>OZ038518.1:5164980-5229980 GCA_964036315.1 Acanthosepion esculentum | reverse complement strand
TACTGGGTAACCTTCTGCTTTAATAACGGACTTAATTATTAAAATTCTCTCTCTCTATATATATATAATAATGGACTCTCCCGTCGAACTCGACGTATGAGGGTTAGACAGATCAGTTCCCAGAAACTGAAAGCCCGACACCCACACAGGATTTGATTATAGTGGTGAAGGCCTTGTGTAGGGCCATCCACACTTTTTGGAGGGACGAATACAGGGACCTGGTGCAACGAATGCCACAAGGTCCCCAAACGACCCTCCGCAGAAATATATATATATATATATATATATATATATATATATATATATATATATATATATATATATATATATATATGCATGCACATGTGACGATACAGGTATACGTCGGGTTAATTCGTTTCAAGTTAAGTCGTTCTCGATTATACGTCGTTTGTCTTAAAAAAATAATAGAATATATGGAGAAATATAAATCAAGTTTAACTCATTATATTCGTCTGTCTGCCACAAATAATGAAGTCGTAATATCATTAGAAAAGCGTTAAAAGCACATGAAATCAATAACTAAGAATAAAAGTATACAAAGTCATATTAAAATACGTAAATATTAATATAATTATTACAAATCTCAGAGAACGAAATATGAAAACATCTGTGTTGTCGTCTAATTTATACCGGTTTTCAGAGCCCAATATTAGCGTTTTCTTTGATATTTACAATATCTATCGTTTTGTGTTGTTGTCATCTTCCTGCGAAATCGAAATTCATTTTAGTTTAGGCATACACATGTTATACGTTTCCTTATCGCCCACTCTCTCATTCTCATTCATTTGTGACTTTATATTTTGCGAAAGTGGCCCCTAAGAAAATTCCTAGTGCAAGTGCCAAGCGTCATGCTGTAGAGCTGGATGACAAACTTACGATGATAAAACGCTATATCGATGCTCGATCTTTTGGAATGATTCGGGCAACTATATTGACGATTGTTCACCATAAGGATAAGATTTTGGCACATATCAAAATCTGATGCCCCAGGGATGAAGAATACTGTTATCAATAAGAAAAGAGGAACACTCTTTGAAGAGATCGAACAACTTCTTTCTCTTTAAATTGATAGGTTGAATCATCAGCGTTGCTGCTATTAGTCAAGAAATCATTCAAACGAAATCGTTGTCATTGTTTGAGGACCTGAACAAAAAATACCCAGGTGAGAAAGATATAGAGTTTAAAGCGAGTCAAAGCTGGATTATGGAATTTACAGAACGAAGAAGTTATCACTCTATTAAGAAGCAAGATGAAAGTGCATCAGCTGACAAACAAACATCAGCCGATTTTCCTAAAACATTGGCTAAGATCACCGAAGAAAACGGGTTTTTAACGTTGACCTAACTGGATTATATTGGAAAATGCTAGACCGTTTTTTAATTGCTAATGCTAAGCGTAAGGCTATATCGCTGATAAATTATTTCATTCAGAATACTGTATGTACATATCGTAAATACTGTCATATATACATCTGGGGATTAGTTAGGACTTTCATGGAGACATGTGGTATTATGGTGAATGAAGTAAAAATTGTAAGTAAGAGCTGCGTTGTCTTGGTATACGTAATATAGTAGAATTTTGGGGTCAGTATTTGTGGCAAGCTCAGTTTAACGTGAAGACAGAAGAAGACCGTCCTATCCCCCATTCCCCTTTTGGCCTTGTGCCACATTTTATGTAAATACAAAGAAATTTCTCATTATACTGATCACTATTCAGTGGTTACTATTCGAGCGAGTATTATCGAGCAAGTACTAATAGTGCGTGTGCTATTCGATGGCGTCTGACACCAGTATTGTTCAACGGCGTTACTAGATTTGTATCTGCGATTACAAAGTCTCTACTAAAACAAGCATTACGAAAGTGACAAGGAGTATTCGTTGACATTACAAAAGTGGCAAAGAGCATTCGTTGACATCAAAAAATGGTAACGAGTGTTCGTTGATATCACAAAACTGAATATATTAAGATTCGTATTGAATGATATGAAAAAGAAATAATTTACCATAAGCATCAAACAAATAGTTTATATAAGCGGATTTTGAAATAGATAAAGAAATAAAAAAATTTAAATGTTAATCAAAATATAAAATATTTAAATAATTCTTTATAGTCGGACTAAAATCCTCGCCATTGTTACTGGAAATCGCGTTGATCTTGTCGTTTTGGTCTTCAGTTGACATTAACTGATGTTAATCAAAATGGCTTAAACCGAGGTACCAGGTCAGTGCCGATGCGATCACAGACGCCTCGTCTGTGATCGCATCGGCACTGACCTGGTACCTCGGTTTAAGCCATTTCCCTCCTCTATGACAATGCTTCCCTCTAGTCTATTCTATAAATATTTACTGAAAAACCGTAATTTGAGAACAGTGATTTTATCATTTTACTATGAGCTATTGAAAGTTAGAGAGTTGTGTCCCTTTAATTGTTTTTTATCAGTAGAATCTAAGATGGCGTAATCCGAAAATTATAGCAGTAATGAGAACTTGGCAATCCAAAATTTCTGGATTGTTGGTCCGGATACGGTCCGAAAATATTTTAATTTACTCACAGAGTCAGCCTGATTCCAGAATGGTATGATATGTTAGGCTACGGCCTTTAGGAGTAAATTTGAAAAATCTGACACAGTGATACACTGACATTTATTATTTAGATATATTTATAATCTATTATTTAGATATATTGATGATTCGAACCAATGTTTTCATCTTATATGCTGCAATCACAGAGGTCTGTATCTCCCACCTTCTTCAGGTATCTGTCGATGCAGGTAACCATTAAAACTTCGAAGTGTGCAGCGAGATCGGTCTCGTTCCTCTATCCATGTTTTGGATATTTCATCTTCTTCTCATTTAAAGCTGGTCCGTTATTACTAGAACTATTTCCTTAAACTTAGTACTACCCGATCCAGATAGTGAACTTAAAAACTTACATCGTTTTGTACTTGAAATAGCTAGAGGAAACCGTAACTTCTCTTCTAGCACTTCTCGCCTGTGAAATAGCTAGATGGAACCGTAAATTTTATTCTCGCACTCCTTGCCTGTGAAATAGCTAGATGGAACCGTAAGTTCTATTTTCGCATTTCTCACCTGTGAAATAGCTAGATGGAACCGTAACTTCTTTTTTGGCACTTCTCGCCTCTGAAATAGTTAGATGGAACCGTAACTTCTATTCTCGCACTTCTCGCCTGTGAAATAGCAAGATGGAACAGTAAGTACTATTCTCGCAATTCTCGACTGTGAAATAGCTAAATGGAACCGTAAGTTTCATTCTAGCACTTCTTGCCTGTGAAATATCTTGATGGAACAGTAACTTCTATTCTCAAACTTCTCGCCTGTGAAATAGCAAGATGAAGCAGTAAGTTCTATTCTAGCACATCTCGCCTGTGAAATAGCTTGATGGAACCGTAAGTTCTATTTTAGCACTACTCGCCTGTGAAATAGCAAGATAGAACAGTTAGTTCTATTCTCGCACTTCTCGCCTGTGAAATAGCTTGATGGAACCGTAAGTTTCTTTTCTAGCTCTCCGTGCCTGTGGACCCTCCTTTCCGATTTCTTGCTTCCCTCTCACCTACAATCGGCAACAATTTAAATGCAACCTCAATCGCAATCTTCTGTCTTACTGGAGGACTCTCTTTTTATTGTCCTTTCTCCTCGGTAAATTCTTCTCATTCTCTTTCACTCTTAGTATCCCCTTAGTATAGTCTTAGTTGCTTTATCATCCTTCTTTGCGTGACATGATAAAAAAAAAGGAACGGTCATTGAATTTCGAACAAAATCCTTTATTAAATTTACAGTGAGGAAACTTTTTCTCCTTCCTCTGTCCATGTTCACGTCTATTTCATCTTTGTCTCTTTTTAGTGCTGCCCCGTTATTGCTAGAACTATTTCCATGAAGTCTGTACTACCCAACTAAGATACTGAACTTTGTAATCCAACAACACTATATTTCTCTAAGCCAGCGTTTCCCAAACGGAGCGGCGTATCTCGCAGGTGCAGCGGAAGAGGATGGTAGGTAATACGGAATGATTGAAAGACAAGCAAAGATTTAGAAAAGCTTCAAAAATTCATATGCCAAAAATACATATGACTCACAAAATTTAAAATATTTTTGAGTACTTGTAATTGCATGCATGAGTCCTAGTATAAATAGTTAGAGATAATTATTGACTGATTTTATCATTGTGATATTTTTGCATTATATCAAGTATAAAGAACATAGTAACTAAGGTCTGCAAATTGGAGGAGAGAGTTATCAATGATAATTGCATGCATTAGTCCCAGTATAAATAGTTATAGATAATTATTGACCGATTTTATCATTGTGATATTTTTGCATTATCTCAAATATTAAGATTATAGTAACTAGGATTTGCAATTTGAAGTAGAGAGTTATCAATAATATTTACATGCTTGAGTCCCAGTATAAATAGTTATAAATAATTATTGACCGATTTTATTATTGTGATATTTTTGCCTTATATCAAGAATTAAGAATATAGTATTAACGTCCGAAAATTAGAGGAGAGAGTTATCAATAATAATGTTCTGATTTCGAGTACGAAGTTATCGTTCTTTAACCCTCACTCATAAAATTTGGTGCGACGCGAGCCAATTTTCATTCCGAAAACGCAACTCAGAGAAAAAAAAATATTTGGGAATCACTGCTCTAGTGTATTGTTCTCTAGGACAATCCTAAATCTAGAAATGGAATCCTTAAACCTCATGTTGTTGGTATGCTTACCTCAGACCCAAAATAATACAGATAATGATAAATCTTCATACCGGAAGTTCAGAGAGAAACTATTTTCATTCATTCTGTCTTTCAATCACTCTTATCTTCATCTTCATTGTCATATTCACAACCTTTCGGTCGTTTTATGCTCCGGCCTTCTTCAAGTGATTGGAATTTCGAATCGAACCCTTTATTTAGCCCACTGGGAGTAGATTGTTCTAGTTCCATGTGCCATGCCTCTTCCGGATGTCAGTTATTTCCCTTTAACTCAGCTCTTCATGTTTTGGTGCACCACTGCTGCGACCTGGCACAGAACACACACCTCCCTGGATCCAATCACTGGATCTAACTTACGCCGTCTTTAAGAATGAAGGATAAACGTTTTTTAATAAGAAAAAAGATTAAGGGATTAATATAGTAATATTTTAATAAGAAAAAAAGGGCAAAGCTAACGAAAATTATGGGAAATAGCTTACTCCCGTAGAAAGCCACAGCCTCAAACCCCTCTCTTTCTCCTAGGTTGTTTTTTTTTCTCTCACTCCACAAGCAAGGCGATAATGCCGCTAAGACGCAAGAGGCAGCAGGAAGTGAAAGAGAATCGAAATACTTTACAAGGAACCGGGAATCCCATTCTAAAAAAGAAAAAAAAGAAAGAAAAGTGATAAACCTCTACTTATATTCAAAAGGCGAACTTATCTACTCCTATTGAGGGAAAGTATATAAATATTAAATAAAATTACAGGGTTTAGACCTTACCAGTATCGATTTGAAGCACACTTTAGAAGAAACCGGAAACTCAGTCCTACAGTAAAAAAAAAAAATAAACCTCTATTCCTATTCAAAAGACAGAGAGGAGTGTGAACTGGACGATTGATGATCCTATCTGCTAACCAAAGCTAGAGAATTCAGCCTGCGCTGAGATTAATTGCTTGATGTGGGGAAAATAGATGGAGAGCCATAACTTTCCAAAGGCCAGAAGATAAAAGAATAACAGATGACAAAAATGTACAATAAAAAAGAAGCTAAAAGGAAGAGCATAACATTATAGAGTACAATACAAATGTGAAAGAAGAGCATTGTAAAAAATAGAGTACAATACAATGGCAATATGAAGAATAAAATACAAATGAGTACAATACAGAAGAAAAGTTCAATCTGAAGGAATAATATAAAAATATACAAAAGTTCACAATATAAAGAAGAAAATAGGAAAAGTACAGAAAGGAGAATATGATAGTAAAAAGAGTACAATAAAAATAGAACAATGCAAAAGATCACAGTATGAAGAAGAAAATGTGAAAAGTACTGAAAGGAGAATATGATAGTGAAAAGAGTACAATAAAAATAGAACAATGCAAAAGATCACAGTATGAAGAAGAAAATATGAAAAGTACTGAAAGGAGAATATGATAGTGAAAAGAGTACAATAAAAATAGAACAATGCAAAAGATCACAGTATGAAGAAGAAAATGTGAAAAGTACTGAAAGGAGAATATGATAGTGAAAAGAGTACAATAAAAATAGAACAATGCAAAAGATCACAGTATGAAGAAGAAAATATGAAAAGTACTGAAAGGAGAATGATAGTGAAAAGAGTACAATAAAAATAGAACAATGCAAAAGATCACAGTATGAAGAAGAAAATGTGAAAAGTACTGAAAGGAGAATATGATAGTGAAAAGAGTACAATAAAAATAGAACAATGCAAAAGATCACAGTATGAAGAAGAAAATATGAAAAGTACTGAAAGGAGAATATGATAGTGAAAAGAGTACAATAAAAATAGAACAATGCAAAAGATCACAGTATGAAGAAGAAAATATAAAAAAAAGTACAGAAGAAAAATCCAATTTGAAAGAGGAAAACAATATGAAATAGAGTACAATAAAATGGACACAAGATAGAAGATCACAGTATGAAGAACAAAATATAGAAATTATGGAAGAAAAGTCAAACATGAAAGAGAAATATACTATAAAAAAGAGTACAATAAAAATGGAACAATATGCAGTTGCGGCCAAAATGTTCAGAACGGCATTGTTTTCGTCGGAAAAGTAGGTGTAAGTTTTTATCAAAGTTGTTGTTTATTCTATAATTTTCACAGACAATAAATACGATATTAATTGTTATTGTCTGAGATTTTGGTGTAATTTGAGAGGATAATACAAAAGTTATGGATGATTTAGTGATTTACTGCAATACCCATGGCGGCCAAAATGATCAAAACGGCTGAAAAAGTAACAAAATATTAAAAAATGCCAGAGAATACTGGAATTATTTTATAAATAAATAGGTAATCTGTATGGGTAGAAATGTACATTCTATGAATAATTTTTCTAATCGACTATTTCATATTAAATCCCCACAAAATTTTTTGTAATAAAGTTTTAAAAAAATTTAAATCGCGAACAAACATCAAATTAAATTCCTTGTAGACTGTGTAAACATTCAAATTTATATCAAACATTATAATATTTATAAACCCCGAAAATAACACTTTCAAAGTAAAACAAAACGATAGCGTCTATTTCGTTCATTCCAAAGAAAGTCAGTGACACCTTCTCTCATGACTTCCTTCTTTCTTTTTCTTTTTAGTTTTTTTTTCTCGTCTCCCCCTTCTATATCAATATATAACTTCCGTTAAGTTAACCGATTAAATGTGTCAAAGTCTGGACCTCCACAAATAATATTAAGTATGAAAGAATAGAAATATTAAAATACATCTAACTCAATCATGTCTCTCCCCCCCTCACTTCCTCACTTCGTTAATTTACATATGCTTAATACTGCCTGTCAAAAGTGTGTAAATTTCTTTTCATTTTTCGTTTCAACCTTTGGAAGTAAAGTCTGGGGATCCTCAGTCCTTTAAAAGGACTGTGGTGAAATAATTTATTACATGGAACCTTATAGTGGTCTGGTTTTATTTAATATATATATATATATATATATATATATATATATATATATATATACAGACAGACTGTTTCGCTGTATGACAGCTCCTCAGTGAGACTAGACATCCGTTCGTTTCAGGCCAGGAGCGAAACCCAACTGATTTGGTATCCGTCGGAGATTCTAGGCCGTAGGTTGTCGACGTTTGGCAGAGAGTAAGGCGATTTTTTGCGTATATGTTTTCATAAACACGCCAGTGGCCTAGAGGACTCAACTAGGCAGATGATATAGAGATTATTCAAGAGCGACATTTCTGACTGACTGCTATTTATTATTAATTATTGCAATTGGTTTTCTCTCCTCTCCAAAGTCCATATTAGGCATTAATATGTCCATGAAGAAGGAAGAAGGAACACACCCTTCTGGTTATTTGGCTAGTTGTAGAAACCTGTTCAGGCAAAATTTTGTTTGTGCAACTGACGCAGAACCCACTTATACTATACTGATCGAAATTAAGTTAAAGTTTCTGGGATAGATAGACAGACAGACAGATAGATAGATAGATAGATAGAGAGATATATATATATATAGAGAGAGAGAGCATAATTTGTCATGTTCAACAGTTTAAACAACGCCAGAACGCTCAAGCCCTCGGTCACGACGGCTTGTGACATCGTTCCAACAGTTATTGTTAACCTCGGTCAGGATGAATTATGACAAAATATGGCAGTGAATTCTTGACAATCTCCTCTCAGTTGAAGAAGAGACTTGAAGCAACAGAAGCAAAGAAAAGTGTGCTGAACGGTTATATAATATCAGTCCTTCTATATGGCAGTGAATGCGGAACAATCTCCTCACAGATGAAGAAGAGACCTGAGGCAATAGAAATAAAGAAAAGGGTGCTGAATGGTTATATAATATCAGTCCTCCTATATGGCAGTGAATGCTGGACAATCTTCTCACAGATGAACAAGAGACTTGAGGCACCAGAAACAAAGAAAAGGGTGTTGAACGGTTATATAATATCAGTCCTCCTATATGGGAGTGAATGCTGGACAATCTCCTCACAGATGAAGAAGAGACTTGAGGCAACAGAAACAAAGAAAAGGATGTTGAACGGTTATATAATATCAGTCCTCCTATATGGGAGTGAATGCTGGACAATCTCCTCACAGATGAAGAAGAGACTTGAGGCAACAGAAACAAAGAAAAGGATGTTGAACGGTTATATAATATCAGTCCTCCTATATGGGAGTGAATGCTGGACAATCTCCTCACAGATGAAGAAGAGACTTGAGGCAACAGAAACAAAGAAAAGGGTGCTGAACGGTTATATAATATCAGTCCTCCTATATGGCAGTGAATGCTGGACAATCTCCTCACAGATGAAGAAGAGACTTGAAGCGAAATAAATGTAATTCTACAGGAGGATGTTGAGAATATCTTTGACAGAGGATGCGAGCAACGACAACGTTTTAACGAAAATGGGAGCCAAAAGAACAGTTATACATAACACGAAGAAGTGGTAGTTTCTGGAGCACAAAATGAGGAAAGAAGGCTTTGTAAGTTTGATATTCACAGTGTAGATTGAAAACAAGTGAGACAGTGAACAAAAACGCATAACTTTTCTAGAGGGCTTGACTAAGTGGATGATGCAGTAAGTTTTAGGGAAGATAATAAAAAGATAAAATTTATTGAGAGCAAAAAGAAAAGAGAGTAAATTGTGGAGAGCTATGATTGTCAACATCCTGAACGGACATGAAACACAGAAGAAGAACGTCCTAATTTATTTTTATTTATTCTGTTTAAAAAAATAAAAAAAAATTAAACAGAATATTTTCAAATCTTACTAATATCTATTTTGTTATGACTGTCTGCAAAAGAATTTCACTAACATATTTTTTTTCGTATTATTCAACACAGAAAAACAGACATATTCTTTTTTATTGCCAGTAATTTCTGAAACCTGTAAACCAAACAGCACAAAACACAGCACATAAATCTTTTATAACATTAGAATTCTCTTCAACAAACAAAAGGTCATATAACAGATGAGGTCTGGCTTCATATTCCATTTGAATATCTTCTAAGACGATGCCATTCATGCCGTAGGAGATCGCGGTATAATCATGGCGTCCAGATGGTCGTACGCAGCTGACTCTTGTAGGTAGGTTATTTTCCACTTTTTCTGCTCATGAAGACAAACCTTTGCGTTGACACTGAAGCCCAGTTCGAGAAATCTTTAATGGACAATAGCTGACGTAGTCACTGATAATAATCTTCTTTGGATGTCACGTTGGCTATGGAAAATGCTTTGAGGTTTCAATGTTGTCAGGCCAGCACATAAATCTGGACGATCTGCTTTTCTCGCCACAAATAACGGTTCAGTGAAGCAAGAATGGGTCACCTTACTTGTCAGAAGGAGTATTAAAGAATTGTTGGAATGGTAACTGATCTGATTTGAGCAATCTCGGAGTAGCATTGTTCCAAGTCTCCATTTACTCCTCACTTCGAAGAGAGTTTTCTCACATGGGAAGCCAATCTTCTTCTTCTTCTTCTTCTTCTTCTTCTTCTTCTTCTTCTTCTTCTTCTTCTTTGTGCCGTGTAACTTTGGTTGATCATGGCTTTCTTCAACCTCCAGTTTAAAAAAATATTAACCAGTTCTCAAGCAATTTGTTAAGACATCATCCTATCGCCCGGTTCAAACTCATCTCTGGTTTATTGAACAGGGATAGAGCTTTATCCCCCGTTTCTTATTTAGAAATGTTTCCCATTCCTTCTGAAGACTTTTCCTTCTCTTTCACTGCCTGTATCCCCCTTGTGTCAGAGTGGCTTTGTCGCCTTACTTGAGATGAACTGATAAAAGAAAGGCGCAAGGGATTTCTGGGAGTTATAGAGAATGGAAAGACTTTTGAAGGAACCGTAAACTAAATCTAAAATATGGAACAAAAATGAACCCCTGTTCCTGTTCAAATGACTGGGAAGGAGTGTGAACCGGACGATAGGCGAATCTATCTCCTCCCAATCTTACTGAGACGAAGAATAGAGAAAAATATAATTAGCAAATAAAAATCAGACGGAGGCGTCAGAAGTATAGAGTTGAAGTAGACTTTGGAAGGAACCGGAAACCCCATTCTAAACAGGAAACAAGGGATAAACCTCTACTCTTGCTCAAAAGACCAGGGAGGAGTGTGAGCCAGTCAATAATCGAATCTATCTAATCCTATTCTAGCCATTAGTAAATATTGTCTTTTTACTGTGCCTTCTAACTCTGTTCTGCCAACCATTTACACAAATTCGTTCGTTTGTTCGTTGTTGTTGTTGTTGTTGTTGCTTTTGTTGTTGTTGTTGTTGTTGTTCTTCTTCTTCTTCTTCTTCTTCCTTATTCATAGTTCCTTATTCATATTCTTCTTCTTTTTATTCTCTATGCCGTGTCCTTTCGGGATATGGGTTATCATGGCTCTCCACAACTTCTTTCACTTTTTAGCTCGGTAAATGTTTCCTTTTTTGCTATCACTCCTAAACCCAGTTCTGCTAATAATTTACAAAAGTTCCTTATTAATATTATTCTTCTTTTTATTCTCTATGCTGTGTCATTTCAGGATATGGGTTATCATGGCTCTCCACAACTTCTTTCATTTTATAGCTCGGTAAATGTTTCCTTATTGCTATCACTCCTAAACCCTGTTCTGCTATTAATTTACAAAAGTTCCTTATTCATATTATTATTCTTTTTATTCTCTATTCCGTGTCCTTTCAGGATATGGGTTATCATGGCTCTCCACAACTTCTTTCACTTTTTAGCTCGGTAAATGTTGTCTTTTTGCTATCACTCCTAAACCCTGTTCTGCCAACCATTTTCACAAACTTATTTTTCTTCTTCGTTTTCCATGTGTTGTGTTCCTTTCAGCTCTTCACAATTTCCTGTCCTTTATAGTAAAGCTTGTCTTTTCCCAATATCTCGTAATCCCTGTTCTGTTATCCATTTACAGAAGTTCCTTAGGGAGGCTATGCGACTCTTTCCTATGATCGCCTTACCTTCAATAGGCCATGTGCATGTCAGATTTTCCAAGCCCTCTTTTTCTTATTATTTGATAGCGTCTCTTTCTGATGTTAATTATAAGTGTGCTTTTGTTTTCATTTTCTCTAGAACTTCGTCGTTGCTCACGTGTTCAGTCCATGGTATTCTCAGCATCCTTCTGCATAACCATATTTCTGTTGTCTCAAGACACTTATCCATTTGTGATGAGATGGTCCAACATATACTACCAGAAGGACGCGAAGACGCTGTTTGGTTCTATCGTTATGTAAGTATGGATATGTGTTGAAGATAACTGCTAACCCAAGATTTGGACGAGTTAAGATTGTAGTGATCGGGGAGTCGGGTAAACCAGGCAGTGCTTCTTGGGAAGAAGCTGCTCGAGTGGAACTTGTATCTCTGCAAAAGAATACGGATGTAGTTCGATACAGTGTGCCTGGAATTGCCGTGATTGTTACAACTGATGAATCTCAGGAATGGAGATTATCTGAACAATTTACAATGGAAATAACGATAAAATAGCGAGTGGCTTGTCACGTTTCGTCCGTGGGAAACATATAGTGGATTGGACAATAATTAATCGCCCATAACCATGCGGAGACGCTATTTGAATTTATCGAGACTGGAAAGTTTGGTTTGGATTGTTTTACGGTATATCAACCTCAATGGGTTATTCAATGCCGACAAGACTTTTTATTGCTGGTAATATTTTTTTCCAAAAGTGTATTGGTGGTAATATTTTTCTTTCAAAAATGTATTGATGGTAATATTTTTTTTCTTCAAAAATGTATTGCTGGTAATATTTTTCATTGAAAAATGCATTGATGGTAATATTTTTTTTCTTCAAAAATGTATTGCTGGTAATATTTTTCATTGAAAAATGCATTGATGGTAATATTTTTTTTCTTCAAAAATGTATTGCTGGTAATATTTTTCATTGAAAAATGCATTGATGGTAATATTTTTTTTCTTCAAAAATGTATTGCTGGTAATATTTTTCATTGAAAAATGCATTGATGGTAATATTTTTTTTCTTCAAAAATGTATTGCTGGTAATATTTTTCATTGAAAAATGCATTGATGGTAATATTTTTTTTCTTCAAAAATGTATTGCTGGTAATATTTTTCATTGAAAAATGCATTGATGGTAATATTTTTTTTCTTCAAAAATGTATTGCTGGTAATATTTTTCCTCAAAAAAGTATTGCTGGTAATATTTTTTTTTCACAAAATATATTGTTGGTAATATTCTTTCTTCTAAAATGTATTGCTGGTAATAAATTTTGTTTCAAAAATATATTACACGTAATATTTTTTCCAAAAATGTATTACTGATAATAATGTATTTCGGGTAATAATTTTTTCTTCAAAAATTAATTGCTGGTAATAATTTTTTACAAATAGTATAGCTGGCGTTAAAACAATTTTATGGCGTATTGACGCCAGTTTTGGTGTTAAATACTTTGCCCATAGCTGGGACCCGAACAGGTGCTACCACCTCGGGTCAAGGTGGACCTTGAAACACAAGCAATTAAGAGGTGGTTCCAGGCTCCTCAAACCTTCATTATCAGAGGCCTTGCTGTTGAATACAGTTCATCGTCTTACCCAGGCCCCGGATGAATCTAAACGTATTACCCAGGACGGAAACTGGAAAGTAAACACCCTACAGCGCCCGCTCATTTTCGATTTGGTCTGGCTCAACCGGCTATTTTCACAGTATTTTGGGTGATGGATCGTTTCCACGAGATCCACTTGTGGTCTGGTTTGAGTTTATTTTCCACTTGTCACTCAAGGCAGGAGGCTACCCAGAGATGACTACTTTTCATCGCGATAGGCGAAAATCTAGTGTCCGCTAGTTTGATCTTCACTTGTCAAAAATTATCTCTCTATATAAAACGGAGGATGTCTGTCTGTGTGATAGCTTTTCACTCGCGATCCATCTAACCGATTTTGAACAAACTTGGCGCATACATTGTACAATGTAAGAGACATATTCTTAGCGCAAAAAATCGATAATTTTTAAAACTCAATAATTGATAAAGCCGATCAGAAATCAATAAATTCAACATTTTTCCTCCAATTTCGTTCAAACTCGCTATGTAGGTTACTTACATCACGACGAGCTCAACGATATCTCATTATTATGTATATCCCACTGCTTTTAGCGAAAAACGAAAAATCGATTTCAACAGAAATCGATTTCAACACAACTTTTATATTAAAACTTCCTCAGCTTTCAAGCAATCTAATACAAACTTCACTCAATTGTAGCCAACAGTGAAAACCCGCATTAGTAGCGAAAAATTACGATTTTTACTGTTTTTTTTTTATATTTTTCGTTGACTTTCCAAGAAATTTTCATCAAACTTAACAATTGCTTTATAAATGTATCCTCGTTTTCTTCCCTGGTAGCACAACGACAAATTGAATTTCAAAAACTCCAAAATAATTGTGGTCTGTAGTGGGTCTTCATGTTGCCTGTTTTACTCCATACCTGGCTAACTTCGATTGAATAAATACAGACTACTTCTGTTATATCAGTAACTGCATTAATTCAAAATGTTTTTTAAATGAAAGTACTTTAAAGTAATTGAAGATAGACTCTGTTACATCTAGACATGATGCTGTTTTTGCTCCATTCTAATTGAACGCTTTTTCTGATCACCTAGCCGGGTATGGTTATATATATATATATATATATATATATATATATATATATATATATATATATATATATATATATAGTTTAGAAGTATTTAAAACGTGGCCAGGAGGATACGGGTTGAATTCGAAAAGTTCAGTTTCTTTTTTCAATCTGTTTAACTCCATGGAAGGCAGAAAAGCCACTAAGACATAATGTTGTTAGAGAGTGTGGAAGAATTAGCAACGGAAACATTAATAATGAACGATGGAGATGAAAAAATAAACAGGATGACAGTAGATAGCGAATGACATTGCATTTAAATTTTTGCAGATTAAACTTGGCTAGTAAGCATGGGACCGGGAAGGAGTTTCACAAGCGGGATAAGAAATTGTTATCATAGAATTTACGGTTACATTTAACCAGCTCACTTGTAAATTGATGAGATCTCGACGCCAGTCTAGCCCTGAGCTTAAATTAAAAAAGACCAGATACCATAGCGAAAAGCTCATCCGAACAATTACAATGAAAGTGTTTATAGAAAAGGCAAAGAGAGGCAACTTTACGGCGGTGTGAAAATGACTGAAACCGAGCTACCAGAGCAGGACTAATAATATTGCTGATTGTCCTTTGGATTTTATCAAGAAGCTTAAGGTAAATAGTGGGGGGCACTGGACCATACGTGGTAGCAATATTCTAAGCACGGACGAATGGTAGATTTATAGATATGTATGATAGATTCTGGAGAGAAAAATTGTCTCGAACGTCACAATGAACCGAAGCTGACCTAGCAATGGACATAATATAGTCTTGCCACTTCGAGTCAGTTCAGAACGTTAACCTGAGAAAGCGCAATGGGCCACTTTCCTTGACATTTACTTTTTTCCACTTCTTTGTTTCTTTTTTCTTTTTAATTATAACTTCCATTCCTTTCTTTGCTTTTAAATTCAGTTCTTATTGCGGAGAAGATAAAACAATTTTCATTTATCGTAAAAACAGGCTGTCCACCGGTTTAGTTTTATCTAAACGATTAAAAAAACTTGAAAGAATGCAGAAAAAAAGAAGTGATGAAAGGAGCGAAAATAGAGTTTTAACTGATGACGGAAATGTCAGTTGTCTATCTGTCGCGTTTTTCATGACTAGTTGTGTAAAAATGTTCGTCTGGTTCTTTTCGAATTTCAGAAAAACAAACGTATTTATTGAACAAAGTAACTAATAATAACAAAGCAAAAGTCATTGAAACAAAGCAAGTTCAGTCCACCAATGATGACAATTCCAGAACAACGTAACTATAAACAATTTTTTCTATCCTCTGCCAGCCGCTATGATGGAGAAAGCATTAACTCGAAGCGTCGCCAGTGAGACACGTTGCAAGAGCCACTCCGTTTCGCGAGGCTCGTTCCTTAATCGAGACGCAATCGCGTCAATCCTCCGAAGGAACACCATCGAACGAGGGCCAATAACCCCTGAAGTCTCCACTACCACAGGAGTAAAAAAAAAAAAAATCTATCAGCAAGAGAAGAATATTTAGATATTTTTTTTATCTCTGCGTCTCGGGCGACGAACCCCGGATCAACCGCGGACCTGATCAAATTACCGGCCGAAAATGTATCCGCACAGGTCGCATCCCAAATCAACGACTTACCCATTTTAAAAGGGAAGATGATAAATGCCATCCGGCCGCTTTCCATCACCACGGTCGAGGCCGACGGGTTCGATTTGGGAAGGGAACCCAGCTGCATCCAAACCTCTTTTGATGATGTCCTTAATTGCTGCATGCCGTGGAAAGCGGCCGGCACTACGACGACAAAATTCATATTCAGAAAATATAAACAATATAAAATAACAAGTGGATGCACCTTTTTTTTCTTTCTATTTATTTATTAAAGAGACGGCTTACTTCAGATATAATGGACTCTATCTCCGCCTGCGCCAGATTAAGCAACTGATAAAAACGAAACTCGTTAGCATTAGAATTTTTAAGAGTTGATCTTGTTTATTGTTGTAATTTCATTAAAATTAAATGCCAAATATAGATTTACTTCTTGCTAATCCTTTTTACAAATTATTTCTATCGCAAATACAAATAAAGTTACAATTTTTAAATTCACACGAACTTTATGGACACCCTGTATTTTTGAATAAATACTTTAATTACGAATACCAGCAGTTCAATTATTGGTATGAGTAAGAATTACTTTTTCCAGGGTCTCACATCGGCACCCACGCACATTCATGCGATCTTTATATCAGAATACACATGTAGTGCGGCTATAGAAACGGTAGTGTCTAGGGCAAGGTAGCCTGACAGAGCCCACTTCTCTTGAGGCTGGTTTTGAACTCAGAATTTTCCTGCTTTCAGAATGGTTGCCACGTCAAGGCAAGACATCCAAGTTAACCCTGCTATTTTATACATTCATGTCATTTTCCAAGGCCATACGCACTAAAATTGAATCAGAATTAAACCCAGTGCGCCGAAATTCAGTTCTCTTGGCGATAACTTTTACACTATATGCGCCTCCATTTGGCAATTAAAAATGATTTGCTTCAATAGTATAACCGCGAATTAATGATGGAATATTTTGAAAAGAACCCCGGCTTTTAATTTGATGAGGTTAATTATTTTACTCCTTGAAAAATAAGTAAAATCTCCCTCACAAATAAAAAGAAAAGAAAACAAAAAAAATACGAAAAATCGAAACGATCTGTCATATTTAAGGTGCATATAAAAAACGAATTGTTATTTGTAATAGTTTCGTTTTTCGTTTTTCGTTTCAACTCAATTTTTAGAATGGATCTTTCCAAACAATTAGACGTTGTTATGCTTTTCAATGGCGGCTCTGATCGATGATGTCTTAATTGATCATCAACAAGAGAGGATGGGTAAATGACCAATCACCTTTTTTTAAAATAAAAGTTCTATTATACATATATACATACATACATACATATATATACATACATACATACATACATATATATATATATATATATATATATATATATATATATATATATATATATATATATATATATATATATATATATATATATATATATATAACAAGGCAAAAAGCCTTTCCGGACACTTAGAGTAATTATATTTTGGTTGCTTTGTTTACATTACAAAATGATTTCTGAGCCGGCTTCCATTAAATAATAAGGCCGAAAGTTCATTAAGTATCGACAAAAATACTACTTTTGAGACTCACAATACGATTTCCTTTGTCTTGCCACTTGGAGTTGAAATTAGGGGAAAGGTTGAAAGTTTGACATCAAAGAAGTAAAAAAATATTGGAAAAAACAAATAAGCAAAAAAAAAGAGAAGAAAAAACACATCGACGTGATATATATATATATATATTGCAATTTAGCACAAGAAATTCTCATCCGAACAGATTTTGAAGGTTTACTTTTGCCCATCACTACATTTTCTGAACACAAACTGGTTTTTAAATATATATTAATCATTCCACCCTAAGTAAGGCGGGTATACCACTAATACGCAGGTAGTTACAGGGAGTGAAATTGAAAGAGAAGAGTAAGTATAGGGAGGATTGAGGAAAGGACAAAAGATGAACGTGTTCAAGGAGATAGAAGATGGCGATTTTTCTGTAGATACGTAAAATAGAGGCTTCTTTGAAAGTCTGAAGTAAATTCGTTAAAAATAATCTGCATCATTAACTTGAAGAATAAAGACAAGAGGACGCCTTCCTTGACCGCTTGGGATCCAGAGGATTAGCTGTTAACAACTACCTTCATGGACCTACCCATTAGGATGTACTTTGTAATTGTGAAAACTCTTCCAGTGGTTGCATAATGGACAATCCGAAACTTAAAACGAAAAACGAAGCAAAAGCAATTATAATTCTGTATGTTGTCTTTGTTATTGTAAAAGAACAAATTTGGTTTTCGTATTAATCACATCAGAATTGAAAGAGGAATATAAACACACAAAAACGAACAAAATAATAAACACAAACTGGAATAAAACAGAACTTTCATAACATTTTGGTACCTCTTGTTACCCGGATAACTCTTGGAATGATAAGTCCGTCTTCTATTTGCATAATCCTTTCAGGGCGTAGGTGGATCTGACTTTCCTATGCTTAATAACTCTTAGCAATGGTTATCTTTATACTATCCCCCCCACCGCAATTGTCCTACCATTCATTTACGCAAGCTTGTTACGTTGACGATTCATTGTTCCCCCTGTTCTTTTAGCTTTCAATATGTTTCTGTGAGTGTCAGATTTTCCAAAGCTTCTTTCCTTATCATATGTCCCAGAAATGTCAAAGATCCGTTCCTACTTCTAAGGGAGTTAGTAAGGTCTTGATACGATTATAGAATAAAAGTATATATATAAAAGTTGAGAAACTGTGTTGGACCTGTCTTCCAACCGAATAAAAACCTCCCCCTCCAAAAAAAAACCCGGTGAAAAAAGGTGGAACGGACATTTAAATATATGAATTTGCTAGTAATGATTCTTTTGTTTGTGAGTTTCTGTAGGAAAGATGTTCCTATATATTTTTCAATCTTTTTCATCTGAAGAAGACGATCGACCGAGACATTTTAGCATCAACAGAAATATTAAAAATAATGTTTAATAGTCAGAAAAATCCATGGAATGATAATCTCAGAATAATCGAAAAGAATTTTTCTCTTCAAACTGTACACGTGACGACGGTAATAATATAGATAGGACGAAACGTAAGGACTACAATGATGCATCCTTTTATACAGGGTGTCCATAAATTTCGTATGCACTTTAAAAAAATTATAACTTTATTTGTATTTGCGATAGAAATAATCTGTAAAAAATGTTATAAAGTTTAATGTACCTAGTTTTAAGTATAGCTAAAATAACTAATGTGATTTCAGGCATTACTGTAAATCAGTTGGCAAATGTTTTCCGTGAACTGCAAAATCGTATTACCATTTGTATTGCTAATGATGGAGGACATGTGGAAACTTAAACAAAATTTCAATAAACCTTAAGAAATATAGATTTACTTCTTTCTAATCCTTTTTAAAAATTATTTCTATGTAAAAAATGTTATAAAGTTTAATGTGCCTAGTTTTAAGTATAGCTAAAATAACTAATGGGATTTCAGGCATTACTGTAAATCAGTTGGCAAATTTTTTCCTTGAACTGCAAAATCGTATTAACCTTTGCATTGCTAATGATGGAGGACATGTGGAAACTTACATAAAATTTCAATAAAACCTTAAAAAATATAGATTTACTTCTTTCTAATCCTTTTTACAAATTATTTCTATCGCAAATACAAATAAAGTTATAAGTTTCTTAAAGTGCACACGAAGTTTATGGACACCCTGTATATATATATATATATATATATATATATATATATATATATATATATAGATAGATAGATAGATAGATAGATAGATATGTGTCTGTAACCCTGTATATAAAAATGAATCTGCTGTATTCTGCTGAGCGACAGAATCTGGAAGAAAACTCACTAATGGATTGGGAAGGATAAAAATAAATGGCGGAATGGGGAAAATCAAAAGCTGACCCAATCGAGATGAAAAATAGGGGACAAAACCAAACTGGGGAGGTTGGAAATTTATTGAAACAAATTATTTGTAATCAACAAACAAAATGTCGTTAGAAACTAGAAGAATTTAGAAACGCTATTATATATACACATGGTCAACAGAAAAATTATGTCGATTATTTTATGTTTGAAGAGAATCTGTTCACGTGTAGAAATATCGTTTGTATTGTTATTTCTCAGAATCTAATGCCCGTATGATCAAGGTTTTGTATATGTTAATAAGCACACAAAAGGGAATATAAAACTCAATTTTCAGAAAAATAGGTAAAATACAACAAACTTGCCAGGCGAATTATGCAAAACAGGTAAAGAGAAAATAATTTGTACAGTATGAAAAATCGAAAATATTAAATAATTTTCACAGTATTAATAGTTAATAACGTGGACTTTCATCTTTATAATCTGCTGTAATCGTTTTCTAAACTTTTTGATGAGATTTGAACAATTTTTTTCTGGGATTTTCTACCATTCTTCAATGGTTACACGTTCTAATTCTTGAAGGTATTTTGGTGACGGACGATTTATTCCAACTTTCTATTCTTGCCCTAGATCTTCAATAAGATACAATTCAGGATTCGTTGAAGGCCAGGGCAGAACTGTAATTTTCTTTTTCTGAAGCCTCGCAGTCATTGATTTAGACGTATGTTTGGGAATCATTATCTTACTGGAAAGTAAATCGCAGACATAGGTGAAGGTTTTCGCTGATAGTTGTAGATTTTCATCCAGAATTTTGATATAGTCTGCTGATTTCTCATTTCCTTTTATTCAAATTAATTGCCAAGTCTCCCTTGATCTAAAACAACACTTTAGGAGGAAAGCCTCACTTTTCTTGCGCCCAAACTTCGGTACATCATTTTGTCCCAAAAACTCAATTTTTGTTTCATCACTCCATAGTACTAATTCCCAAAAGCAATATTCTTTGTCCAAGAATGTCTCGTGTTCCAAGAATTTAAACCGAGCAACAATGTAGCATGGCTTGTGAAGAGGCTTCAGCGTGGTCGGTTTCCATACAACCCATTTCTATCAAGACTGTATTGTGCGAGTACTTACCCTGATACCCATGTCTAAATGATTGGATTTCGCTGTATCCTTGGAAACAAAAAATTATGAATCGTATGTGCGTTTAAAACTCAGTAAATTTAAAAATAAGTTATTTGAAAATTCGCTTGAAGATGAAACAGAACTAATACTTTTAATTTAATTATATAATTAAATTTGAAGTTTGTAGCTTCGGTTTTTGAAACATGGTAATTCCTGTGTAGCAAAGAAACCATATTTCAAATCAGTTAATTTATAATATTTACGCTCTGTAAATTTACATTGAACACTATTTTGTAAAAAAAAAAAAAAATAAAAAAAATCAATTAAGAACACCGGATTATATATCTTACTGTTCTTCCTTTTTATTATAATATATATATATATATATATATATATATATATATATATATATATGTATATATATATATATATATATATATATATATATATATATATATATTAGAATATCAAATATGTTAAAATTCGCTACATAATGGCAATTATGTTTCGGCACCATAAATGTTAAACTACTGTCGCGTGAGAGGTTAATTTAATTTCAGAAGCAGAATAATTTAAACAATAGGCTTGTGCGCTTTATCGTGATTAACCAATCGAATGTGACCGACGCTAAATTCAAATTCACCGGAAAAAAAAGTTAAAATAGGTCATGACACGAAGCTGTCTGCATACAAAGCCCAGACAAATTTCTTATGGGCAGATACAAGTTGCTACCATATTTGCTAAGATGTATCGAAGTCTGACGTTCAACATTCCTAAGAAGTAGAAACGAAAGAGGGTAGGGAAGTAATTTCACACAATGCTAATTAACTAGTAATATGATCGTTCTGCTGCTTTCATAATACTTTGTAGTCGATAAATAAAAGGCCCCTTTAAGAAAGTGGTAAATAACTCAACCATTCCAAAAAAAAAAACCGACAAAAAAAAAACCGTTCAAAACACAGAACTACTTTGGCAAATTAATTGATCCCTCTTTAAAATAAATGTTACGTACAGTGAAATTATACTCCATTTATTTTCATCATACCTGTACACACACACACACACACACACACACACACACACACACACACACACACACACACACACACACACACACACACACACACACACACACATATATATATATATATATATAAATACATGTATATATATATATGTGTGTGTCTGTGCGTACGTGTCCTCCAAGAGGAACCGAACCTGTATCCTACGAGGAACCGTCATATAGCATGATGTGCTATACTATTCAGCTACAGAGAAAGCGTCTGGTTAGCAAGGTTAAATTACTGTTTTGCTTCCTGTGTAGCTGAATGTCAGGCTATATGGAGGTTCCGTATAGGACACAGGTTCGATTCCTGTCGGAGGACACAGAATTTTCTGTGAGATTTCTCGGACATTCAGGCCGGTAAAAGTTGTTTAATACTGTTTATTATAAGCAGAGCATTTACTTCAATATTAGTATCTATAAAAATAAAGTATAATAAAAAAATATATCAAAATAAATGTCTGTTTCATTATATATATATATATATATATATATATATATATATATATATAGTTAGACTATATATATATATACTACTACTACTACTACTAATATACAGTATTTACATTAGTCGGACTATTGTCCTCATCTTTGTCGCCATATTTGTCACAACGTTTCGGCCGTTGTACTCTCCGGCCTTCTTCAGGTGGTTGGAAGGACACATGGCACAGTGGATAAAGGCGTTGGTTAGATCCAGTGAGAGTACCCAAAGAGTGTGAGTTCAATACCCGGTTAAGGCAGTGGAGAACTTTCAGAGGGAAAATTAGCAGGCGATAACTGATAACTGACATCCATCAAACATGGCACGTGGAACTAGAACAGTCTACCCCAGTGATCGAAATAAAGGGTTCAGTTTGAAATTCCAACCACCTGAAGAAGGCCGGAGCGTACAACGGCCGAAACGTTGTGACAAATATGGCGACAAAGATGAGGACAATAAATAGTCCGACTAATGTAAATACTGTACATAATAACTCATGTCAGAAATATAGACATACTACTAATATATATATATATATATATATATATATATATATATATATATATATAGATAGATAGATAGATAGATGTGCGTGAGTGTGTGTATCTTTATGTGCTTCTATCTCACTCTTACTCTGCAATTTACTCAAAAAAAAATTACACTTGCGGCCTGAGGCTAATTTTCTTTTATCAGTCTGGGCCATCACAGACTTTTTAATTGCTAGATTAAAAGGAGGAACGACTTTTTCTCTTCTCAAATGACTTGTTTTAATTTTCCCCTTTTATCAGTTATTGTTTTTAGCCTCTAGCTATTTATTCATTTAGCGTATTCTGCGACGCTGTGGTCGCCTCCTCCCTCCATTTCACCATTGTGGTACAGGGTAAAAATTCAAGTCAGAATAGTGCAATGGCTTGCAAGCGAGGATATTGAAGTGGCCCCGTCTCTCCTCTCAAAAACGACGCAATATCTATAAAGGCAGCAGGTGGCTAAATTTTCCTTCTCCTTGAATTTCAATCTTCAATTTCTTTAATTTCCTTGAATTTCGATTTCTTTGACACCTACACCAAATGTGTTGTAACTGATTCCTACAGTAAGGTATTTGGAGTATTTCATTCATTCAGTTAGCGCATTTTGCGCTGCTGTGGTCACCACACCACTGGTGACCACAGCTTGCTAATTCCATTTGCACTGGGGATGTTGAGGCTATTCCGTCCCTCCTCTGAGAAGTTAAAGAGGTGTTTTGAATTCAGTATTTCCTTCACCTAGACTAGCGATGGTATATGGTGGCCGTGTGCTGTTCAGACTACATGACTACGCAACGCCCTTTAACCACGCGGCCGTACTGGAAAGGTCCAAAGGAAGACAGGGCATTTGGGGCCGGCTTGGCTGCAGGAATTGCGGGAAAGTTGTCAGTGACTTCGGGGCTCCACTCTAGGTTTTCTGTCTGGGTTTACATCCATAGCATTTTCCCATGCTTTCGGTATGACCACAAGGCAGCGGAGATCTAAAATCAGGGTTTTCTTTCCGCTGCCTTTCTTGACTGTCAAGCTCCATCAGCCGGAAACAGTTATTAGTTTCAAGGCGCCAGTTTTCGACCATCGCTCATTCTTCGGCTTGGAGCTGGGCTTAGTTTTCAGAGGCTACATAAGACGCATGCCAAAGAAGCATTTTATAAAGCCCTGGCGGGCTTGTCACAACCATCACCACCTGCTGTGAAAACCATTGGAACATTTGGAGCGTTTAGTATTTATTAGTGACACATCTTAACTTTTTATGACTCTGGGTTGGTGCCATCACTGGTTACATTCTTCGGCTTGGAGCTGAGACTTCTCTGAGAAGTTAATGAAGCAAAACTTACAAGGCAGCAGGTGGTTCGAATTTAATTCCTTCCCCTAGTCTGACGATGCGATACGGAGGCCGTGCGATGCCCAGACTACATGGCCCCTCTCTCGACAGTACAGACAACGTCCAAACAAATAAAGGGCATTAAATTTGAGGACGGCTTGGATACAGGAGTTGCCGGAAAAGTGCCAGTGTTGACAGCCAGCCGCCTTCACAGCTCCCTATCGGGATTTTCGCTGGATGTTCGCAAGGCATGTAACGTTTAAAATCATGCTCTTCATGTCACATTAAATATTTAAACATTAACGAGTCTTACTTGGTGTTCTTCAAACTTTCGCCACTCACGATAAATGGATTTCCCCCTCGGAGAAGCACCGTGTCTTGAGAGACTGTTGCACCTTAAACTAACACTGGACCTTAAGTGGAACGCATACATACGAACCATCACTAAAGACGCAGGTAAAATGTTCGGCTCCCTGTACCACTTTTTTTTTGGTTGGATGATTGCATGGCAGCGAAGCTTCTACGTATGCACGTGTGCGCAGTTTGAAAATACAGAGTTATATATATATATATATATATATATATATATATATATATATATATATAGATATACTTTTTTTTTAATATACGCTCTTTAGCGCTAGAGGGCGTCGTCAGTGATGTTCTGATTTGGATCATTGGGCAGTTTCGAGTCTTTCAAACATCATACTGACCTCACCAAATCGACCCCATCAGAGCTGATCGGACTCTTATACGCCCTCTAAAATTGCTTACACACACTAACTTCTATAATATACCTCGTCATCGCGCATTTGATTGGTAGTTGATCAATAGCCAATCACAATGGTGTGTGCTCTATTTAAGTTGTTTGCGGGGAATTTTTCTTTTTTTTTTTTTTATATATATATATGATGAAAAATATGGAAAAGACAAAACAAAATCCGAATATGCAAGTTTACTGTTTTAATGTTGTTTTACTGTCGACGTCAGACGTTTCGGTCTAGTAGACCATCTTCAGGACATGGTTATTAGAAACATATTTAGGACGTGACCGAATCCCAAAAAAAGGGAACGCTGACTTTAGAATTTCAGTTGTTCTGTTTTCTGATTAGTCTTGTGTCTATCGTCTCTTCATGTTGACTTAAATATCGTCTAATCCTAAGTATGTTTCTAATAACCATGTCCTGAAGATGGCCTACTAGGCCGAAACGTCTGACGTCGACAGTAAAACAACATTAAAACAGTAAACTTGCACATTCGGATTTTGTTTTGTCTTTTCCATATTTTTCATCATACCGTCGGATCTACATCCACATATTTGCTTCCACACACACACACACACACACACACACACACACACATATATATATATATATATATATATATATATATATATATATATAACAAAAAGCATTCACTTCAAATGTCCTTGATGTCGAACAATGAATCACATCTACTTTCTACTACCTTGATGGTATTAAAGGTAATTTTTTCTCTCCACCATAACAATTCTTGGTCATTTTGACAGTTTTATTGGTTGCTGGGAAAGGGAAGTGTCTGTTAAGTGTATTTTATCGTTCATTTTTTGTGAGTGTGTGTGATGTGTATATGTGTATCTTTTTCTGTGAATGTGTTTATAAGTTTAAAACCGCAACACATCTGCAAGTATGAAAACAGCACTGTCTGCGAATGATATCTATCAATCTATCTATCTATTATATATATATATATATATATATATATATATATATATATATATATATATATATATATATATATATACACCCACCTACACACATACACACAAACATAAACAAAAAACGTATCTTTCACTTCAAATGTTCTAGATGACGAGCAAGTGAATCACATCTGCTTTCTTCTAACTTGATCGTATTGAAGGTATCATTTCCTATCCAGTATCACAATTCTGTGCGGTCTGCTGTGATGAATAACCGCTCGCAATTAGATATTGGAAAGCCATATACATAAATACATGCTAACCGTATTTGGAAATTAAAACACCACTACTACACACTAAGACATATACATAATGCACACACTCAATTAAGCTGAAAAATCAAATCATCTTTGATAATGGCTAAAGATATAGCCGAAAGCGCTCGGACAAATAAAACATTTGGACAGTTCTTACACACCCTTTGTCCAGCAAAGAAAGCTCTTGTTCGTACACAAGAAAAATTAAATAAAAGACTTACCCGTAGTACCTTGTCTGGCGTTTTTAATGAAACTTGCATAAAAGAAGGATTGCTGCCTAAATATATATATATGTTTATAAATATATATATATACATACATATATATATACACATATATATACAATCATTTATATATATATATATATATATATACATATATATATATATATATATACATACATATATATATACATATATATATATATATATACATACATATATATACATACATAGGATTAAAAAAATATCTATCAATATTGTGATTTTCTTTTTTCTTTTAATGATAATGTTATTAAGCTTATCAGACTATATGATAAAATTTTACATATATATGTGATTAAGCTTATCAGACTATATGATAAAATTTTACATATATATGTGATTAAGCTTATCAGACTATATGATAAAATTTTACATATATATGTGATTAAGCTTATCAGACTATATGATAAAATTTTACATAAAACAAATAGACAACACTTGTCTATATTATTTAATGAAACATGCATCAATATATATTTATACAGAGTGTCCATAAAGTTCGTGTGCACTTTTAAAAATTTATAACTTTAAAGTGCACACGAACTTCATGGACACCCTGTATATATATATATATATATATATATATATATATATATATATATATATATATATATATATCATTTGCAGACAGTACTGTTTTGCTGTATTACAGCTCCTCAGTGCGACTAGACATGCGAATGCCTCAACCCCGGATCGAAGCCCGACCGATTTGGTGTTCGAATTCCAGTTAGCTTCATTACAATCACTTACGCTCAAGTACACTTGAGAAAGGCATGATCCATCTCTACTCACCTCCATCTATGCACTGAATAGTAAGACAGGCTGGGTCCTATAGCCTTGGTTGGCAACCAGTCTATCGTAGAAAATAACGGCAAATATTACGAGAAAATATACTACCTAGTGAATCGAAAGAGACATCAGAGTGTTATCATGTGTGACACTAAACCAGATGACCGATCTCAATTCAACACGACGCCACTTGAAACCAATTATTTGTTACCTGGCCATTCATTTTCATAATTAAGACAATTTTTTCTTTTTATGTGCCATGTCTTTTCATTACGTAGGCGATCATGGCTCTCCACCTCGTCCCTCTATCCCTTGCAGCTCTCAACAAGTTCCTTCCCTCTGCTACCTCCATCAGATCATGTTCGGTCATCCAACCGGTCAAGCTGTCTTTCCTTGTCTCTCTTTCCCTCTGTTTGACCAGTGAGTATCAGATTTTGCAGGCCCTCCTTCCTCATTGTGTTCTAGAAGCTTCACCCGCTCTTCCTGATATTAAGTATAAACCTCCTCTTGTTTGCAACCTCTTGAAGACATTAGAAACACAAGGACTTCCTTTATATGTGCCATGTTCTTTCAGGACGTAGGCGATCATGGCTCTCCACCTCCCTCTAACCCTTGCAGCTCCCAACAAGTTCCTTCCCTCTGCTTCCTCCCCCAGACCACGTTCTGTCGTCCACTTGCTCAAGCCCGCTAGGTATATCATGCGTTTTTTTCATCCTTGTCTCTTTTTCCCTCTATTTGACCCGAGTGTATCAGATTCTCCAGGCCCTCCTTCCTCATTGTGTGTCCCAGAAACTTCAGCTGCCTCTACCTGATATTAAGTATAAGCCTCCTCTTGTTTACAACCCCACGAAGACATTAGAAACACAAGGAATTTCTTTTTATGTGCCATGTTCTTTCAGGACGTAGGCGATCATGGCTCTCCACCTCCCTCTAACCCTTCCAGCTCTCAACAAGTTCCTTCTCTCTGCCACCTCCCCCAGACCACTTGCTTAAAGCCGCTAGGCATGTCATACGTTGTTTTCCCTTCTCCCTCTTTCCATCTATTTGACCTGGGTGTATCAGATTCTCCAGGCCCTCTTTTCTCATTATGTTATTCATTGTCTACTGCATTCTTAATTCTTGTTTTTTTTTCTTCTTCTTCTCTCTCTTTAATAGTGCTTTTCTCATATTCTCTAACATGCAGTAACCTCTTATGTTTTAGCGGCTTTATTGCCTTCCTTGGGGCGAAATGACTCAAAAAGAATTTAACAAATCAAACAATATCAAAATTTGGGGAGGGTGCTGGGAACAATTGTTAAATGTCTGGATGTAGTTGTCATCGGCAAGAATTCATGAACCTTCTTTCTTTTTATGTGCCCATGTCCTTTCAGGACGTAGGCGATCATGGCTCTCCACGTCCTTCTATCCCTTGCAGCTTTCAACAAGTTCCTTCCCTCTGCTACCTCCATCAGACCACGTTCTGTCATCCACCTGCTCAAGCTCGTCAGGTATGTCACGCCCTGCTTTCCCTTGTCTCTCTTTCCCTCTGTTCGACCAGTGAGTATCATTTTTTCCAGGCCCTCCTTCCTCATTATGTGTCCCAGTAACTTCAGCCGCCCCGTCCTTATATTGCGTATAAGCCTCCTCTTGTTTGCAACCTCACGAAGACATTAGAAACACAAGGACGTTCTTTTAATATGCCATGTCCTTTCAGGACGTAGGCGATCATGGCTCTCCACGTCCTTCTATCCCTTGCAGCTTTCAACAAGTTCCTTCCCTCTGCTACCTCCATCAGACCACGTTCTGTCATCCACCTGCTCAAGCTCGTCAGGTATGTCACGCCCTGCTTTCCCTTGTCTCTCTTTCCCTCTGTTCGACCAGTGAGTATCATTTTTTCCAGGCCCTCCTTCCTCATTATGTGTCCCAGTAACTTCAGCCGCCCCGTCCTTATATTGCGTATAAGCCTCCTCTTGTTTGCAACCTCACGAAGACATTAGAAACACAAGGACGTTCTTTTAATATGCCATGTCCTTTCAGGACGTAGGCGATCATGGCTCTCCACGTCCTTCTATCCCTTGCAGCTTTCAACAAGTTCCTTCCCTCTGCTACCTCCATCAGACCACGTTCTGTCATCCACCTGCTCAAGCTCGTCAGGTATGTCACGCCCTGCTTTCCCTTGTCTCTCTTTCCCTCTGTTCGACCAGTGAGTATCATTTTTTCCAGGCCCTCCTTCCTCATTATGTGTCCCAGTAACTTCAGCCGCCCCGTCCTTATATTGCGTATAAGCCTCCTCTTGTTTGCAACCTCACGAAGACATTAGAAACACAAGGACGTTCTTTTAATATGCCATGTCCTTTCAGGCCGTAGGCGATCATGGCTCTCCACGTCCTTCTATCCCTTGCAGCTCTCAACAAGTTCCTTCCCTCTGCTACCTCCATCAGATCATGTTCGGTCATCCAACCGGTCAAGCTGTCTTTCCTTGTCTCTCTTTCCCTCTGTCTGACCAGTGAGTATCAGATTTTGCAGGCCCTCCTTCCTCATTGTGTTCTAGAAGCTTCACCTGCTCTTCCTGATATTAAGTATAAACCTCCTCTTGTTTGCAACCTCTTGAAGACATTAGAAACACAAGGACTTCCTTTATATGTGCCATGTTCTTTCAGGACGTAGGCGATCATGGCTCTCCACCTCCCTCTAACCCTTGCAGCTCCCAACAAGTTCCTTCCCTCTGCTTCCTCCCCCAGACCACGTTCTGTCGTCCACTTGCTTAAGCCCGCTAGGTATATTATGCGTTTTTTTCATCCTTGTCTCTTTTTCCCTCTATTTGACCCGAGTGTATCAGATTCTCCAGGCCCTCCTTCCTCATTGTGTGTCCCAGAAACTTCAGCTGCCTCTACCTGATATTAAGTATAAGCCTCCTCTTGTTTACAACCCCACGAAGACATTAGAAACACAAGGAATTTCTTTTTATGTGCCATGTTCTTTCAGGACGTAGGCGATCATGGCTCTCCACCTCCCTCTAACCCTTCCAGCTCTCAACAAGTTCCTTCTCTCTGCCACCTCCCCCAGACCACTTGCTTAAAGCCGCTAGGCATGTCATACGTTGTTTTCCCTTCTCCCTCTTTCCATCTATTTGACCTGGGTGTATCAGATTCTCCAGGCCCTCTTTTCTCATTATGTTATTCATTGTCTACTGCATTCTTAATTCTTGTTTTTTTCTTCTTCTTCTTCTCTCTCTTTAATAGTGTTTTTCTCATATTCTCTAACATGCAGTAACCTCTTATGCTTTAGCGGCTTTATTGCCTTCCTTGGGGCGAAATGACTCAAAAAGAATTTAACAAATCAAACAATATCAAAATTTGGGGAGGGTGTTGGGAACAATGGGTAAATGTCTGGATGTAGTTGTCATCGGCAAGAATTCATGAACCTTCTTTCTTTTTATGTGCCCATGTCTTTTCAGGACGTAGGCGATCATGGCTCTCCACGTCCTTCTATCCCTTGCAGCTTTCAACAAGTTCCTTCCCTCTGCTACCTCCATCAGACCACGTTCTGTCATCCACCTGCTCAAGCTCGTCAGGTATGTCACGCCCTGCTTTCCCTTGTCTCTCTTTCCCTCTGTTCGACCAGTGAGTATCATTTTTTCCAGGCCCTCCTTCCTCATTATGTGTCCCAGTAACTTCAGCCGCCCCGTCCTTATATTGCGTATAAGCCTCCTCTTGTTTGCAACCTCACGAAGACATTAGAAACACAAGGACGTTCTTTTAATATGCCATGTCCTTTCAGGACGTAGGCGATCATGGCTCTCCACGTCCTTCTATCCCTTGCAGCTTTCAACAAGTTCCTTCCCTCTGCTACCTCCATCAGACCACGTTCTGTCATCCACCTGCTCAAGCTCGTCAGGTATGTCACGCCCTGCTTTCCCTTGTCTCTCTTTCCCTCTGTTCGACCAGTGAGTATCATTTTTTCCAGGCCCTCCTTCCTCATTATGTGTCCCAGTAACTTCAGCCGCCCCGTCCTTATATTGCGTATAAGCCTCCTCTTGTTTGCAACCTCACGAAGACATTAGAAACACAAGGACGTTCTTTTAATATGCCATGTCCTTTCAGGACGTAGGCGATCATGGCTCTCCACGTCCTTCTATCCCTTGCAGCTTTCAACAAGTTCCTTCCCTCTGCTACCTCCATCAGACCACGTTCTGTCATCCACCTGCTCAAGCTCGTCAGGTATGTCACGCCCTGCTTTCCCTTGTCTCTCTTTCCCTCTGTTCGACCAGTGAGTATCATTTTTTCCAGGCCCTCCTTCCTCATTATGTGTCCCAGTAACTTCAGTCGCCCCGTCCTTATATTGCGTATAAGCCTCCTCTTGTTTGCAACCTCACGAAGACATTAGAAACACAAGGACGTTCTTTTAATATGCCATGTCCTTTCAGGACGTAGGCGATCATGGCTCTCCACGTCCTTCTATCCCTTGCAGCTTTCAACAAGTTCCTTCCCTCTGCTACCTCCATCAGACCACGTTCTGTCATCCACCTGCTCAAGCTCGTCAGGTATGTCACGCCCTGCTTTCCCTTGTCTCTCTTTCCCTCTGTTCGACCAGTGAGTATCATTTTTTCCAGGCCCTCCTTCCTCATTATGTGTCCCAGTAACTTCAGCCGCCCCGTCCTTATATTGCGTATAAGCCTCCTCTTGTTTGCAACCTCACGAAGACATTAGAAACACAAGGACGTTCTTTTAATATGCCATGTCCTTTCAGGACGTAGGCGATCATGGCTCTCCACGTCCTTCTATCCCTTGCAGCTTTCAACAAGTTCCTTCCCTCTGCTACCTCCATCAGACCACGTTCTGTCATCCACCTGCTCAAGCTCATCAGGTATGTCACGCCCTGCTTTCCCTTGTCTCTCTTTCCCTCTGTTCGACCAGTGAGTATCATTTTTTCCAGGCCCTCCTTCCTCATTATGTGTCCCAGTAACTTCAGCCGCCCCGTCCTTATATTGCGTATAAGCCTCCTCTTGTTTGCAACCTCACGAAGACATTAGAAACACAAGGACGTTCTTTTAATATGCCATGTCCTTTCAGGACGTAGGCGATCATGGCTCTCCACGTCCTTCTATCCCTTGCAGCTTTCAACAAGTTCCTTCCCTCTGCTACCTCCATCAGACCACGTTCTGTCATCCACCTGCTCAAGCTCATCAGGTATGTCACGCCCTGCTTTCCCTTGTCTCTCTTTCCCTCTGTTCGACCAGTGAGTATCATTTTTTCCAGGCCCTCCTTCCTCATTATGTGTCCCAGTAACTTCAGCCGCCCCGTCCTTATATTGCGTATAAGCCTCCTCTTGTTTGCAACCTCACGAAGACATTAGAAACACAAGGACGTTCTTTTAATATGCCATGTCCTTTCAGGACGTAGGCGATCATGGTGCTCCAACTCTATCTATCCCTTGCAGCTCACAACAAGTTCCTTCCCCAGACCACATTCTGCGACCCACTTGCTTAAGTCCGGCAGATATGTCACGCGCTGCCTTTCCTTGTCTCTCTTTCCCTCTGTTCGACCCGTGTGTATCAGATTCTCCAGGCCCTCCTTCTTAATTATGTGTCCCAGAATCTTCAGCTGCCTCTTTCTGATATTAAATATAAGCCTCCTCCTTTTTTGCAACCTCTCTGTGACCTCATCATTGCTCACACGCTCGGTCCATGATATCCTTAGCATCCTTCTGTTGAAATACATCTCTGTCACCTCGAGTCTCTTCTTCAATGTGGCCCAGGCTTTAGCTATGTGAATTTTCACATACATTCCAGCAGAATTTATTTCGTTTCCTAGGTATGTAAAAGATTTGACAGATTTTATTGATTCGCCTGTCACATTTTGAATTGGGCCTTGCTGTTTGAAATCGAGGAATTCAGTTTTAGAGGCATTTGCATAGAGTCTAATATCATTAGCAGCATTTTCTAGATTATGTAGGAGAATTGTGGCATTGGTAATGGTGTCTACAGTGATATGGCATTACATGAATGATAATGGCTCTCTACAACTTCCTATCTTTCGGAGTTCTTAGTAATGTCTATATCCTTATTAACTCTGTTCTGCTATCCATCTCGAGCCATGTGTATCAGATTCTCCAAGCCCTCCTTCCTCGTTATGTGTGCCAGAAGCTTCAGCAGCCTCTTCATGATTTTAAGTATAAGCCTCCTCCTATTAAGCCAATACACATCGTATTTTTAACCTTATTTCACCCTCTTTCCTACATTAAGTCTTCTATTTTTATTATTTCATCTGTTTTCATTTCACCTGAGCCGATTTCATTCCATTTTCATTCAGTTATTCACTTATTCCGTTATCGAATTCTGCGCCGCTGTGGTCACCTCCTCTCTCATATTCACAATTGTGGCCCATGGGGATATTCAAGTACGAATAGTCCAATGGCCTGCTGGTTTCTTGTGCTCCGGGAACGTTGAAGTGACCCCCATCCATTCTCTCAGATGATAGTGCGGCAGACCTACAAGGCAGGAGGTGGTGTGAATTCAGAGTTTCTCTTCTTCTACCCTGGTTGCCAATCCAGGCTATAGGGTCCAGTCTACTCTGTTATTTTACCCATAGCCAAAGAGGTGGAGGCACACCTTTCCCAGGTGTATTAACACGTAAGTGAATGTAACGAAATCGACTCGAATTCGAACCTCGCTTATCCTATTTCTCAATCAGAATCTCTACCCATTACTTCACCCTGCCCCGCTCATCACATGTTGTTCCTAAGGTATAAATTCCATGAACACTGTTCAGATGAGCTACATTCCTTAGTTTCACCAACTCTGACCCTCACAGCTAAGACCCACCACGCCGCGCACACTGAGGGAAGTCACCCTCATTCCCTTCGTTTTCCATTAGTAAGGAGGTGGTGTGAATTCAGAGTTTCTCTTCTTGTACCCAGGTTACCGATCAAGGCTATAGGGTCCAGTCTGCCCTGTTATTTTACTCATAGCCAAAGTGGATGCACACCTTACCCTCACAGCTAAGACCCACCACGCCGCGAACACTGAGATGAGCCACCCTCATTCCCTTCGTATTCCATTAGTAAGGAGGAATGTTCCACACATAGAGCTTCTTCACAAGTACTTTTATTTTGTTGAATGGACTCCCGGGTGGATGCATTCCAGATTACTACAGTCTTAACATCTTTAAGTCTATTTCTAAGCGTTTCCTTTCTCACATTCCCTCATATGTACTCTTTACTCTTGGAGCTCCTCGAGGCGGTGTAATGGTTAGCAAGCTTGTCTCGCTAGTACAATTACAACTGAGTAGTGTGTTCGATCGTCACTGGGTGGCCCCTGCTTTCGGTCTTGAGTCACATCTAAACTACGCTTGGAAAATTACTATGTACTCTTTTCGCTCAAATAACAACCGCTTTCAATAACCCTCTATCTTGAGAGGCTCTTTGAACTTGTATAGGATGACCATTAATATAAAAAACGAGCCGACGCCCACCCCCACCAATTTAAACAATCATTCTTTGCAGCAACGATATCGTGTTTAAACATACATCTTCGGACATTTCAGAGATATAAAACATCTGAAAAAATATATATATAAGAGTTAAATCATTTTTAATTTAAATCTGAAAAAAATAAAAAATAAAAATAACATTTTAAGTTTTTTGAATTCTTTCATTTACCTTAATCTAAAATTGACCTCCTGCGGCCTCTCGTGACCTTGATCTGCTTACATAGGTACAAGATCAAAAGATCTATATTAAAATTTCCAATTTACTGTCGTTCCAGACATTAATTGCATATTGTTGAACACGTTCTCGACACATTAAGCCATATTTTGTTTATACAAATAATTCAAAACATCTTTATTCCCCATCCTTCTCTCTCTAAAACTACTATCTACTAAGCCTGGAAAATAACTATGTACACTTTACTCTTTTCGCTCAAGCAACAACCGCCTTCAGTAAGCTTCTAACTTTAGCGGCTTTTTCAACTTGTATACGGTGAACTATATATATTTTGGTATAAAAAACGAGCCCCCGCCCAAATAAAACATTAATTCTTTGCAGCAACGATATCTGGCTCAAACACACATCTGCGGACATTTCAGAGATATAAAACACCTGAAAAAAATATAAGACTGAAATAATTTATAATTTAAACCTGAAAACATTTTGCAAAAAAGAAAAAAGGAGAAAAATAACATTTTAAGTTTTATGAATTCTTTCATTTACCTTAAATCTAAGATCGACCTCCCGTGACCTTGATCTGCCTGCAGAGGTACAAGAACAGAAAATCTATATTAAAATTATCAATTTATTGTCTTTCCAGACATTTATTGCATGTTGTTAAACACGTTCACGACACATTAAGCCTTATTTTCTTTGTTCAAATAATTCAAAACATTTTTATTCCCCCATTCTTCTCTCTGTAAAACTACTATCTACTACTCTTGGAAAATCACTATGTACTTTTTACTATTTTCGCTCAAATAACAACCGCCTTCAGTAACCCTCTACCTTGAGTGGCTCTTTGAACTTGTATAGGGTGAACTATATATATTTTGGTATAAAAAAAGACCCCCCACCAAATTAAACATTCATCATTTGCAGCAATGATATCTGACTCAAACACACATCTGCGGACATTTCAGAGATATAAAACACCTGAAAAAAAATATAAGACTGAAATAATTTATAATTTAAACCTGAAAACATTTTGCAAAAAAAACAAAAACAATCATATCTGCGACCATTTTTGACATTTAAAACACCTGAAAAAATAGGAGTTAATTAGTTTTTAATTTATTTCTGAAAACATTGTGCAAATAAAATAAAAATAAAAATCTTAAGTTTCTAAATTCTTTAATTTATCCTAATCTAAAGCTGACCTCTCGTAACTGTGATCTGTTTGCAGAGGTACATGTAAAGATTTTGGATTCCTTTTCTTTTATTGTTCTTGCTCCTTAATAATGTTCTTCTATTTCTTAATCTGTCGCACTCAATAAACACCTTGTGTCTTAGTGGCTTTATTGCCTTGCTTGGGGTGAAATCGTTAAAAACAAAAAGCTTGATGAGTGTTTTAAGTTTTAGTTGGAGCCTGCAGGGAGGATCATCAGGCCGCTGAAGAGAGTTCTGGACAGCCTCAGAAGTGAGGGGAAACGTGTTTACTGCCTTATATAGAGCTGAACCTGCCCAGGAATCTGTTGCAAGATCACCAGCGTTTATTTCTTATTGCAAACAGGAATGTCTCACCAAGAGAAAAATATTTGATCATTTTCACTTTGTAAATAGTAAAGAATAAAAACAAAAACACGTTTAATGAAGCTAAGATCTGCCACATTGCAAACATTGGGGCAAACTACACTCATTTCCTTTGTATTCCTTTTCAAGTTCAACTCGGATAGCTCCTTTGCAGAACAGAATCCCAGGGGGGTATTTTCCTGATCACTACAATCTTAACCACTTCAGGTCTTGGATTAACCATTATCTTTCTTATATATCTGCATAAACTATGGCCCTTATTCTTATCACTCACGCACCAATTGCTTTCAGTAATCCTCTACCTTGAGTGAATCTTGAGCCTTGTATATGGTAAACATTAGTATAAAAAAACAAATGTAAAAAAAAAACAAAAAAAAAAAACAATCATTCTTTGCAGCAACAATATCTAGCTCAAAAAGATAAGATAATTTTCCGTTTTTACAGCATCGTTTTTTGCTTTTGGAATTCTCAGTATCCTTCTGTAGAACAACATTTCTACTACTTCCAGTTTCCTCCTCCTCCTCAGCGGTGAAAATCTTCTCTGCCATATAAGAGGATGGATCTTACATAGCATTCCAGCATTCTTTCTTTTTGTTTCCGTTTCTCAGCACCTTTCTTTGCTTTTGGAATTCTCAGTATCCTTCTGTAGAACAACATTTCAACTGCTTCCCGTTTTCTCCTCCTCAGTGGGGAAATTGTTCACCGTCATATAAGAGGATGAATCTTATATAGCATTCCAGCATTATTTCTTTTGTTTCTAAGAAAATTTTCCGTTTCTCAGCACCTTTCTTTGCTTTTGGAATTCTCAGTATCCTTCTGTAGAACAACATTTCAACTGCTTCCAGTTTTCTCCTGAAATTTTTTTCCCGTTTCTGAGCACCTCGCTTAGCTTTAGCCAGTCCATTTTGTGATTACCATGACCATAGCGGAAATACCTGGTCTATGAGTGCTTCTCCGCTAGTGACTAGTTGATAAAAATTTGTTTTCGGTTTCTTTTATATGCCGCGGGCATATCTTCGAAATAATGTCCGCTTCTATTTTCTGTCGCTGCAGAGAAAGGGCCACTAGCAACGAAATTATTTTTCTCCTAATGTGAGTTTATTTTTTGCCACAAGCTTCTTGCATTTGTATGGGAATATACACCGTATAATTCGTGTTTAAAAAAATAATAATATAAATTTTATAAATTCTTATTTTAGTCAATAAGAACAAAAAAAAAAAAAATGAGTGAACGTTAAATTTAGTTGCTAAAAATTTCTAAAAAAATCACCGCGTATTATACAGAGTTTTTTTTTTTTTACAATTTCATATCGTAACTTTTTGGCGTAAATATTATACACGAAGTTGATTTCAGTTTGGGAAAACATCGATACAGCATGGCCGCGTCACCAATGACCTGGATATACCGTCGGCAATTAAGATCCACGTGCCGATTTACCGGGCATTGGTTCGAAAAAGTTGAACTCCCCACTAGTGGGAAGTTGAACTCCCCACTAGTGGGAAGTTGCTGCACGTGGAGTTGTTTCGAGGCAGGAGGTCTCCCCCGAGGGAATAAACGAAAGATGTCCGTGACCAAGGCGAACATTCTAACCAGAAAAAAAAAGTGTCTCTGCCGGGTCTTCTTTGCGCATGAATGAACACCCCCGACCCCAAACTCAGATATCAATTCAGATATTGTCCCGGACCAAAGACATGACTAGGGAGCTGCTGGGGGTGGATTCAGCTGCCCATCTTAGCGCCAATCCTACGACCCAACCCAGTAATGGGATTGATGATGATGATAATGATGATGATGATGATGATGATGATGATGATGATGATGACGATGGTGATGGTAGTGATTTTCTAAGCATAGCTTAGATGTGGGTTAAGTACGAAAGTATGTGGAACCTGGCGAGGATCGAACTCACTACGCAGTCATAATTATTATATCGAGACAAGCTTACTAACAATTACATCAAGTCGATGTGCCCTATGATGCTGCTGCTGCTGCTGATGATGATGATGATGATGAAGATGCTACTCGCGTACGTAACCTAAATTATCTAGAAATTAAAATCACCACTATTGGCGTGTTATGGTTTTGGGCCAACGACATTAAAAAAAAAAAAAAATCAGAGAGGTATTGTGCGCTAATAGCGGCTCGAACCCATTACATTCACTTACGTGCTAATATTCTAGGGAAAGGTATGAATCCTCTTCTTCTCCCCGCCCAGCTATGGGTAAATAGCAGGACAGACCGGGTTCTGTAGCCTTAGATGTTAACTGGTCTACTGCAGAAAGAAATGGCAACCATCTGCGGGGAAAAAATCTGGCTCGTCAGTCATGTATCGAAAGATACATTATCACCTACGCGTGTATCACGTATGGCACATAACTCACTGACTGACGTGATAATATCCTTGGGAAAGGTATGAATCCTCTTCTCCTCACAGCTATGGGCAAATAGCAGGACAGACCGGATCTATAGCTTTGGATGGTAACTGGTCTACTGCAGAAAGAAATGGCAACCATCTGTGCGAACAAAATCTTCCTCGTCAGTAATGTATCGAAAGATACATGATCGCCTAAGCGTGTATCACGTATGGCACATAACTGACATAAAATTATTATACACCATTATTTTATTAAGAATTTAAGATTGATTACCGGCATGTTTTTTATCGGTAGTGTCTGTAGACTTTGAGGATTGGAAAATAAGTTGTTGCATTGTCATAGGGACCATTTTCATAGGGACCATTTTCATAGGGACCATTTTCATAGGGACCATTTAACAGAAGATACACCGTATTAATCCTTTGAGCCTTGCGTTCCTGAACAATTTTAACCCTTCTGCTTCAGCTCCTGAGTCCAAATTCGCAAATAATCGGTATGTAATGTTTCACGGTAGATATAAAAATATTTACAAGTGTTTACCCAGCATTCAACCGGTGGCTAGGCATTACGTCATTTTTCTCTACCACCGGTAAAGCGGTGGTCCGGGTTCAAAGGGTTAAGCAGTCCATGCAAAACTATTCGTCTGACAACAGATCTGAGACATGGCAATATGCAAATTTCTAAGTGGGAATTGTTTCATCTCATTGACATTAAAGTATTATGCCTTGGAAAGTTATTGTATTTGAACATTAACTCGTGTTTTTTTTTTTACACTAAAATCATGGCTGAAATGACTACTGAAACAATGTTGAAGGTTGTGTCTTTGAAGGAGAGATGACTCAACGAGAGATAACCTACAACTGAGAATTTGACGTTTGCTACCATTGGAGGTGTTTTAAGCGAAACAAAAATCGGGCGACCATACAAGTTATACAAGATTAAAGATTAAAGGATGATTGTGGGAGTCTCGGTAGACAATCTAAAGTTAACAGCCAGACAAGTAAGGAGTAACTTCTGCCTTAACAGAGAGGTTTTATTTCATACACTACGTCATGTCTTATTAAAAAAAAAAATACACTGGACTAGAAGCAAGAAAAACCATCATGAACAAACGCAAATCATCAGTATCGAAGTATGAAGTGGTCTAAAGAATATCTAACATTGGTTAATAGAAATTGGTACTTTTTGTGATGAATGAAAAATAGAGTTACATTCTAATGCATCTGGAGGTGGCCTTGAGCCAGCTTTATCTCCAGAGAGAGAAATAAACCAAATCTGTTCTGCGCACCTACAGCATCTTCTTGGTTACATGTTTTCAACTGACTTGAAGAGGGTCGAATACATGGAAGCTGCGTCTCCCGCAAAGAAACTTGCGTCACTGTCGTACTAGAAACTCTTTCTCGCCAGAAAATATCTTGAACATTTACAAATCTACCATTCGTCCGTGCATTGAATACTGCTGCCGTATTTTGCCTGATGCTCCTGTTGTACATCTTGAGGTTCTTAACAAAATCCAAAGAACGATCTTGAACATAATGGAGCTTGATCAGGCATCTCTACATCAGTCACTTTCTCACCGAGACATTACCTCACTCTGTATTTTCTAGAAATATTTCCATGGCAACTGCTCTGACAAGATTTTGTCCCTGGTACCCCGACCACATGAATTTAAACGTGCTGCTAGATGGGAATCTAGGTCCCACCAACTTACTGTTGAAATAGCTAAATGCAACCGCTACTTCTACTCTAACAGATTCTTTTCTCGCACTTCCCACCCGTGGAACACCCTTCCTTTTTGTTGTTTCCCTGATAACTAAAATGTTCGAAAACGTAAATGCAACTTCAATCGCCATCTTCTGTATCCTTGAAACCTGTCATTTCCTCGATCCTATCTGTACTCATCTCTGTTCTCTCACTTTCACTCATTGTAACTCATTGTAAATGATAATGTACTAGTGGTATTCATGCCTTGCTTCGGGTGAAATGATTTTAAAAAATAAAATAAAAAAGAATATATCAGACGACCAGTGTTATAAAGAAACAATACAAGATGCCTCACAAAGACGCAGAAATTTGGCGTGTAATACGTAATGGTTGGAAGCTGCATCAAAAGCGATAGTAGAAGAGAAATGGTAATGGTTGATGAAAACCTAAACAGCAAAAACTACGTTAGTTTACTGCAGTCTATTCTTCTGCCAGTCTGAGATGGAAAAAATGTCCAGCATGATTATGCTCCGTGCTATAAATCACGCGGGTGAAAATGTTGAAAATTTGTAGGCACTGCTCAGAACAGAGTCCTGATCCCAATATAATTTCGTGTTATTGCCACCACTCCTAAACCCTATACTGCCATCCATTCGGCAGGTAGATTATGCCTTGATTTTCTATATCTCCCTTACATTCAATCTGTCAATTCAGTCGTGAATATCAAATTTCTCAAGCCCTCTCTCTTCATTATGTGACCTAGAAACTTCAACTGTCTGTTCCTGCTGTTAAGTATAAGTGTCATTTGTGTTTTCATTTCATTTTCATTACAATTATTTATAAAGATAATATAGATAATCTTTCGATATCTGTGTGTTATTTCTTCTCGTCTTTCTCTTTTCACAGAATGATTCCCACAATTACAATCCACGTCATCTGCTTTTTCAGCGAATTTTTCTTTTTCAGCGAATCACAATTGATTTGTGCTAAGTCAGTTCTGATTGGCCGAAAATACTGCAGAGACAAAAATTCATCTCAAGTAACAACCAATAAATTTCTTTAAATGCCAACGGATATCAGTGGTGTTAACTCCCTATAATTATACTGATATGCCTGAAAGAATTTTTTTTAATAAGTAATTAAGGACGTTTTACCAGCAATCGGGTTGTGCAATTTTTTATGCGCGAATTAACGTTCAAGTTGCTTAAATATTTTAAAAAACAATTCAATGCAGCTAAAATTGAATAAAACTGATAGAAATCTTGCATACAGTATAAAATAACATATTTACATGGGTAAGTCAAAAATTATCCGAAATTTAATAGTGACGGAAAGCGAGAAGAAAGGACTAAACATCGATTGTAAGAAGATAAAATGCCTTGTTGTTAGCAAAAGGCAGAGCCCAACATGCAAATTATAAATTAGTAACATGTACAACAGTTTAAACATCTGGGAAGTCTTTTAACAGATGACAGAAATTTCGACGCTGATATCCGAGGGCGCATTGGGATAGCGAAAGATGGCTTCGAAAAGCTAAGCAAATTATTAAGAAACAGAAAAAGTTCATTAGAAACTAAGAAAAGTATATTTAACTGTTATCTACGACGGTAAGTAAAAAATTATCCGCACTATTGTCACAATATATATTTTAGTTAGTCTCACACTGCCTTCTCCTCCTACGTGCTTATAGTTGGTCCTTTTATGGTCACGGGATCGAAGTTTGAGCTTGACAGCGTCATCTTTCTTCCTGCAATTACAGTGTAAACATGGCCGACCCGCTAGCAGTGTACAGCAAGGAGGAACAAAGAGCAGTGATTTCTTTGGTCGGAAGGTGTGTTCGGGGCTGAAATTCAAAGGCGGATTTTAACACAATAGGGCGCCATTACCCTACCGCGTAGGTGTATGAGTGTCTACAGAAGCTTAAAATTGTCCGGATAAGCGTGACGCACGAAGAAGGAGCAGGTCTACCGTCAACCACCATGACTGACGAGAAGATTTGGCATGTTAGAGAGATGGCAATGGCGAACCGGCGAGTTATCATCGATGAGGTAACATGTTCTCTGCAGATAGGGATCACTGCGCTTTGTCCTAGTGGGTGCACACTGCTAGCGAAGCGGTCACGTTTGCATTGTAACAGAATCGAGAAAGCTAGCGCAAAAATTTGGGACACGTGGCCACAATTGTACCAACTATTCGCATGAATATATTATGGTGAATGTACGGATAATTTTTCACTTACCCTTCTTGGAATACGTTTGTTCAATAAAAAGGTTTCATTTTATTTAAGTTATTTGACGTCAGTAGCGGCGATACATTTGATTTAGTAATATTTGAATTATTCTTTCAAGTTCCGTTTCTTATTAGGATGCGAGCGATCGTGGCTCTTCACAACTTCCTATCATTTGTAGCTCTTAGCAACATTTCTCTTTTGACTCTTCCCCCAACACACTACCTATTCTGCTATCCATTCACAGAAGGTTTACGGCCACATCACGTTGAAACACCGGTTCCCATACGATCACCGAAGTTAAGCAACGTTGAACCTGGTCGGTACTTAGATTGGTGACTGCTTGGATTGGTGTGTGGTGTAATGGATAACGGCTCGGAATTGTTAATCGGAGAGCCGGGTTCCAATTACAGTTGGCTTCGTTATATTCACTTACGGACTTATAGCCTTGGAAAAGGAATGAATCAACCTCTTCTCCCCTTCATCTATGGGTTAATTAGTAACACTTGTATCATTAGACTATAGCTTCTCAACCTTTTTAAGCAACGACACACCTAGGAGCAAATGAAAATATCACGGCGAACTTAGCCAAATTTTTAAAGTGTATACATTTAAACACGAAAAGTTGAATTTAAAAAAAATAAAAATACTTTTGAAAAAATGAATATTAAAATAAAATATTTAAAATAATATAATCGAAGAATAGTGAAAAGAATTATTTGAAAAAAGTTGATTACTTTTTAAATTATTTAAATTCTAACGCTGTACCATTGCCACTTTCACACACACACACACAATCCCCCCCCATATATATATATATATATATATATATATATATATATATATATATATATATATATATATACTTTATTTTAGGATATTACATCGAAAACATGTCAAAATCGATACACAATTGCAGTCGTTTTTCGATGCTCATCAGGCGATTGTAAATTACTGGCGAGTGAACGATTTAAACAGATTTAAAAGCAAAATACAGCCTCTTTTTACGAAAAAATATAAAAAATTAAGAGGGGGTGGTTATAAGGTGTGTGGGCTTTGCTTAGATCAACCAATCAAATAGGACCTACAGTAAATTTAAATTAAGGGAAGGAGAAAAAATTAAGAAATTATTTTCATCTTACATTACCTAGTTTTTCGTAAACTAAATATTCTCCTTATAAAATAAGTTGAGCTCGCTTTGGATTTGCTCCCATCGGATTACCATAAGGATCCAAACTTCCAACCTAAAATGGATAAATTTACACCGGATTATTATATGGAACCTTAAAGTGGTCTGTTTTTATTTAAATTATTAGCTCTGATTTACATTGAGCTCTCTGGATTTTATCCTCCTTGGGTCTACCCATACGGGTTACCTAGTTTTTCGTAAACTATATATATATATATATATATATATATATATATATATATATATATATAAAGAAAGAAAGAACAGTAATATATAATATCTGGTGTTCTTATTCATATTATTTATTTTTACAAAACAGTGCTCAATGTAAATTTACAGAGCATAAATATTATAAATTATCTGATTTAAAATATGATTTTTTCGTTGCGAACTGAGTGACGTCAGTTCTCTCACAAAGAGACCTCGCGCCAAAATTTAGCTACAAAGTTGTAGCCTTTTCCAACTACTTGAGTGAACTGGGATTTTCTACACTAACTTCATTAAAGACGAAGTACAAAAACAGGTATCAATGCACCTGATATACGTGTAGCATTAGTGTCCTGTGTTTCTAACAGGAATCAGTTGCGTATGAACAGACGACAACATCCATCTCATTAAGTGACATCTTTTTTTTCAAATATTATTGACTTAACATTTGTGTCGGAGCTTCATTCAAATTTGTTTTTCTAAAAGTAATAATTTTCTATTCATACAAATAGATAAGTGTGTTTCATAAGAAATATCCATATACATTTTCGATGCTAAATAAATAAAGCTAGTGAACAGAATTTGTCTTAGATCTATTACCCGTAGGTATAATGGGTCGCGATACAAAATGTGCTTCTTGTGCTATAGATGGCAACAACAAAAAAAAGAGTTTCATAAACACTGCCCTAATCAGTCTATTTGAAAATCAAAAAGTTTAGCTTTTAAACTTAAACTCTACCCCAGCTCGACATTCCAACTACCTGAAGAAGGCCGGAGCGTACAATGGCCGAAATGTTGTAATAAATATGGCGACATAGATGGCGACAATAGTCCGAATGATGTAAATAGTGTACAGAATACATCATTTCAGAAATATAGATAGATTCTGAAAGGCCGAAACGTTGAGATAAATATGACGACAAAGATGAGGACAATAGTCCGAATAATGTAAATAGTGTACATAATACCTCAACTCAGAAATATAGACATATACTGAAAGGCCGAAACGTTGTGATAAATATGACAACAAAGATGAGGACAATAGTCCGAATAATGTAAATAGTGTACATAATGCCTCATCTCAGAAATATAGATAGATATAAGAAATGTATATATAAATTGTCGATGCTAAATAAATGAAGCTAGCGAACAGAATTTGTCTTTGATTTATTTACATGGAGGTACAATGATTGATTACATGTAGGTACAATGATTTATTATATGTAGGTATAATGTTTTATTACATGTAGGTATAATGATTTATTACATGTAGGTACAATGATTTATTACATGTAGGTATAATGATTTATTACATGTAGGTATAATGATTTATTACATGGAGGTACAATGATTTATTACATGTAGGTATAATGATTTATTACATGTAGGTACAATGATTTATTACATGTAGGTACAATGATTTATTACATGTAGGTATAATGATTTATTACATGTAGGTACAATGATTTATTACATGTAGGTATAATGATTTATTACATGTAGGTACAATGATTTATTACATGTAGGTACAATGATTCGCAATGTGGTTCTTGCTGTGGGTTGCTGTATAAGCAATGTTTGAAAAACTAGACAATTATTTTCTCCGGAAATAAAATAAAATGGCGTACAAAATGTTTAGATTTTGACTTCATATAACCCATAGAAATTGATATGCCGCTAAATATAAATAAAAATGACAACCATTTACACAAAGCTCGTTTGGTAAGTTGCTCGTTGTTCGCCACCCTCCCTTTTGCGTTCAATATGTCCTGTGAATGTTACATTTTTCCAAAGTTCTTTCCCAATATGTCCCATGGATTGCTACTCTTTTTTTATGGCGCTATATATCTGACCCCTTTTTTAATTTCTATCTTCTCTAAAACTATAAACGAATTGCTTAGAAATAAACATGTAGCAGAAAAGTGAGACGGAGAGAAAAGAGAGAGAGGGAGAGAGAGAGGGGGTAGAGAGAGAGAGGGAGAGAGAGAGAGGGGGTAGAGAGAGAGGGAGAGAGAGAGAGGGGGTAGAGAGAGAAAAAATAGAGAAGGAAAGAGACAGGGAGAGTCGGCAACCTATAGATTCGCTTCGCATGTCTCGTGTTTTAAATTCAAGAGCTGTGTTGCCATTGGTCGGTTGTGAATCAAATGTGCCGCGTCTTCCTAGACATTGTGACTCTCCTCTATATTCTAGTCACGGTCTACAAAGAGTGTGGATGTTTTTCGTTGATCTGACGGTTATTTCCTTGCACGGCACCGCCTCTTTATTGCACCCCCCACCCGGCCACCATCGGGGAAACCGTGTTGAACACGCTCTTTGAATACGATTCGGCGTTTCATTCGACCACCTGTGGTAAAAATCAACAACAGAAACCTCCAGACTAGAACTCTCTGTAAAAGGAGACTTGAAAACAGAGACGTGTCACGCTATACCGTAGTATGTTTAGCAAACGACAATGGAGATGCTACTGTTCCAGAAAGATAACGAGAAAACACAGATTTTAATAGCATGCTGAAAAGCAGTGATAACCGCTAAGTATTTAGCTCAACGTTAATGGAACACTGGGTTCGAATGGTATTAGATTTGGCACAATATTAAAATGAAGCCAATCACGCGCCTATTGAGTAGGATATATACTTAACATCAGGAAGGGACAGTTGAGGTTTCGGAAGAACATAATGAGGAAAGAAGGCTTGGAAAATCTGATACCCATATAAAAGATTGAGGGCAAAATATCTGGTCTGGTGCTCCTACAGTTCATCTCGAGGTTCTTGACAAAATCCAAAGAAGAATCTGTAATGTAATCAATCCTGACTTGGCATCTTGACTTCAGTCACTTTCTCACAGACATGATGTAGATTTCCTCTATTTTTTTTTTTGTTTTTTTTTACAAATATTTTCATGACAAGCTTTTTCTCCCCGTTTGCAAGTATTTCACATCTGTTCAAGAAACCAAGATTTTGTGCCCTATTTTAGCACCTTTGATAAAAACCAAACTGATCAAGTATACTTGTCGACCTTTTCTAATCAAGTAACCTACACCTAAAATTTCAATTACTTTGTATAAAGAAATAAAAAGAAAATACAATGAAGAAATTTCTATGTTAAGAAATAAATAACAATTGGTTACTTTCCTGAAGCAATTAACTTTTATTACATAGAAAAGTTATCAGTTTCTTAAACCACACAAGAAATTTATCCTTTGCTTTTATCACTGAATAGAAAACCTGATAAGTAAAATTTCTATCCACTAACATTTCCAACATATCTGGAATGATTAAAATTGTTTCATATACATCTTGCTAATAGTCTGTTTAACAGTTCAGGATTCAAAATGATTATATGATAGAGCAAAGAAGAAAAATATGTGGTAAATGCAAAATCTGAACAATAAACTTATATATTTAAAGACATTTATATTATGTTTAACGTTCTTTTTATAGATACAAGTATTTAAGCAAATGCTCTGTTTTATAATAAACAGTATTAAATAACATTTACCGGCCTGAATGTCCGAGAAATTTTCATCGGACATTCAGGCCGGTAAATGTTATTTAATACTGTTTATTATAAAACAGAGCATTTGCTTAAATACTTGTATCTATAAAAAGAACGTTAAACATAATATAAATGTCTTTAAATAAATTGTCGGACAATGTCCAATTCTAAAATATAAAACTTATATATATATTTGTAACGGTACAGAAGCGTATCAAGGCATAAAAAAACATATTTTTTTATTAAAGGCCATTATAGATTTAAAATAAAAACACCAGTTAACAAGTATAAAAATATATTTCAAATGTAAATTATAGACTAGACATGCCAAAAAGCGATTAGTCTGACTCTTCGTAAAATATGACTAAATAGCCAAAAATGATCTTTACATCGCTCTTGAATAGGCTGAGAATTTTTTAGCTCCATTTTACAAAAATCAGATATTTCTGATATAAAGGATATGGCTGAATTTAAAACTGAAGTAAGATCAGTATTAAAAATCAAATGAGCTCTTGTTATTACTACATGTATTTAAGCGTGCTACTAGACTCTGGCATCTAGATCCCATCCTTTTACTATTGAAATAGTTAAATGCAACCCACACTTCTATCCCGACAGCTTCTTTTCTCGCACCTCCAGACTGTGGAACTCCTTTACCTGCTTCCCTGACAACTATAATCTTGAGGGATATAAATGCAGCGTCAAGCACCATCTTCGGTTGACTTGAACCCCGTTCATCTTTTACCCTTTCCTCGAGCCCACCTATGCCTTGTCTTTTCTCTCAGTTTTATGCTCTGTAACCCTTTGTGTGCTAGTTGCCCTCCCACGTTGCTTGTTGGATTGTCTGCCGTCTGGTGGAGAGGATCTCATACGTGGCTATGACTACGGGCTGAGTCTCGTCTGAAAAAAAAAACGGCCTAGTGCCCCATCCCCCGTGGTAGGAGTTCTCGAGTAAATACCGAGGGAGCCTTATATCTTTCTACAGAATTCGGTAAGACTACGTCGACACCAAGCGAATTATATTTCATTTAATGTAGACATATATTTTTTTTATTATCATTCGTTTTGAGTGAATGGTTTGGTTTGGTTTATTTTGTTTTACGGCATATCAAGCTCAATGGGTTATTTAATGCAGACAACATTTTTTGGATAGATTCGTATGAATAGAATACGTATTCTTTGGTTTAGATTGGTTTGGTTTATTTTGTTTTACGGCATATCAACCTCAATGGGTTATTTAATGCAGACAACATTTTTAGGATAGATTCGTATGAATAGAATACGTATTCTTTGGTTTAGATTGGTTTGGTTTATTTTGTTTTACGGCATATCAACCTCAATGGGTTATTTAATGCCGACAACATTTTTAGGATAGATTCGTATGAATAGAATACGTATTCTTTGGTTTAGATTGGTTTGGTTTATTTTGTTTTACGGCATATCAACCTCAATTGGTTATTTAATGCCGACAACATTTTTAGGATAGATTCGTATGAATAGAATACGTATTCTTTGGTTTAGATTGGTTTGGTTTACTTTGTTTTACGGCATATCAACCTCAATTGGTTATTTAATGCAGACAACATTTTTAGGATAGATTCGTATGAATAGAATACGTATTCTTTGGTTTAGATTGGTTTGGTTTATTTTGTTTTACGGCATATCAACCTCAATTGGTTATTTAATGCCGACAACATTTTTAGTATAGATACGTATGAATCGAATACGTATTCTTTGGTTTAGATTGGTTTGGTTTACTTTGTTTTACGACATATCAACCTCAATGGGTTATTTAATGCAGACAACATTTTTAGTATAGATTCGTATGAATAGAATACGTATTCTTTGGTTTAGATTGGTTTGGTTTATTTTGTTTTACGGCATATCAACCTCAATTGGTTATTTAATGCAGACAACATTTTTAGGATAGATTCGTATGAATAGAATACGTATTCTTTGGTTTAGATTGGTTTATTTTGTGTTACGGCATATCAACCTCAATGGGTTATTTAATGCTGACAACATTTTTAGGATAGATTCGTATGAATAGAATACGTATTCTTTGGTTTAGATTGGTTTGGTTTATTTTGTTTTACGTCATATCAACTTCAATGGGTTATTTAATGCCGATAACATTTTTAGGATAGATTCGTATGAATAGAATACGTATTCTTTGGTTTAGATTGGTTTGGTTTATTTTGTTTTACGGCATATTAACCTCAATGGGTTATTTAAAATCCGACAATATTTTTAGGATAGATTCATATGAATATAATATGTATTCTTTGGTTTAGATTAGTTTGGTTTATTTTGTTTTACGTCATATCAACCTCAATGGGTTATTTAATGCCGACAACATTTTTAGGATAGATTCGTATGAATAGAATATGTATTCTTTCGTTTGGAATGGTTTGGTTTATTTTGTTTTACGGCATATCAACCTCAATGGGTTATTTAATGCCGATAACATTTTTAGGATAGATTTGTATTTACCCGAGACCTCCTACCACTGGGGCTGGGGCACTAGGTCGTTTTTTTCCAGACGAGACTCAGCCCGTAGTCATAGACACGTATGAGATCCTCTCCACCAGAAGACAGACAATCCAACAAGCTCTGAGAACGCTGCGAGAACGCTAGCTCCATATTCACCCGATGCCTCCCCCCGCAACAAAGGCGGGATGTGGAACTAGGCCGATTTTTCAGACGAGACTCAGCTCGTAGTCATATACACGTATGAGATCCTCTCCACCAGAAGGCAGAGAGTCCGACAAGCTCTGTGAACGCTGCGAGAACGCTAGCTCAATATTCACCCGAAGCCCACGCTCCAAAGGCGGGATGTGTCACAACGCCGGTTTTTAAAGTAGCTCTTTCCGAGCGCGTACACTCTGGCACAAATTCCCCGTAGACCACGCATACATGGGGTCGGGTTGCTGTCTACTTTTTCTCCAGACGAGATTCGGTCCGTAAGCATAGCCTTGTCTGAGTTCCTCTCCACCCGAAGGCAGAGAGTCCGACAAGCTCTCAGATCTTCGTGCAAGCTATGTTCCTAGCTAGCTCGTTATTCATCCGAAGACTCCCCACAATGAATTAGAACTCTGCTAACGTTTTTCGACGCCAGTATATATGCTATTTGTACCAGTCCAAGTCATATTCTCGAGAGGTGTGTTTATGTCCACAACACACACACGCAAAAGAACAAATCTTGTTAAAGGACAGATCATAAGATCGATGGCCATCTAAGCGCAATTGGAGAGCCCCACTCGAAGGAATCAATAGCTACGTCCGCGTGTCCAAGAGGGGCCTTCAAATAGAAGAACATCGGCAAGTGGTTTGACCTGGATGGAGATGGGCGACGCAAGGTCTACTTGTCTACGCTAGATATGAATGAATATCTCTATAGTTTTCAACCCCAGATATTCGATGAGTGTGTGCTGGGGGGGGGGGACTGATCAGGTGCCCCGTCATGCAGCTACGCTACCAGCATACATGTCGATGATTATGATGATGATGATGATGATGATGATGATGATGAAACGTGAATAAAATTAAATTTCGTGTACAGACGACTTTGCATGAAATTGTACGGAAAACTTTTAAGACACTATCTTATTTTCTTCTTTCGAAATGTCTGATTTGAAAATAGTCCGTCTCAGAATTTATGGCCATTTTACGGTCCTCAAACCAGTCTAACCGCATCGCGTAAAAAAGTGCAAACTGGTCAGATTGCCTGTCCTTAAGGACATTAAATCTTGTTTGTTTTACTGAGACGAGATCACAGTCATAAATTGTTGATTTTGGCTGGTTTTATTCCCTGTCTTTATTCCGCAAATCACGAAACAAAATCAAATCAAGAATTAATACCGTCATCAAATGTTGATCATTTAAGAACGGCCTCCAGAAAGGCATCAAATACAGTCATTAAATTTGCCATTCGAGAAACGCGGCTTTCAAATACGAATTCCTTGAGGCTCGCTTCCGACCATACAACCCAAGTTCAATTCTCCCCATGGTATATTTGTCAGGGTAAGTAAATTCTTATCCGGAGGCGATTACAAATGAAATTTTGTATAGCCCGACCTAAGAAATTTTTGTGTACCTCTAAATTTGCGGAGTCATCATGACCGAAGGTTTGAGCTGTCTGGCCTTGATCAGCCAAGATAGTGGACTCTCTCCCCCCCGGAACTAAGGTGCGCGCAGCATAGATGCAGCAGAAAACTCAGGTGGGCTCTGTGGGTGTTGGACAAAAGCAAATGTGCCTGAGCATACATATACAACAGGGATTTCCTAGCTTTTAATAGACAGGCATCCTTGAAGATATACAAGGAGCGATGGATAAATTGTCGTCTGAATTGCGCAAAAATGAAAATAACACTGACATCTCATTTTAACAGATCTACAGGGTGCGATGGATAAATTGCCGTCCAATTGAGGCCAAAATGAAAATAACACTGACATCTCATTTTAACAGATCTACAGGGTGCGATGGATAAATTGCCGTCCAATTGAGGCCAAAATGAAAATAACATTGACATCTCATTTTAACACATACACCCTTGTGCAAATTAATTGAAAGAAAACGAATTATTCCGCTATTATTTACATTTTTTTTGTATTTTTCCAGTGAAACATGGCCCAGTGCACAGGTTAGTACTTTGTATGTCCATTCCAGGAAGTCGTTCCTTGCAGACTGACCACAGATTCTCGATTGGGTTTAAATCAGGAGAGATTCCGGACCAGTCTACAGTACTTTGATTTGCTCATAGTAAAGCTTGTCAGTGTGTTCGTGCAGCGTTACAATTTTCGTACGCTTCCAAGGAGGAACATCAATCAAAGGCTGTAGGTCAACTAATCGACAGTTGAGACAATCGTGTCTGGCCATGATGAAAATCTGATGCGATCACGTATGACGCAATATATTTCAAAGCAGAACAAATTTCTTCATACACCTCGGAAAGAGATTCATATTACTGCACACCATTGCAAATTCTTCAGCCCTTACTGCTATATATGAGAATTAATATTATACGTCTGTTCAAAACTGCTTTCTTTGTTTCTGTTACCTCAAGTCTCCTTTTTATCAGTAACCACATTGTCCCGCATTTACTGCCACATTGTCTGATTGATATTATATGACTGTTCAGCACTCTTTTCCTTGTGTCTTTTCCCACGAGACATCTCTTCATCTGTGAGGAGATTGTCCAGTAGTATTCACTGCCATATAGGAGGACTGATATTATATAACTGTTCAGCACCCTTTTCCTTGTTTCTGTTGCCTAAAGTCTCTTCTTCATCTGTGAGGAGATTGTCCAGCATTCACTGCCATATACAAGGACTGATATTATGTAACATTGCAGCACTCTTTTCTTTGTTTCCAACAAATTTTTCCTATATAGTATCAATTTGCTTATTTTTTAGAAGACACTTGGATCTTTTCGCTATTTATATGCACCTTTCCGCTTTTGCATTGTTCATTTGTTAGACCATTCAGAAGACTGTTAAATTTCTGTGTGCGACGGATTTTCACGTTCCCAATATATAGTTCAAAGGACTGTCTGTATTACTGATGAGAATCCCTTCCGTCCTTTTATCTTTCTTATTGCTTTCTTTAATACTTTATCCCAAAAATCTTTTTCTTTTTCTTTTGTGTCAGCCATCAGTACAGTATCAGAAATGTATCTTATGCTCTTACAATTACGTCCGTGGATACTAAATCTTTTTAAACCTTCTACATCTGCAATGATTGTATATAATTTTTACATCTGTATTGTATAGCATTTTCACTACATTATCTATGGCTCGAACTAATGTTTGGCGAACTACATTTAAAAATTCAATAAAGAACTTGTTTTTAATTACTTTTTAATATATTAAATCGAAAAATGTCAAACAAAATGAAGTAGTTGTTTTTTATTATTTTTAATGAAGTAAATCGACATTCTAAAATATTTTTATAAAAATTTAGGATTTACTATGATTGCTATTGCAATTGATGTTAAGCTCAAATACTTAACGATACGATACGGGTATTTCTACGGATAATTTAGTGCCGTAGAACTCGTTATGATCTTATTTAATCATTAACTGAAGAATTAAGATTCATCAGAAATTTCAAATAGGAAAACCATGAAATATTCACAGGTTAAACCTAGTTAATTATTATTATTATTATTATTATTATTATTATTATTACGTTTCAACGTAATCAAGACCTTTTCCCGCCAATTGTTGAATGTTAAATATTCTGATCGTACTCCTTTTACTAATCTGGTGCTTCCGCTATGTATTTGTGGATTCTTGATAAATCATAAAAAAGAATCTGAAGTGTTATTTGTCTTCACCTGGCATCTCGGTTCCAGTTATTTTTCCCAAAGCCGTAACGTAGCTCTCCTTCGCCTTTTCTGCAAATACTTTTTATGGCAATTGTTCGGATGAGTTTCCCCCTATGGTACCTAGACTTTACGAATTTAAGCGCAGTACTACTTTGGCGGCATGGTCTCACAATATTACCGTGGAAAGGCCAAGATGTAACCGAAAGTTTTTTTTCTCGCACTTCTCGCATGTGGAACTCTCTTCCGGCTTTTTACTTGCCCGTTGATTTTGATCTCCAGAAGTTTGAATGCAATGTCACTCGTTATCTTTTGTCTTCTTAATTCCTGTCCTTTTCTTTTTTTTCTCGTATTCTTTAACGCCTCTTAATGGTATAACAAAATTAGTATCCACGGACGTAATTGTAAGAGCAAAAGATAGATTTCTGATACAGTGCTGATGGCTGACACAAAAGAAAAACAGTAAGATTTTTTTGGATAAAGTATTAAAGAAAGCAATGAGAAAAGTATATTACCTGTAAAAACACGGAAGGGATTCTCATCGATAATACAGACAGTTCTTTGAAGTATATATTGGGAATGTGAAAATCAGTCTGGTACAGAAATGTAACTGTCTTCTGAATAATGTAACAAATGGGCAATGCAAAAGCGGAAAGGTGCATAGAAATAGCGAAAAGATCGAAAAATGTCTTCTAGAAAATAAGCAAATTAATACTATATAGGAAAAATTTGTTGGAAACAAAGAAAAGAGTGTTATATAATATCAATCCTCCTATATGGCAGTGAATGCTGGACAATCTCCTCACAGATGAAGAAGAGACTTGAGGCAACAGAAACAAAGAAAAGGGTGCTGAACGGTCATATAATATCAGTCCTCCTATATGGCAGTGAATGCTGGACAATCTCCTCACATATGAAGAAGAGACTTGAGGCAAGAGAAACAAAGAAAAGGCTGCTGAACGGTTATATAATATCAGTCCTCCTATATGGCAGTGAATGCTGGACAATCTCCTCACAGATGAAGAAGAGAATTGAGGCAACAGAAACAAAGAAAAGGGTGCTGAACGGTTATATAATATCAGTCCTCCTATATAGCAGTGAATGCTGGACAATCTCCTCACAGATGAAGAAGAGACTTGAGGCAACAGAAACAAAGAAAAGGGTGCTGAACGGTTATATAATATCAATCCTCCTTTATGGCAGTGAATTCTGGACAATCTCCTCACAGATGAAGAAGGGACTTGAGGCAACAGAAACAAAGAAAAGGGTGCTGAACGGTTATATAATATCAGTCCTCCTATATGGCAGTTAATGCTGGACAATCTCCTCACAGATGAAGAAGAGACTTGAGGCAACAGTAACAAAGAAAAGGGTGTTGAACGGTTATATAATATCAGTCCTCCTATATGGCAGTGAATGCTGGACAATCTCCTCACAGATGAAGAAGAGACTTGAGGCAACAGAAACAAAGTAAACGGTGCTGAACTGTTATATAATATCAGTCCTCCTATATGGCAGTGAATGCTGGACAATCTCCTCACAGATGAAGAAGAGACTTGAGACAACAGAAACAAAGAAAAGTCTACTGAACGGTTATATAATATCAGTCCTCCTATATGGCAGTGAATGCTGGACAATCTCCTCACAGATGAAGAAGAGACTTGAGGCAAGAAAAACAAAGAAAAGTCTACTGAACGGTTATATAATACCAGTCCTCCTATATGGCAGTGAATACTGGACAATCTCCTCACAGATGAAGAAGAGACTTGAGGCAACAGAAACAAAGAAAAGGGTGCAGAACGGTTATATAATATCAGTCCTCCTATATGGCAGTGAATGCTGGACAATCTCCTCACAGATGAAGAAGAGACTTGAGGCAACAGAAACAAAGAAAAGTGTGCTGAACGGTTATATAATATCAGTCCTCCTATATGGCAGTGAATGCTGGACAATCTCCTCACAGATAAAGAAGAGACTTGAGGCAACAGAAACAAAGAAAAGTCTACTGAACGGTTATATAATATCAGTCCTCCTATATGGCAGTGAATGCTGGACAATCTCCTCACAGATGAAGAAGAGACTTGAGACAACAGAAACAAAGAAAAGTCTACTGAACGGTTATATAATATCAGTCCTCCTATATGGCAGTGAATGCTGGACAATCTCCTCACAGATGAAGAAGAGACTTGAGGCAAGAGAAACAAAGAAAAGGGTGCTGAACGGTTATATAATATCAGTCCTCCTATATGGCAGTGAATACTGGGCAATCTCCTCACAGATAAAGAAGAGACTTGAGACAACAGAAACAAAGAAAAGGGTGCTGAACGGTTATATAATATCAGTCCTCCTATATGGCAGTGAATGCTGGACAATCTCCTCACAGATGAAGAAGAGACTTGAGGCAACAGAAACAAAGAAAAGTCTACTGAACGGTTATATAATATCAGTCCTCCTATATGGCAGTGAATACTGGGCAATCTCCTCACAGATAAAGAAGAGACTTGAGACAACAGAAACAAAGAAAAGGGTGCTGAACGGTTATATAATATCAGTCCTCCTATATAGCAGTGAATGCTGGACAATCTCCTCACATATAAAGAAGATATATGAGGCCACATAAACAAAGATAAGGGTGCTGAACGGTTACCCCTTGGGTCTTAACGGCTTTATTATCTTGCTTGGGGTGCAATAATAAAAAGACACCGGATCAAGAGGATGGAAAAATGGTCGGTTCCGCTGTCCTCGCATCGTCCGGCTCTCCACTGATTTTACAAGAATCTTTTGTAATGTTGGCATATTCAGTAGTGTCTTCGGTGCGTTGTAGGGCGTCGTGAATTATATTCAACTCTACAATTCCCATTCCCACAGACGAAACTTTGCAAGCGTACCGCTATTATATGGAAAACATTCAGTACACGTCTTATTGCCACCAGCTCTAACCTTCACAGCTAAAACCCTCCATACCAAGCACATTGCAGCAAACCGGCTTCATTCCCTTCGTTACCACTGGTGAGCTGCAAGATCCACTCGAACAGCTTTTCTCTACTAACCGACGCTTTGTAGAACCGACTCCCAAGAGGATGCTTCCCCGATGGCTATACTCTCTTAAAGTCTAATGGTTAACCGTTATATTCCCTGCAAATCCTCATAAACTGCTAAATTCTCTGTAAACGTCTTCATCGAGTGGCTCTTGGGCCTTGTACAGAGTGATTCGTATTGTAAAATAAAAAAAATAAAAGAATTTATTATGCGACAAGCCACAGACATGTCTTGTGAATTTCAAATATTGGTCCAAGGGCGTAAATAATTTCGTTATGAATGAAAAATGGGAGAAGAATTTGATTTTAAAATCGATAACCACGTCCTTATTCTGAAATATGCGAATTTGGGAAATTTTATTCATTTTGTGGGTAGGAATAAATTATAGATTGCTTGTTTACCAGTAAAGGGGAAAAATGGAGGCAGTAGCAATAAATAATATAGTCTAGTGCTCCTATTTAAAGATGCTTGATAAAATCCAAAGAATCTGCAATGTTATTGGTCCTGACCTGGCATCTCGGCTTCGGTCATTTTCCAACCGACGCAATGGAGTTTCTCTGTGCCTTGTCTATAAATACTTTCACAATAATTGTTCTGAAGAACTTCCCACTATCGTATCAATTTGTATTTTCTTGTTATTTTATTCCCCACCCCAACATATAGGGACTAGTTAGGACTTCATTGAGACATGAGGCATTATGTTACCTGTAATGGTAAGTAAGAATGTATTATTTTGGTGTGATGCATACTGTGCTATTTTGGGGTTAGTAATAGTGACTAAGTATAAGAGAAGACAGATTGAAAACGAGCTTTCTCCTTCCCCCCTTTTGACCTTTTTTTGTCATATTTTTGTATTCTCAAAATGAATTTTACTTTCTGCTATCGTAACTAGACTTCGTGAATTTCAGCCCAGTACTAGATTTTCAACAAGGTTTAATATTTTTGCTAGTTAAATTGGATAGATAAAAGCTTAAGTTCTATGGTAAATTTTTTTTTTCTCGCACTTCTCATTTGTGGAAAACTCTTCCGGATTTTGCCTTCCAAAATTTAAATGCAATGTCAACAGTTATCTTCTCTCTGCTGCCTTGCTTTTATGAAATGATAACAAAATATCTGATGTACGGCGAAAAGATGGTGTGAACACCATTTGCCATTTTGTAATTTACCATCTCTGGTTACCCCCGTGCATTGGGAACGCTTGTTTACAAAAAATCATAACCCTGACGGATTATTATAAAGATAAATAGGCATAATATGTCTATATTATCTCATGAAACATTCTTAAATGAAGATATGCTGCCTACATAGAGATACATACATACACACACACATATATATATATATATATATATATATATATATATATATATATATATATATATATATATATATATATATATATATTGGTTTGGTTGTTTGGGGTTTTATGGCATATCAACCACTATGGGTTATTTAATGCCAGATCCAGTATTTACTAAATATATCAAAAACGGAGAGCTGGCAACATCATTCTTTCAAAAACGTATAGCTGGCACCATCATTGTTTCAAAAAAGTGTAGCTGGCAACATCATTGTTTCAAAAATTGGCAACATCCTTGTTTCAAAAAAGCATAGTTGGCAACATCATTTTTTCCAAAAAGTGTAGTTGGGAAAATCATTGTTTCAATGTGCTGGAAAAGACCCGGAAGTTCATTATTTTCCCATAGCTGGGACCCCAACAGGTGCTACTACCACGGGTCAGGATGGAGCTGGGAACACCAGCAATTAAGAGGTGGTTCCACGCTTCCTCAAAACCTCCTGATCAGAGGCCTTGCTGTTGGATGCAGTTTAACGTCGTACCCAGGACGTTATATATATATATATATAGATATATGTTTCATTAATGACGGCAGACAAGGTACTACGACTAAGCATTGTATTTAATTTTCCTTGTGTTTGAACAAGTGTTTTCTTTTCTTGGCACAAATTGTGTAGAAACTGTCTAAATGTTCTGTAATTCCGATCGGTTTCTGCTATACTTTTAGCCATTATCAAGGATGATTTTATTTTTGCTTTTTAATTGGGTGCATAGATTGTGTATATGTTTCTAGAGTTATAGCGATGTTTTATTTTCTGAACACAGTCAGCACATTGTGGCCGTGTTCGTAGTTAATATTATTAACTGTTGACCTTTTCGTCTTTATTATTAAGTCTTCCATTATTTTTAATCTTTTTTTTACATGTGGATGAGGTTATTACGTTTGTAATTTCTACTTGTATGTTTCCGATGGTGTCTGCTAACTTTCTGCGTGTGTTTAAATGGATTCCAATAGAGCTGTGGTCGACTTCTGGATTCTTCCTTAAGAACTCAAAAATGTAAGAACGGTTCCGTGTACCGGATTTAATTCACAAAGCTTTGATCAACCGGTGAAATGGTTTCCACGCAGTTTTCGAAAGGTGCCACCCTCTGACATCACTCGCCGACAGAAGCCACCTTCCTGACAAATCGACTCTGCTGGGGTTTCGAATCAGAGTCTCATGGACGGAAAGCGAATGTTCTAATACGAGCCTAGATGCACTTATTAACTAAAACCATAGTCAAACACATGTATGCTACACACACACACACACACACACACACACGCACACACACACACACATATATATGTACATTATGAAATGGACAAAGTCCGACAATTATTTAAGACATTTTATATGTTTATACGTTCTTTTTTATAGATACAAATATTTAAGTAAATGCTCTGTTTATAATAAACAGTAATAACAATATTGACCGGCCTGAATGTCCGAGAAATTTTCATAGAAAATATTCGTCCTCTGTGGCCCAATCGTTTATGGCACGTCAGGCTATATGACGGTTCCATATAGGATACAGGTTCGATTCCTGTCGGAGGACGCATATTTTCTATGAAAATTTCTCGGACATTATATATATATATATATATATATATATATATACACAAGTGGATCTAGTAATATAAAATTCAATGTATTTATTATTACGGAGCCAATAACGAAGACGAAGTTATCGATGGTCCGTGTGTGTTTTTTGTTTTTTTAGCTTTCACAGTTAAATTTCTGTTTCTGATACCGGGTTTGATTCGTCTGCCGAAATAGGCTATTCCCCATATGAGGTGATTTTGGACTTTATTGTATATATATCTATATATATATCTATATATCTATCTATCTATCTATATATATATATATATATATATATATATATATATATATATATATATATATATATATATGCTGTTTAGCTTACGGAGTTAATTTTGTACATCTAGGATTGGGGATTATGTTCACAACAGTTTAACGATTTCCTCCCTCGATCAGAAAAAAAGACAAACCCTGTTATCGATCGTAGAAAAAGAATCGACTGCATAATTATGGGGTCATTCTGTTGATCCTCAAGAGAATTTCAAAAAGTTTTATACAACGTCGACAGAGGAAAGGTAAACATGGTCTCTTTTCACTTTAGGAGAAGTCGATATCGTTTGGATTATTTTGTTTATTTATTTATTTTGCTTTTCACAACTACCCCCAAAACTTCGTATCCTATATAATTTACAAAAAAAAAAAAATGATAAAAAAGAAAGGTCTAACATATTTTGGAATAACTCTAATTTCTCCCTGCCAACCAGGTAGACACCATAGAAATAGCCTCATCGATAGCAACGAATTTTGCAGCTGTATTAAAATGATCGCCATACTGTTTCTATTTTTGTACAGCTTTCGCAATAGAATTTACTGAAAGATAGCGCCATAGTGAGAGAAGAAAACACGGACATAAAAGAACAACTCATTGATGAGAATTTAAATTGTAAAACAAAACACTTTGTAGTTCTTTTAATTTACCGGATGTTGTCTAACACGCATGTCTCTTTCCATTTTTTTTTTGTTTATCCCAAGCTAGGCGATAATGCCACTAAGGCGCAAGTCGTTTGCATAGAGGGAAAGAGAATTTTAGTGAGGAGGAGTGAGGAAAATGACAATAAAAGAACAGTTTTGTTTGTTTTGCTTTCGTTTACGGCATATCAAAATTAATGGGTTATTTGAGCTCGGCAAAATTTTTATTGCTGGTAATATTATTTTTTGGTTTGGTTTACGGCATATCAACCATAATGGGTTATTTAATGCCGACAAGATTTTTATTGCTTGTAATATTTTTTTTTTTTGGTTTGGTTTACGGCATATCAACCTTAATGGGTTATTTAATGCCGACAAGATTTTTATTGCTGGTAATATTTTTGGGGTTTTGGTTTACGGCATATCAACCTTAATGGGTTATTTATGCCGACAAGATTTTTATTGCTGGTAATATTTTGGGGGGGTTCGGTTTAGGGCATATCAACCATAATGGGTTATTTAATCCCGACAAGATTTTTATTGCTGGTAATATTTTGGGGGGGTTCGGTTTAGGGCATATCAACCTTAATTGGTTATTTAATCCCGACAAGATTTTTATTGCTGGTAATATTTTTTGGGATTTGGTTTACGGCATATTAACCTTAATGGGTTATTTAATGCCGACAAGATTTTTTATTGCTGGTAATATTTTTGGGGGGTTTGGTTTAGGGCATATCAACCTTAATGGGTTATTTAATGCCGACAAGATTTTTATTGCTGGTAATATTATTTTTTAGTTTGGTTTACGGCATATCAACCTTAATGGGTTATCTAATGCCTACTACATTTTTATTGCTGGTAATATTTTTTGGGGTTTGGTTTACGGCATATTAACCTTAATGGGTTATTTAATGCCGACAAGATTTTTATTGCTAGTAATATTTTTGGGGATTTGGTTTACGGCATATTAACCTTAATGGGTTATTTAATGCCGACAATATTTTTATTGCTGGTAATATTTTTTTTGGTTTGGTTTACGGCATATCAACCTTAATGGGTTATTTAATGCCGACAAGATTTTTATTGCTGGTAATATTTTTGGGGATTTGGTTTACGGCATATCAACCTTAATGGGTTATTTAATGCCGACAATATTTTTATTGCTGGTAATATTTTTTTTGGTTTGGTTTACGGCATATCAACCTTAATGGGTTATTTAATGCCGACAATATTTTTATTGCTGGTAATATTTTTTTTGGTTTGGTTTACGGCATATCAACCTTAATGGGTTATTTAATGCCGACAATATTTTTATTGCTGGTAATATTTTTTTTGGTTTGGTTTACGGCATATCAACCTTAATGGGTTATTTAATGCCGACAAGATTTTTATTGCTGGTAATATTTTTGGGGATTTGGTTTACGGCATATCAACCTTAATGGGTTATTTAATGCCGACAATATTTTTATTGCTGGTAATATTTTTTTTGGTTTGGTTTACGGCATATCAACCTTAATGGGTTATTTAATGCCGACAAGATTTTTATTGCTGGTAATATTTTTTTGGGTTTGGTTTACGGCATATCAACCTTAATGGGTTATTTAATGCCGACAATATTTTTATTGCTGGTAATATTTTTTTTGGTTTGGTTTACGGCATATCAACCTTAATGGGTTATTTAATGCCGACAATATTTTTATTGCTGGTAATATTTTTTTTGGTTTGGTTTACGGCATATCAACCTTAATGGGTTATTTAATGTCGACAATATTTTTATTGCTGGTAATATTTTTTTTGGTTTGGTTTACGGCATATCAACCTTAATGGGTTATTTAATGCCGACAATATTTTTATTGCTGGTAATATTTTTTTTGGTTTGGTTTACGGCATATCAACCTTAATGGGTTATTTAATGCCGACAAGATTTTTATTGCTGGTAATATTTTTGGGGATTTGATTTACGGCATATCAACCTTAATGGGTTATTTAATGCCGACAATATTTTTATTGCTGGTAATATTTTTTTTGGTTTGGTTTACGGCATATCAACTTTAATGGGTTATTTAATGCCGACAAGATTTTTATTGCTGGTAATATTATTTTTTAGTTTGGTTTACGGCATATCAACTTTAATGGGTTATCTAATGCCTACTACATTTTTATTGCTGGTAATATTTTTTGGGGTTTGGTTTACGGCATATCAACCTTAATGGGTTATTTAATGCCGACAATATTTTTATTGCTGGTAATATTTTTTTTGGTTTGGTTTACGGCATATCAACCTTAATGGGTTATTTAATGCCGACAAGATTTTTTATTGCTGGTAATATTTTTGGGGATTTGGTTTACGGCATATCAACCTTAATGGGTTATTTAATGCCGACAATATTTTTATTGCTGGTAATATTTTTTTTGGTTTGGTTTACGGCATATCAACCTTAATGGGTTATTTAATGCCGACAAGATTTTTATTGCTGGTAATATTTTTTTGGGTTTGGTTTACGGCATATCAACCTTAATGGGTTATTTAATGCCGACAAGATTTTTATTGCTTGTAATATTTTTGGGGATTTGGTTTACGGCATATCAATCTTAATGGGTTATTTAATGCCGACAATATTTTTATTGCTGGTAATATTTTTTTTGGTTTGGTTTACGGCATATCAACCTTAATGGGTTATTTAATGCCGACGAGATTTTTATTGCTGGTAATATTTTTTGGGATTTGGTTTACGGTATATCAACCTTAATGGGTTATTTAAAGCCGACAAGATTTTTATTGCTGGTAATATTTTGGGGGGTTTGGTTTACGGCATATCAACCTTAATGGGTTATTTAATGCCGACAAGATTTTTATTGCTAGTATTATTTTTTTTCCAAAAATATATTGCTGTTAATATTTTTTCTTCAAAAAATCTATTGCTGGCAATATTTCTTTTATTAAAAAATGTATAGCTGGTAATAACATATGTCTGGTAATAATGTATTACTGCGAAAAAACATTTTACAAAAAATACTTCTTGTATTAAAACCTATTTTTACACTTTCATAGTCTTTTGACCCCAGTTCAGGGGTTGATATTTGCCCATAGCTGGGAACCTAAGAGGTGCTACCATTCCGGGTCACGGTGGTCCTGGGAACACCAGCAATTTACAGGTGCTTCCACGCTCCTCAAAACCTCATGATCAGAGGCCTTGCTGTCGGACGTGGTTTATCGTCTTACCCAGGACGCGGATGTAGTTTATCGCCTTAAACAAGAGGCGGTTGCAGTTTATCGTCATACCCAGGACGGTAAAAGGACAGGTTTCTGAAAGACAGAAGATGGTGATTGACGTTGCGTTTAAATTCTTGACGATTGTTGGTGGCACGGAAGCAAGAATTGGAATGTTCCACATGTAAGAAGTACGAGAAAAAACTATTAGAATAGAAATTGCGCTTCGTTTGTTTGTTTAACGGCGCATCAAATCCTTATGGGTCATTTAAGTTTGGTATTTTCCTCAAAAAATATATTGTTGGTAATTTTTTTCCAAAAATGTATTGCTGCTACTTTTTTCTAATATATTTTTGTATTTTTATCCTTTGATCCCACTTTGGAGGTTTACTATTTGCCCATAGTTGGGGTCCTAAGCAGGTGCTACCACTTTGGGTGAGGGTGCACCTGGGAACAACAGTAATTAAGAGAAGGTTCCACGCCCCTCAAAACCTCCCGATCAGAGGCCTTGCTGCCGGGTATAGTTTATCTTCATACCCTGGCGCTCGGTAGTTCAAGAGTAAAACTCGTAAAGGACCTCCAATCGGTTGTAGACTGGGGCAGGAATTGGCTGGTTAACTTTAATGCCTCTAAAGCAAAACTACTCTGCATTACTCACCGCAGGGAGCTATCCTTGCCACCCATTAGAATGTCTCATACTCACTTTCACGAGAGCACCTCTGCTTGGTCTCACACAGCCCCCTGACATGAGATGGAACAAATAC
>OZ038518.1:5127480-5154980 GCA_964036315.1 Acanthosepion esculentum | reverse complement strand
TGGTAACTGGTCAAAACCGAGTGACGTTATTTTGTTCCATGCTTGAACGCAACCTAGGGGCCATATTATATATATATATATATATATATATATATATATATATATATATATATTAATGATAAAATATGATAATCCTTGTGGAATTTCCAGGATTATATAGAGAACTATATGTCAAATAAAAGAGCAAAATTAATATTTATTAAAGAATAGCAAACACTTAAAATCCCATAGGTAATAATTTTTATTTCATGAGAGCTCTAAAAAAGCAGTTCTCAATCTTCAAGACCTACGAACAAATCATTTGTTTGTACATCTTGAAGATTGACCGCTGCTTTTTTCTTTAGAGCTCTCAAGAAATACAAATCATTACCTATTGGATTTTAAGTGTCTGATATTCTTCAATTAATATATATATATATATATATATATATATATATATATATATATATATATATATGAGATGTCTGATCAGAAAGTATCGGGACTGTTGCTATAAAAAGAAAACTACGACACATATAAATTCGGCATCTAATCTCCATCGAAGTAGTTCCGTCTCTGAATCCACTGACGAAACCATTCTTGAGGCTCCTTTCTTAGGATTCTGGGAAAGAGAAACAAGTCGCCATGGACGAGATATGCGGAATCAGGCGTTTGTCGTAACTGGGGAGTGTTAAGCTTGACCAAAGACATCTGTTTAAGTCAAGTGAACTGCTGGAAACTCTGCGATGTGTTGAGACGACCGAAATCTATACATATATAAACGCCGGAAGTGAGAGAAAACGTTATAACTTATTGAGCCTGCGCAACGGAATTCAAAATCAATCTGTGCAAAGCGTCTTCACTCTGCATAATTTAACTTTGTTACCATACCAACTGTTCCTATACTTTTCGTTCAGTTTGGTTTGGTTTGGTTTATTTTGTTTTACGGCATATCAACCTCAATGGGTTATTTAATCCCGACAACATTTTTAGGATAGATTCGTATGAATAGAATATGTATTCTTTGGTTTAGATTAGTTTCGTTTATTTTGTTTTACGGCATATCAACCTCAATGGGATATTTAATGCCGACAACATTTTTAGGATAGATTCGTATGAATAGAATACGTATTCTTTAGTTTAGATTGGTTTGATTTATTTTGTTTTACGGCATATCAAACTCAATGGGATATTTAATGCCGACAACATTTTTAGGATAGATTCGTATGAATAGAATATGTATTCTTTGGTTTAGATTGGTTTGGTTTTATTTTGTTAACGGCATATCAACCTCAATGGGTTATTTCATGCCGACAACATTTTTAGGATAGATTCGTATGAATAGAATATGTATTCTTTGGTTTAGATTGGTTTGGTTTATTTTGTTTTACGGCATATCAACCTCAATTGGTTATTTAATGCCGACAACATTTTTAGGATAGATTCGTATGAATAGAATATGTATTCTTTGGTTTAGATTGGTTTGGTTTATTTTGTTTTACGGCATATCAACCTCAATTGGTTATTTAATGCCGACAACATTTTTAGGATAGATTCGCATGAATAGAATATGTATTCTTTGGTTTAGATTGGTTTGGTTTATTTTGTTTTACGGCATATCAACCTCAATGGGTTATTTAATGCCGACAACATTTTTTAGGATAGATTCGTATGAATAGAATATGTATTTTTTCGTATATATATATATATATATATATATATATATATATATATATATATATATATATATATATATATATATATATCCGACGTATCCATTACACCACTTGCACATTAAATGTCAGCAGCTGGTATTCGCAAGAGGTCATCCGTCTAGGTACTGACCAGGTTTAATGTTGCTTAACATCGGTGATCCGCTTTTCAACGCGATGTAGCCGTAAACCGATTAGTATCTGAGACACGTAAAGAGGAAAGTAGGTTTGGAGAATCTAAGACTGACGTGATACGTTGAAGGGAAGAGAATCAAGGGAGAACCACGATTAATCGACTTTCAATGTAAGGGCGACAGAACAAGGAGAAAGATGGAAGGTAAAAATGACCTAAAATAGTCAGGAAGTTGTGGAGAGCCATGAACAGCCACGCTATGAAAGGAGATGAAATATGTAAAAAAGAAAAACAAATCAATTTCGGTACCGGGAAATTCAATCTTTTTATTCATTTCCGAATTGTGAATAGAAATTGATTTTTTTTTTTTTTTCAGAATGGCGGAAAAGATGATATCTCAAAATATGTAGATAATGCATAAAAATGTATTCACTGTTTAATTTTTAATTGAATATGGATTTCGTTCGAACCTCTTCATCGAAATATTAATATATTTTACACGGTTAATTTTCGTACCGGAATTCAATTTGAATTTTCGTTCTAATTTGATGTTCTTCTTTCTTCGTCGAAAGTATATCGACTGTAAACAAGAAAAACACACACACACACAAAAAAAAACAAAAAAAAAACAAACAAAAATAAAACAACAATACCCAATATATTTTCGGTATCAATTTCATCATCTCACCTTAATTGCATCGTAGTTCTTAAAATCGGTAATTCTGTTTCGATTTCAGAAGTAGTCATTGAAACCTTTTAAATATTTAAACCAAAGCTGGATTTGACACAAGGTCGTTTTAACTCGGGGAGCGCCATACGCTTGATTATGCATATGAGTCAATGACGAAAATTTTTTTTTTTTTTTGTCTATCACTTTTCTTTTTTCCATATTTTATGTCGATTTACAGCGCGGGCGATCATGGATCTCCACAACTTCCTGTCAATGACTATGTTCGGTAATTTTTACCTTCCAGCAGCAGCCCTTTCGGTAATAAACGTATTCAGTGCAATGAGGAAGGTAGCTAAAATAACTAATGTGATTTCAGGCATTACTGTAAATCAGGTGGCAAATGTTTTCCGTGAACTGCAAAATCGTATTACCCTTTGTATTGCTAATGATGGAGGACATGTGGAAACTTACATAAAATTTCAATAAAACCTTCAAAAATATAGATTTACTTCTTTCTAATCCTTTTTACAAATTATTTCTAACGCAAATACAAATAAAGTTATAAATTTTTAAAGTTCACACGAACTTTATGGACACTCTGTATATATATATATATATATATATATATATATATATATATATATATATATATATATATATATATAGTGGAGGAAATAAGTATAAGACATCCCATGAATTATTCCTGCACAAATTCTTTGAAAATTTGTGTGTGGTACCTAGATGCTGATGGGAGGGAAAAAGCAACAACAGACTGTCGTTGTCGAGATCAGCCGCCAGTTTCACCATATTGAACTGATCAGATTTATCGAGACTGGGGTAAATGATTTTGCCACAAGCATAGATATCGCGTTATATATATATATATATATATATATATATATATATATATATATATATATATATATATATATATATATATGCAGAAATATAGTCTTAAAGTGTGCTATATTTATGGGATAAAGTGCTCAATATCAGAGATAGAGCGTGTGTAAATATAAAAGTGGACATGGAAGTCAGCACTTACAGGCGACAGTCTGTTTCATGCTAGTGCAATCGTCAGTCGCCTGACGATTGCACTAGCATGAAACAGACTGTCGACTCCAAGTGCTGACTTCCATGTCCACTTTTATATTTATATATATATATATATATATATATATATATATATATATATATATATATATATATATAACTGATCCTTCACTTAGTGTCCACGGTAGTCTCTATACATTTATATTATAGAGAATGAAAATAAATCTTTGTAGCTAATCAGTAATTCAGCGACTAATTAATTCGTTTTCTACGGTTTGTCAACAAATAAGAAATTATAATTCTATATTATATTCAAGATATAAACTGATCCCTCATTTTGTGGGCATGGTAGTTTATATACCAGAGAATATATATATATATATATATATATATATATATATATATATATATATATATCGTCATTTGGTTTGACGTGCTCTACCATTTAGCTTCAGAGGAAGCGTCTGGTTGGCAAAGTAAAATTACTGTTTTTAAAACAAAAATTTCCCACGACTATATATATATATATATATATATATATATATATATATAGGGAGAAAGAAAGAGAGAGAGAGAGAGAGAGACAAGCAGAGAGAAAGAAAAGAGAGAGAGACAGAGAGAAAGAAACGAGAGAGGTAAACATATATATATATATATATAGATATATATATAGATATATATATAGATATATATGTATATGTTGAATTAATGTAGTAAGATGTAGGTGCCTTCTTCCAGAAGTTTTCAGGATTTTTCAGGAGAGCCATTCATTAATTTCAAAACTGTCTACTTCTTTAATCTGCCGTGTTCCTTCAGGACGTAGGCGGCCATGGCTCTCCACATTTTCTCTTCATTTGCAGCTCTTATTAATTCCTCATTCCACTTTCCTGATTTTGTGCTCTAGAACTGTCAACTATCTCTTCCTGATGTTACGTACAAGTGTTGTTTTTTTTTTCAATTTTCTCTAAATAATCGTCTTTCCTCACATGTCCAGGCCATGGTATCCAAAACATCCTTCTGTAGGACCGCATTTCTGTTGCGTCCAGTCTCTTCTTCATCTTTAAGGAGATTATCCAGCATTCACTGTCACATAAGAAGACTGACATTATTTAAATGTCCAGTACTCTTCGTCGTTTCTAACAATATTTTTTCCTGTTTCGTAATACTTTGCTTAAATTTCGGAAATCATCTTCGAATATCTCAATGATCCTTTGGAGTTCAGTGTCACATTTTATGTCGTGTGTAAACCCCCCCACCAAAAAAACCCCCAGATATTTAAATCTGATGAAAAGAGATGAATAAGCCACTGCAGAACAGGTCTTACAATAATAAACCATGTGATACAGAAATAAGGCGAAAATGCACCTTGATTCGTGAGTGAAGAATTATTTGCTCAAGTGTTGATTAACATATTTCATTCTCGAGGCTTTTTTTTTATTGTTCTGTAATGCAAATTTGCTCTCCTTTTTCCTATAATAATAAAGCGCAGTGTACGTGTGTCCGTCCGTCCGTCTGTTTTTCGATTTCACCGAATCATAAACAATCTGAAGCAATAGATAATAACTACTGTAGTTACACACGGTTAGAAATTAAATAAATAACTTATTTAAAGTTAAATTTAAATACCGAACAGAGTGAAAGATTAAAGAAATTCTTTAATAAAGGTTTTAATTTTAATTTCGTATTTCCTTGCAATTGCAAATGATATCGTCTAATTAAATCGTAATTAAAACTTAAGCATGGAACGGTACGTTGCTCATATATTTGATTCCTTTTTCTAACATATGTACTGTGACGTATTCAAAATATCACATAGTCCAGATTCCCTAATGTCTTTTAAGAGGGACTTTATGTAAAGGGATCATAAACAATGGCGATTTTAAAAGAAAAGAAAAAATACGCGGAAATGTAAACAAACTACGGAGATCGTTTGCGTATACGAAGAAAGATTATGCCGAATTAAGGTGTCGAATAAAAATAAAATAATTTTATTATTTATAAATTCTTGTAACTTTTACGTACATAGGACAGTGTACGTAAAAGGCTGAAGGCCTAAAAGCCCTCGACAGGAGCCAGCCTAAAGTCCACCCGAATGGTGGCTTTAAGCTAGATTTCAATAAATTTGAACCTTGGAACAAGAGGAAGTCGTCCATGAAGATTCATGTTTTTTTTTTTAAACAATACCAATATAGAATTTTGAAGGCTCAGCCGATCAAATTTTCACAGGAATTTTGAAAGTGGATTAATGGTTGTAAATTCGATTAAATTCATACCATTGCTGGTTTTAAGTGTTTTGAAGAGTTTGTTATGTGAATGACACAAACATTTAGACAAGAATTACCGGAAAATAGGAAGGGATCAGCAACAAGATGAGGGAAGAGATATGACTGGGGATAGAATGGAAGTGGGGAGCAAATAGAAGTTAAAAGTTAATTACTAAAGAGTGGAGAAAGATAGAGTAATGGATATATATATATATATATATATATATATATATATATATATATATATATATATATATATTAAAAAGAAGAGAGGTACCGCAAACTTTTTTGGTTGTAATGTGGTTTTTTTTTTAAAAAATATTATTCTTTATTTTTCATAGTTTTACATAGTTTTACAACACGTGTTTCTGGTCTTACGACCGTCTTCAGGTAAAGGGTGGAGATTTCCACATATTATTAAAAATAATTATTAAAAATAATTAATTTTTTTCCTTTATGCTTTTCAATGTTACATCTTCTCTATATGAGACATTCTCTGTTTTTGTGTTGGTCATTCCAATGTCTTTCTTTAAATGGTAGTGAAGGGTTCTGAGCGAAGGGTCATAAAACAATTAAGGTTGGTTTGAGAAGTGATGAATCGGGTTGTCTTATCTTTTAATGTTTTAATAACCCCTGTGTGTTCTTAGATCCCTTAGATCTATTTCCGTTTTCGTGTGTTCCTGTCAGCATGAGTGAGACAGTGTATGTATTCAGGGGGAATGTACACACACATATATACACGCATGCTGACAGGAACAAGGATGATTTGATTTTTATGTTTAATTGAGTATGTGAATTATGTATTAATAATAAAAAAGAAAAGGCCTACCCTTAACAATATTAACTACGAACAAAGCCACAACGTTCTAACCGTATTTGGTAATTGAAACACCACTAGTACACACTAAGACATACACATAATGCACACACTCAATTAAGCTGAAAAATCAAATCATCCTTGATAATGGCTAAAGGTATAGCCGAAAGCGCTCGGAAAAATAAAACATTTGGACAGTTCTTACACACCCTTTGTCCAGCAAAGAAAGCTCTTGTTCGTACACAAGAAAAATTAAATAAAAAACTTAACCGTAGTACCTTGTCTGTCGTTTTTAATGAAACTTGCATAAAAGAAGGATTGCTGTCTAAATATACAACTATCAAATATATATATATATATATATATATATATATATGTATATATATATATATATATATATATATATATATATATATATATATATATATATATATATATAGGTAGATAGATAGATAGATAGAGAGAGAGAGAGAGAGAGAGAGAGAGAGAGAGAGAGAGAGAGAGACGGAAATTGAGAGAGAGAGAATGAGAGAGGGCCACTGGAGAGGTTAAAGACATAGAGAACGGAAAATGAGAGATATGCTTTGAGCAAACCAGACGAGAAATTGAACATAACAAAACGAAGACAGAACGACTAAAGAGTGGAGAGAGATAGCTAGATATAAATTGAGAAGGGGAGACAGAGAGAGAGAGAGAGAGAGAGAGAGAGAGCGAGCGAGAGAGAGAATGAGGGCGGGCGACGGGAGAGGTTAAAGACATAGAGAACGCAGAATGAGTGATATTCTTTTAACGAACTGATGAGAAATTAAGCGTAGACAACGAAGAAATAACAACAAAAGATTGGAAAATGATACAGTGATAGAAAACGATAAAGAGAGAGAGAGAGAGAGAGAGAGAGAGAGAGAGAGATGAACAGTCAGATCGATAGATAGATAGATAGATAGATATGAACAGTCAGCAGACAGATAGATAGACATACAGATATATATATATATATATATATACATAGAGAGAGAGAGATAGACAGAGAAAGAGAGATATATGAACAGTCACACAAACAGACATACAGACAGATAAATAGATAGATATGAACAGTCAGACAAACAGACAGACAGATATATATATATATATATATATATATATAGATAGATAGATAGATATGAACAGTCAGACAGACAGATAGATAGACATACAGATATATAGATAGAGAGAGAGAGATAGACAGAGAAAGAGAGAGAGAGATGAACAGACAGTCACACAGACAGACAGATAGATAGATAGATAGATAGACAGACAGACAGATATATAGATTGATAGATAGATAGATAGATAGATAGATAGAAAGACGGAAATTGAGAGAGAGAATGAGAGAGGGCCACGGAAGATGTTAAAGACATAGAGAACGGAAAATGAGACGAGAAACTTAACATAAAACACGAAGACATAACGACTAAAGAGTGGAGAGAGATAGAGAGAGAGAAAGAAAGAAAGAAAGAAAGAAAGAAAGAAAGAAAGAAAGAAAGAAAGAAACTGAGAGGGAGAGAGAGAGAGAGGCGCTGACTGGAGTGGTTAAAGACATAGAGAACTGAAAATGAGAGTAATGGCGACTCCAGAGTAGATATAGATAGAGACTGATGGAGATAGATAGATAAATTGAGAGGGACGGGGGGAGAGAGAGATAAAAGACATACAGAGAGAATACAGAGGGGATATTCATTCAGAGAGTTGAGAAAGAGAGAGACACATGTCATTGCAGAACGTGGAGAGAAAATGAAAGAATTAATGAGCGACTCGTGAGAGGGAGGGGGTGAAAGAAAGACAATGAGAGAGAGAGAGTAAGGGAGTGAGTGAGTTAGTGACAGTGGGGAGGGTGAACTATTCGTTCAGAGGGGGTGACAAACTCATAGCCATATTTCATTACTGAACGTGGAGAGAAAGAGTGAGTTAATGAGCGACTAGAGAGAGGGGGGTGAAAGAAAGACAATGAGAGTGTGTATTCGGGAGCGAGAAAGAGAGAGCGAGTAAGGTTTGCTTAGAGAGGAGAGAAATAGAGCCTGGAATCGAGGTGGGGCAGATGTGATTGCAGACCGTGGAGAAAAAGAAGGCGAGGGAAGAGGTGACTAGAGAGGGGGGATGAAAATAAAACTAACTGAATGATTAGAGAGAGAGAGAGAGAGAGAGAGAGAGAGAGAGAGAGAGAGAGAGAGAGAGAGAAGCGAAATAAAGAAAGACAGTGTGAGAGAGTATATGTGAAAGAGAGAGTTTGTGAGAAAGATATATATATATATATATATATATATATATATATATATATATATATATGTGTGTAGAGAGAGAGAGAGAGGGAGAGAGAGAGAGGGGAAAGATTCGTCCAGAGAGAAGAGGGAGGGAGAGCCACATGACATTAGAGTGGGCGGAGAGAAAGGGAAAGAGTGGCTAAAAAGAGGAGGGTGAAATAAGCACAACGAGAGAGAGAGAGAGAGACAGACAGACGGAAAAAGAAAGAGAGAGAGAGAGAGAGAGAGAACGTGGTGAAAGAGAGGGCAGTTATAAGTGACTAGAGAGGGGGAGATGAAAAAAGAGAATAACTGAATGACTAGAGGGTTGGAGGAGGGGTTAATGTGCTACGAGAGGTAGGAAGAGAGTGAGAGATAGAGAGAGTGTCTGAGAGAGAGAGAGAGTGAGAGTGAGAGTGAGAAGATAGAGGCGCACAATGATTTACCCATTGAGCAAGCATTTTAATTAAACACCACAAAGAGGCCCTGTCAAAAAACGTACTTCAAATAATTTAATGAAATATATTTTCCAATGAAACACAATTGAAACAGAATTACAACGGGGGAAACAATATTTCTCTTTGTATTTTGTGGGAAGGGAAAAACACATTTGTCGAATTCCAGCCTAATATCATTTTCAAAATGTAATTTGGTTGATGTGCCTTAATTAAAAATCGATTTAAATTAAGATATTTACATACATGCACATATATATATATATATATATAAACAAGGCATCAAAATTTAAATAATCGGCTTTCCCAGAAAGATAAAAGTGTAACTTCCTGCTTCAGCTATCAATAGCAATTCTCGCTTATTTAAACAGTAATTAGCAATTGTACAGACCCCCTGATGCGCGGTTAGCCCACTCATCAAAACTTTAGTGTTAACAACTTTTTATTTAAATTATTATGTCCAGTCATAAATAATTTCCGTTAATCTGTTTTATTCTTCAAAAGATAATAAAAAAGACAATGACATCTTATTCAATAATAATTTCACTCTTTACACTATTTAAATTGTTCGGATTGTTCCCCATATCGTTGTGGTTATATTCACGACGTTTCGGCCGTTGTACGCTCCGGCCTTCTTCAGGGTCTGTGTATTTTTCTGACATGGGGTATTGTAAATATATACACTATTTAACATCTTTGAGACTGTTGTCCTCATCTTTATTGTCATATTCACGATATTTCGGTCGTTGTACGCCCTGGACTTCTTCAGGATATGTGTATATGTCTGGGGTGGTGTATTATAACTATTTACACTATTTACATTGTTCGTACTGTTGTCCTCACCTTTATTGTCATATTCACGACGTTTCGGCTGTTGTACGCTTCGGCCTTCTTCAGGATCTGTCTATGTTTCTGAGAAGAGGTATTGTAACTTTACATTATTTACATCATTGGGACTGGTTTCTTCATCTTTATGTTCATATTCACGACATTTGGGTCGTTGTACGCTCCGGTCTTCTTCAAGATGGGTCTATATTTCTGAGAGTTGAGACACACATGGTCCGTTAAGTACAATTAGATCTTATTCAATTATGCGATCACTATTTACACAATTTACATTGTTCGGAGTGTTGTCCTCATCATTGTTTTCATATTCCCGACGTTTCGGTCGTTGTACGCTCCAGCATTTTTCAGATCATATACGCACATGGCCCGTTCAATGAAGCAATCCAGTGCCGTGATCCAAAGAGTTGTGAGTTCAATACCTGGCTACAGTAGAGATGGACAAAACTTTGAGAGTTGAGTTACTAAAAAAGGAAGAGAGCTGAAACTGAGATATACAGAAATGACATGGCATGTGGAACTAGAACAATCTAAATCCGGTGGACGAAATGAAGAGTTCGTTCGAAATTCCAACGTATATCACCTGAAGAAGTCCGAAGCGTATAACGACCGAAACGCCGTGAATATGACAAGGATGAGGACAACAGTTTGAACAATGCAACACCTTTTCTCAGAAATACAGACAGATATACATTTACTGTTATTTACAATCGTTGTTGCTGCTTTTCAGCTAGTTCTTCAAGACCTTTTAAGGACAATTCCACGGGTTTTGTTGAGGAAGTCTGTCGACTAAGTCGTGGATTTGGTTTTCGTTAGAGATAGTTTAAAAAGAAAGCGTTTTGCAACCAGCAAAAGCAATTAATACACGGTAAATGCAAGATCAGGTGATAATGACATATTGACTAGAACAGACCAACCGAATTCCACAACGTTTTCCTGTGTTATCCTTTCTGTATGTATGTTTATCTTGTCACCGAAGAAAACAAGATTTTTACAATTTACGAACTCAAGGCGCTTTTCGAACAAATACTGAAGGACATGTTGCAAAAAACCCCCCAAAAACAAAAAACAAAACAAAACAAAAAAAAACTGCATTTAGTTTTTTCATCGCGATATAAGAACTTTAAAAATAATAGTAACCAGATGATCACGAAACAAGCGAAACATTTCACTACTTCCATGCAGTTTATTTCCTGGAATCTTTTGTGTAGATTTGTCTTTCAGTATCTGTCTATATTTCTGAAATGAGGTATTACGTACACTATTTACATTATTCAGACTATTGTCCTCATCTTTGTCGCCATATTTATTACAACGTATCGGCCGTTGTATGCTCCGGCCTTCTTCTCAAGGACACATGGCACAGTGGATAAAGGCGTTGGTTAGATCCAGTGAGAGTACCCAAAGAGTGTGAGTTCAAAACCCGGTTAAGGCAGTGGGGAACTTTCAGAGGGGAATTAGCAGGAGATAACTGATAACTGACCTCCATCAAACATGACACGTGGAACTAGAACAGTCTACCCCCAGTGATCGAAATAAAGGGTTCAGTTCGAAATTCCAACCACCTGAAGAAGGCCGGAGCGTACAACGGCCGAAACGTTGTGACAAATATGGCGACAAAGATGAGGACAATAGTCCGACTAATGTAAACAAATTCTTATAATCTAAAAATATTTTCTGGCTTTAATAACCAGTAAAGGGTTGATAAGTCGTTGAAAACGAATCAAACCAAAAGCTCTACAAAGGCTAGGTGATTGTTGAGAGCCATGAGTGCCCACGTACAGTAAGGGAACGGCACCTAGGAGCAGCAGCAGCAGAAGAAGAGGTGGAGGAGAAGAGGTGGAGAAGAAGAAGTAGAAGAGGAGGAGGAAAAAGAAGAGATGGAAGAAGAAGAAGAAGAAGAAGAAAGAAGAAGAAAGAAGAAGAAGAAGAAGGAAGAAGATAGAAGAAGAGAAGAAGAAGAAGAAGAAGAGAAGAAGCAGAAGAAGAAAAGAAGAAGAAGAGTGAAGAGATGAGGAGGAGGAGTAGAGGTGGAGAAGAAATAGAAGAAGAGGAGGAAAAGAAGAGAAGGAAGAGAAGAGAGAAGAAGAAGAAGAGGTGGAAGAGAAGAGGAGGAGGAGAAGAGTGGAGAAAAAGAAGAAGAAGAGGAGGAGGAGGAGGAAAGAAGAAGAAGAATTGCTGACGAAGAGGAGGGGGAGTAGGAGATGATGTGGAGAAAAAAAGGAGGAGGAGAAGAAGAAGGGAAGAAGAAGAGGAAAAGAAGATTGAGAAGAATACAAGAAGAAGAAGAAGAAGAGGTGGAGGAGAAGAGGTGAAGAAGAAGAAGAAGAAGAAGAGGAGGAGGAAAATAAGAGGTGGAAGAGAAGAGGAGGAGGAGAAGAGGTGGAGAAGAAGAAGTAGAAGAGGAGGAGGAGGATGAAAAGAATAAGATGACGAAGAAGAAGGAGGAAAATAGGTGACAAAGAAGAAGAAGAAGAAGAAGAAGAAGAAGAAGAAGAAGAAGAAGAAGAAGAAGAAGAGGTGACGAAGAAGAGGAGGAGTAGGATATGAGGTGGAGAAGAAGAAGAAGAAGAAGAAGAGAGGGGTTGGAGAAGAAGAAGAAGAGAAGAAGAAGAAGAAGAAGAAGAGGAAGAAGAAGAGGAAGAAGAAGAAGATGTAGTAGTAGAAGTAGTCGTAGTAGTACTAACAGGACGGCACATAGCAGCAGTGGCAGCAGAAGAAGAAGGAGGAAGAGAAGATGAAAAAGCGAAGAAGCAGAGGAGGAGAAGAAGAGGACGAGGGGGAGAAGAATAAAAGAAGAAGAAGAAGAAGAAGAAGAAGAAGAAGAAGAAGAAGAAGAAGGAGAAGAAGAATAAGAGGAAGAGGGAGAGGGAGAAGAGAAGAATAAGAATATATTTGAAGGATCAATTTGCATATATCTACAGCATTTCGTTTGATTCAATTCCATGGCGATCATCGCTTGAACAGGAATCCAAATTCTGCCTGAATGTGTTTTATCAATACCTAAGTTTCGATCGCTTCGTTGACTCCGTTTGAAATCAGTAAGATTACTTCTACAACAGTCATGCGCAATGTGCGATGCGAGAAGCAACGGATTATCGGCAGTTACAATGTTCAAAGCCACTATTGTCAAGTTAGTATGTTGACTTAATGGCGAAGCTCAAAGCAGAACGGATTTGATTTTGTACAAAAGACAAAAGGTTTCAATGTTGCCAGTCTCGGAATAAAAATGTCAGTCATATCCAAATAAAACAGACCCCAAGTCATAAAAAAGGTAATTAGGAAGAGAATCAATCCCATAAAAACACACACTTATTGACTAAGCTTATACTTCTAAAATAGTTTCCTGAAATAAATAAAAAAGATGAAGAACAACATTAGTTTATTTTGTTCTGAGATGTGGAGTTATCCTTGCTTGCTTTATTTATATCCGGGCTGTTGTTCATCTTTGTTGTTTTTATCACAACGTTTCGGCAATTATGCCCACCGGCCTTCCTCAGGTGCATATCGATATGGGTAACCTACAGGTAATTCCGAACTGAACACTTTATTTCATCTACCCGGGTAGACTGTTCTCGTCCCACTGCTAGTTTTATTAATTTTATTTAGCAATGTACAGTTATTCCTAAGCCGTTTCCATTGAGCAAGTACACATTGCATATATATATATATATATATATTAAATAACATTTACCGCCCTGAATGTCCGAGAAATTTTCATAGAAAATTTTCGCTCTCCGACAGGAATCGAACCTGTATCCTATACGGAACCATCATTTCGCGTGATGTGCCTTAACCTTTCGGCCACAGCGTCTGGTTAGCAAGGTCGATTTTACTATCTTTAAACTTAAATCTTCCATGAATCTCTTCTATTCATATCTGCTCTAGCGTATCAAATGTAAACAAATGACGTCATATATTTTAGAATTGGACATAGTCCGACAATTTATTTAAAGACATTTATATTATGTTTAACGTTCTTTTTATAGATACAAGTATTTAAGCAAATGCTCTGTTTTATAATAAACAGTATTAAATAACATTTACCGGCCTGAATGTCCGAGAAATTTTCATAGAAAATTTTCGCTCTCCGACAGGAATCGAACCTGTATCCTATACATATATATATATGGGCATTTCACTGAATACGACAGACAAGGTGCTTTTACTTACTTTTTTTATACAATTTCTCATGCGATCTAATAATTTTTTTTCTTTTCAGATGATAAATTATATAAAAACTGTCCGAATGTTCTTTTAATCCGAGCGCTTTCGGCTATACATTTAACCATTTTCAATGATGAAATATTTTAACTGTTAAATAAGAAAAAAAAAAATGAAACCTCTAACCTTATAGTTAAAAATAATAATTTACCTCCTAGAACAAAATTAAATAGGGCAAATATTATTTATGAAGTTAAACGCCCAATGAGGAATTGTATTCCTGATCAATCAAAATTTGTAAATAATTAAATAGGCCACACTACAACATCTTTGACAGGCAGACTTACTCTACACCTTTCTGAACATAGCTCAATTAGATCTCATTTAAATATTCATGGAGACCTACCGGACACTATTCGTAACATACTTGTTGACAGCACAAATATAATAGCATCATATACATGCAAAAAAAAGGCTAAAACAATGGAAGCCTTATCAATAACATAATAATAAAAAAATACTTAATAATATTAACTTTGAACATGGACATAATATCTTACCCGTGTTTTGGAAAATGAAAACATTATATAAATACATACATGCAACACCAATATATATATTATAAAGAGGTAATTATAAAATGTATCAATTAGTAATATTAATGTAATTAATGGCGAAATCTCTTCGCTAACAGGCTTAATAAAGCATTAAATTACTAACAAAATCCACTGAATGACGCGATCCTTATGCATAAAATTGTTGTCAAATGGATCTGGTGTATTTTTTGAGCAGCAGGTACTTTCAAAAACTTCATGTTTTCATCACCAGGCGGTAATTAGTCAGGAAATAAAATAATCAGGAAATAAAACTCCAAGACGAAATAAATGTATAGTAGACAGAAAGATTTTTTTTTAAAGAATGATTTATTTATTAACGGTTATATAATTTTGGAACGTGCAAGTCGCATAGCTAGATTGATAAATATTTGAACTCTAGCGTTGCGACTTGCATTTTCCAATGTACGCCCTGGCCGTTTTCAAAATCTGTCTATATTTCTGAGATGAAGTAGCTTATCTATTTGCACTATTTACATTGTTCGTACTGTTGTCCTTATCTTTATTGTCATATTCACGTAGTTTCGACCTTTGTACGCCCCGGCCTTCTTCAGGATCTGTCTATATTTCTGAGATAAGGTAGTTTATCTATGTACACTATTTACATTGTTCGGACTGTTGTCCCCATCTTTATTGTCATATTCACGACGTTTCGACCTTTGTACGCCCCTGCCTTCTTCAGGATCTGTCTATATTTCTGAGATGAGTTATTTTGTCTATTTACACTATTTACATTGTTCGTACTGTTGTCCTTATCTTTATTGTCATATTCACGGCGTTTCGACCTTTGTACGCCCCGGCCTTCTTCAGGATCTGTCTATATTTCTGAGATTAGGTATTTTATCTTTTTACACTATTTACTTTGTTCGGACTGTTGTCCTTATCTTTATTGCCATATTAATGGCGTTTCAACCGCTGTACTCTCCGGGCTTCTTCAGCTGATATACGGTGGAACTTCAAGGCGATCCTTTTATTTCGTCTACCGGTGAAGATTGCTCTAGTTCCACGTGCCATGTTTTTTTGGATATATCAATTTCAATTAATTCCCTTTTAGTACATCAACTCTCCAAGTTTTGTTTTTCACCTCTGCTGTGTCCATGTATTGAACTCAAAACTGTTTGGGTCAAGTGACTGGATTACTTCAACCAACTGACCCAGAACAATTGATAAGGGTAGAGACCATGTTGAGGACTTCATTTGAAATCTTGAAACGATTTTGTTCCTTTTGGCATGCCTTATATGTTTCGGTAAGTTCCGTTATTTTTCGAAGGGGGTGTGTCCAGTTCTGTTTTCAAAAAACAGGAAAGACACCAAGTAAAAATTTGTTTAGGTTCGAAAAAAGGTGTGTGCTTAGCAATTTTAGCCGCTTCGTCTATTAACAGGGCCTCTTTTAAGCCTCAAACCACAATCAATGAAGAATTAATCCCTGGTCACTTTTCTTCTTCTTCTTCTTCTTCTTCTTCTTCTTCTTCTTCTTCTTCTTCTTCTTCTTCTTCTTCTTCTTCTTCTTCTTCTTCTTCTTCTTCTTCTTCTATGCGCCGCGTCCCTTATTTTTCGAAGGGGGTGTGTCCAGTTCTGTTTTCAAAAAACAGGAAAGACACCTAGAATGGCCAAGTAAAAATTTGTTTAAGTTCTTCTTCTTCTACGCGCCGCGTCCCTTCAGGACAGGGGCGAACATGGTTTTCCAAAACTTCCTATCCCTTGTGGCCATAGCAGTTTTTCTTCCATGTCCAAGGCCCCTGCACCTCTGTTCCACCACCCATTCTCTCCAGCTCGTAAAGTAGGTAGCTTGGTATCTTCCCTTGTCTCTCTTGCTCTCAATATACTTTCTAAGTGTTAGGTTTTCCAAGCCCTCACTCCTCATTTCAAAACCTGAAACGTTTTTGTTCATTTTCGCATACTTTATGTGTATCGAAATATTCTGCTAATTTTCGACAGAGACGTGGTCCAGCTGTATCTTCAAAAGATAGGGAAGATACCTAGCATGGCCAGGCAATAATTGGCAGAGATGCGAAAAAGATGCTCTTCGTGACGAAGCAGAAAGGTAGAGTGGTTAACAATAGTAACCGCTTAGTCTATTAACAAGGCAGACTGTTAAGCCCCAAAGGACAATCACATTTTAATCAGGTGAGGGAAGACAAGAAAATCCAGTTAAACCTCCCTAGCAACCAACCGCGCTGCTTCCACCCTTATGCGGAGAGTTTATCGCTGGTAACACCAGAAGGGTATTACACGACAAGTCAGAGTGTATCGAATGAACCAGCCCTCAATCAATTCCCTGTTCCCCCGATGCCTTCTGTCCTACTAATCTTGTATTAGACGGTAGAACCTAACAAAGACTCTTTAGAGGGAGGACACCACAGAAACTGAAGTACCCGAGCAGTGGCTAACACCTCTACTAGACGTAGGAGGTGACAATTGGACTCATTTCAAGTTCAGAAGGGAAAAAAGAAACAAGTTCGATGTTGTTGTGGAGTTATTTCCTTAGTGGAAACTGTATTCGGACTAAATGCGTCCTAAATAGGTTAAACGTACAGAAACGTTGGGAACTTGTAATAAAGTGTTACGCAGAGTAATCGAGTTGTGGTCGCTGACTACTTCTTATATTTAGTCACCCCCTCACGGGGGTATCATATGGCACAATGCCGATTTAACGTGGGATCCCCGAGCCCGTGGGCCAGACCAAGAATATATACCCTTTGAACCCGTATAAACGGGTTCAGGGTCGGTTTACCTCCCCGAACGAGACTCCGCCCTTCGGCGTAGCCTCATTCGGATTCCTCCCCACCCGTAGGCAGAGAGTTCAACCGGTCAGGCCGTCGTCCGAGAACGACTGGTCGCTGACTACTTCTTTCTCATTCGACTACTACTGACTCCTACTTATAATAGATGGGAGAGTCTATTATCTAGACAAGATGTCTTTACTATAACAGATGTATATACACGTTTGTAGCTGTTTTTTGAACTCTATGTTTTGGACGTGTTTATTCGTCCGTGTCACCAAAAGACACTTTCAGCAAAATCGTCTATACACGTCTACGCCGGGGAAAGAGTTAAATGGGTTGTTGTTATAGAAGAACAGACAGTACTTTATGGCCCACCCACTTAACTCAACTGAGAAGGATTCTATGGTGAGGGTTTCATTTCAAAATCCTGAAATGTTTCTGTTCATTTTTGTCATACTTATGTCCTTCTTGTCCTAAATTTGTTGTTAACACCCCGCCCCCCAAAAAAACAGATGTTACCTTTTATTTATTCGGCCATTGTATCCCGTTTGAAAAAGAAAGTACCGTAATTCCCCATGTTTAACACTTTCACTGCTACTCATTTGCCCAGTGCTGCCCCCATCCGGTCAGCCATTTTAAAAGAAAATGCCAAATTTCAACCTACATATTTTATTACACAGAAAACTAACACTTTTTTCAGAAGTACCTTGTTTCTGAGCGTTTTCCAGCTTTCTTGCAGACTCTGAATGGCTTGGAAGGGTACCTTTTCTTATTGGTTGGTGGAAGTTCTACGAAGTCATGAGATTTCATTCCACCAACCAGGCGATTGGCAGGATCAATTTTAGGTGCCCTTGGACATACCACAGCTTGAGGAGCTTCCCCTTCATTTTCAGAGTCAGAGGAATGATGGTCGGGGGCTGCAGCCTTGGCCTGACCAAATTCTGCACGAATGTCATCAATCAGTTCCATCCTGAAATCCAGCAATGCAAGTTTTTTTCTGTGGATTTGCCTTGTACAGGATGTGGGAGTTCACAATGCACAATTCAAACAAATATGGCACAAATTTCTTACTCCACTTGATGGTTTTGCGCGTACAGGGATAATATTTTGCCATCTGGTCCAGTTTGTCAACACCTGACATATGTTTGTCGTAGTCCAGCACACATGCAAGTTTTCGAATTGGCTGATTGTTCTTGTCCTGAGTACCAGAATCTTCCATCCTAGAGTCATGGAGAGTGGAGATCATTTTCACTGGGCTTTTGCCCTTCCACACGAGCACTAACACATCTCCATCCCTACGAAATGTCACCTATCCCCGCTGAAGGCGATCAGCTTCCTGTCGCTACCACAATAGAGTTTATAGTTACAGATGTAAACACTCCTCGACTCGGAAACAATGTACCCCTTCATCCCATATTTGTCAGGCTTCTGGGATTATAGACCAAAATGTCACACGGCCACGGCATTTGAGCATCCCTTCATCCAGGGAAAGTTTCTTCCTCAGGAGTGTACACAGCTTTGAACCGGTTTATTATGTAATCATAAACAGGACGGATCTTGTAGAGCCGGTCTTCATCATTTTTTAAATTAGATACGAAACTACCATGACGTGGAGAAAAACCGAGGCTGACTAATAATTTGCATGATAGAACCGTTAGAATTCCCCGTATTTTACGATAGATGGCGCAACGGGCCACTCATACCAGCGGTATGCAAAAAACGTAGGTTTCCATATTTATCCAGCTGGAGCAAGATAAGAAAAACGAAGATCTCCGTAGTTAGCAGCGGAAGTGTTAATACACCTTCATCCATAATATGCACCCCTAAAATTGTGCTGAAATTGTAGGAAGATGCTTCTACTCACGCATAATACGCACCCCTTGTTTGGTAATCAAACCCTATAAATTGTACCTTTCCAATATCATTACGGTCCGCGCTTCCTACTCTTATTTAGAAAAATGGTTTTAAACGTAGAATAATATTAATATAATTTAGTTTTATGATAATTCTCATTTTATTTTACGGCAATTTTAAAAGATATTTTGTAACTGTGGATAATGCGCACCTCTGATTTTGCTTATTGTTTAGAAGAAAAAAAAACGCGCATTATACATGGAGAATTACGTTAACTAACAGGACTAAGGATTTGGTATCCTGAAACATTTGTTATAATTTTGGTATGTACCATGCGCTTCTATTGTTAAATCGTTCCTAATTAAAGAACTGGAATTAATTTTAGCCCTTCATATTTTCCTTGGCTCCCATCGTATTTAAAAAAAAAATATTTTGCCGAAAACTTTGTTACAGGTTTATTGTGTGTAGCAAAATAAAAATAAAAGATATAAAAAGCAAACAAAAAAAATCCTGAATTCGTCTAAACGTATTCCTAATTTAAATAAAAGAAAACTAAGGTCAAAATTCAAATCTGTGCACTAAAAGCCCAAGAAGACCTCGTCCATTTGAATGAATTTATTTTATTTCGGAATACTGTTTATAAAAGACAATTTCAATTTTAAAATTTTTATTCTCGACACTCTCTTTTTAGCTTAGTGTTGAAATGTCTTTGCCAAATGGAAACCGACTTTAAAGCTTTTTCCAATTATTATTGCATTAATTTAATCGATTTAGACGAAGCAAACGAGAACGGAAAATATCCTATTTACATAATATAATTCGTATCATTCTCCGCACGTAGAAACCTTCGATGAAATGCAAGTATTAAAAATAGCAAAACAAAAAAGAGAAAAGAAAAAAAGACAGGTGTTTTAAAATAACCGATCGTTTTAAGAGGCTTATAATATGTTGTAATAAGAATTCAGAAACAATTGCAATATCTTTTTTTCTTTTCTTTTTTCTTTTTTTGGTTGATGATTCAGGAATGGAGTGAAAGCGAAATTTCATTCTAAGCTTATAAATGTTGAGAAATGCCCTAAAGGAAGGCAGGGATCCATCACTCGCTCATCGAAGCTCAAAATCAAATAGCAGAGTAGAACGCCCCTCCCACTCTCTAGTACGTGTCACGCCTGCTTAGAAGAAGGACAACGCTGATTTCGAGAACGCAGGAAAGGCGATATTATATCACTTCATTATTTTTTCCCAAGAAGAAATAGAATAACACAAACAGATAAAATAAATGGACAATGTGGAGAGCTATAAAAATATCGAATTAACAGTTTTTTGTGATGTAGGACGGCTTCGCTTGTCACTTTTGCTATGTCAAGCAAAAGTTCGTTATCACTTCCAAAAATGCTCGTTATATTCGAGGCTTTGTAGACGCCGGTACTAGTAGTAAGGCCTTCTAATAATATCCACACTAGTAATACTTGTCCAAGTAGTAATTGCCAAATAGTATAATGATCAGAAGAGAATCGTAATCCGTATAGTAGTAAAGTAGAGAGAGTGGACGTATAGCAATAGTGGATAGACAAGAAGAATGAACAGTCATCGTATAGCCATCACGCTACTTGCTACTTATTCACTTCCTTTATGACCATGTGATCTACTTAATGGAATCACCTGTGTTACTCACTGGCGATCTAGTTTCAAACTATGGTGTCGGCAACGACACTCTTATACAACACTATACAAAAAGAAAAAAAAAAGGATTTGGTAGTAAAAAAAGAAAAGAAAAAGTGACCTGTAAAGAACTCGTTCTTTCATGTCTCCCTTCACTTAGTATTCGTAAACGATTAAAACATCGGCATTCATCTTGAAGTCAACAAAGATATAACCTTTCAACTGCAAATTGTAGAGCTGCTCACAACATTAATGAACGGAAAGAAAATGAGATGATGTGTGAATTACGTGAGCTTTGCCTGTTTTGCAGAATTTAGTTATTGATTGACTGCTAAATTTACTTACCTGCCCCATATAAAAATTATAAAAAAGGAAAAAGGAATTGGTAGTAAAAAAAAAGAAAAGAAAAAGTGACCTGTAAAGAACTAGTTCTTTTATGTCGCCCTTCCGTTAGTATTCTTAAACGATTTTAAAGTCAACAAAGATATAACCTTTCAAATGCAAATTGTAGAGCTGCTCACAACATTAATGAACCGAAGATAGTGGATAGACAAGAAGAATGAACTGTATATTTATTTGAGTAAATGCAGAAATCGTGGCATATGGCCGGGGTTGGAGAAAATAAGGAGGGGTGGTCTTCCTTAGAATCCAAGTCTTAGTTAATCTGACCCACGACCCACTCATCCAATACAATTTACTTATTCACCCCATGAACTTACCCATCAGCTCTCAATAACTTCTATAACCGAATTTTCAATTTCCATGTAAAACTTGTGATCCGTTTGGAATATCTTATTTTTTCGATAGAAACTATTATTATTATTATATTTATTATTATTTTTGTGATCTTGGACGGCTTCGATTGACACTTTTGCGATGTCAAACGAAAGCTCCTTATCCCTTCCAAAAATGCTCGTTATATTAGAGACTTCGTAAACGCCGGTACTAGCAGTAACGCCTTCGAATAATATCCGCACTAGTAATACTTGTCCAAGTAGTAATCGCCAAATCTAGCCCGAAATACGGAAGCTTTCATCACTTCTTCGGACAAAAGAGGTGTAGTGGACCATGCGGTGTGTGAATGTCAGAAGAGAAGATGAGTTATCTCTAGGTTATGGCTTCCGCTGGCCGGTCCAGCTACATAAGAATGTTGGACTTTAATGGAGTCCAAAGAAAGCAAACAAGACCGATATATATGTACAAAACAATTATATATTAATGACAAATAGATTAATACACGAATTACAAATACATTTAAGACATGAATAAAATGTTACAGTGTCTGTATGGAAAGTTGTGTGTGTTTTGAGTTGAATGTCCGTATGGGGTGAATGTTGTTTTAGCGTGTTCCCAGAATATGGGAGATTGGAGATTTTGAAAGGCATGCAACCACCTCTTAATTGTTGTTCTTCCCATATCCATTCTGACCTGGGGTGGTAGCACCTGTGAGGATCCTAGCTAGGGTCAAGTAGTGAAACCCCAAAACAATAACAAAAACCACTATGAAAGCATAAAAATATATTTTATAGTAAAATTACCAGCAATATATTTTTATATTGTAAAATGACCATCAGTACAATTTTAAAGAATTACCAACAATAATTGCAAATGATGCAGAAAAATGACCAACAATATATTTTATAGCAAATTGACCAACAATATATTTTATTAATAAAAAGACTAGCAATACATTTTATAGCAAAATGACCAATAATATATTTTATAGCAAAATGCCCAATAATGCATTTTATAGCAAAATGACCGACGATACATTTTATTTGTGTTTGAAGGCATACAATTATGGTTAAAATATATTTAGTTGAGGGCATAAAATTATGTTTTTTTTTGTTGTTTTTTTTTTTAGCTTTTCACCCCAAGCAAGGCTGGAAGCCACTAGCACGCAAGGGGTTACAGAAGGTTTGGAGGAAGAGCAGATAGGAGTGGTAAAGTAGAGGATGTGGAGAAAGATGGTGGATCGATCAAGGCAAGGGGATTACAGAAGATTGGGAGCGAGAGCAGATAGGAATGAAAGATGAAAGGATGTGGAGAAGGGAAGTGGATAGATCAAGGCAACTGGAGATGTCAATTGACGTTACACTTAAATAATTGGAGATTATATTTGTCAGGGAAACAGGAATAAGGAAGGGAGTTCCACAGGCGAGAGGTGCGAGACATGAAGCTATTGGAGTAGAAGAGACGTCTACATCTAACGGTTTCAACGGTGAAGGGGTGTTCAAAATATTTAAATTTCAGCATTAATTAACTCATAAAACAGCGTGAAAGAACGCTTTCATGATATCAATCCCTGTAATAACCTACAATTTCTTTTAAAATAAATCGAACTGTATTCCAAAATGTAATATTTTAACTTGACTTGTTTGGTGTTTAGAAATCATGTCAGTAAAAATTACTTAACATTTTAAAACTGGAATTTCTTTTGTTTAATCATTTCAGACGATGTTTTTCGCTCCACCTTTTGGAACTATGTATTTGTTTTGTGAGTTTAATTAGACTTCAAAGAATTTAACGTTTAATTTTGAAATTGTCTTACCTTTTCTTGTTAACTCTATTTTGTGAAAAGTTTGAACTTTCTTTTTCAGTTTTCACCTTCCACCAATTAGTTTATTTTCCTACCTATTTTCCGCTAGGCTATTGATTTATTTTTCGTGTAAATTATATTGAATTTTCAGCTTTTCTTTTAATTTTTAATCCCCACTCGGCATTAATTTCATTTTATGTTTCTCGTATCTTTGTGATTTAATTTTAACAATATTTTAATTTTAATTTAATATTAATTTAAACAATATTTGTATTTTAATTTTTTACGTGTTACTTCGTTCATTGCTTTTTTGAGTCCTAAGTAAACAATGTTGCTCTTGTATTTACTTTGTCTTTAACCCAGGCCCAGCCGAATTTTTTTTTTTAGTTTAACTTTACTTTTCCATTTCTTTATTTTTGAATCTATTGTTTTTTATTTTATTTTCCTGTTACATTAATATTTTTGTTAACCTAGGTTGCATCTGTTACAGTTTCTTGGATACCTATATACTAGTGAGCCAACCAAAATGAGCTGACTCGTTTTATAATTTACCAATAGAAGATTAACCAATCAGAAGACTTGAGATATTCATTCCGACGTGTATAAAGGCGGCCATTTTTTTCTCGGTTATCCACTGCTAACCTGTCAGATGAAAGACCTTAAGAACTACGCTTTCCTACTCTCTGCGAATATTCACTGCCAACATCTGATACGGAAGACCTTAAGAATTATTGAACAGCTTCTACTAGATATTGGTGTTGTTTCATTGAACAAATTACTTTCGTTGGTTTCTACATTCAGACTACGGTGAACATGTATAACAGCGTCTGTCATTTGCTTGTATTTATTTGTTTGTCTCGTTAAATTTGTTATTCTTAATGTGCATTTTTTGCATTGCTCGGACTATCATCCTCATCTTTGTTGCCATATTTATCACAACGTTTCGGCCGTTGTACGCTTCGGTCTTCTTCAGGTGGTTGGAATATCGAACTGAACACTTTACGTCCTCAAGGACACATGGCACAGTGGATAAAGGCGAAAATCAAGAAAATAAGATGAATTGCAATCCGAGACCACCAACAACAGCAACAACAAAACGTCACTGTAGTTACTGGGGAATCGCATTCATGCTGGAAGTACCCATCATCAACATGACGGATTCCTCATGAGAGCCAAGGGTTATGAAAACTTATCAAAGAAGATCGGCTCTTGGAAGATCATAAGGAATTACATAAGGTTGAAAAAAGAATGTCCCAGTCTTTGTGGTCGACAAGCGTTCTCGCAAAATTCGGCGCTCCACAAAAGACACCGTTATTAAAACTTTGACGTCCCTAGGGGGATCAAAGAATTGTTAAAGGAAAAAGATACTTTCTGTGAGACGTACTGTTTCCTACGCTTACTGACTGTGAAAACGCCTCCAGTCGTGTTCTAATTAAAGTCCTCATTCTGTGAACTGAATATGAGGGAATGCGTAAGACTCATATCACTATTTGAGGTTCCTCCTCAGGTAGTAGTAGAGCACTTAGCCGCATATCTAGCCTAATTTGGTTAGATAATCAGTGCTACGTCGCCGACTTAAACTGGGGATGGAGCTTCGCTCCGTCCTCAACTGTCTGGATGTAAAGGACCACAAAATACTGTTCATTGTGACCGTACGTAAACCAATATGCAGAAAGTGTAGAGAGACTGGTTACCTCTCCTCTTCCTGGCCAGAGAAGTCCCGTTGTACAAGTTTATTGAAGATATCATAGTTCTCATGCTGCGCAGAATGTTCTTTGTCCTCGAGGACAGTTCTGTTTGTAGCAATGTTGAACACGTATTCTTTTCCTTGCTAGGCGTTATGAGAGTCGTGACATGGAAAGAATTCTATAGGGATTAGAAGTTTACCTCTTCCCAACTTATCTTGTAGTTTAAACATGAGCTTAAAGTCAAGATTAGGACGGACAGGCGACGATTCCTCCATCAGTATTTGACAAAGGTAGATGAGTTTTGCTCTTCTGTGTCGAGTAAAAGGAGCTGACTTGTAGTGTCATTTTAATGCCGGTTAAGCACCAGGATACTGTGAACTCTGTGTTGAACATTGGTAACCCCGCCCGAAATAGGGTAGTTTAGTTTTGCTTTTATCCTTTGTTTCTTCCGTCGAGTAAACTTAGCTAGGAGATGTATAGTCATTGGCCTCTTTTATTTCTATCTCCACTTAATCCGCCTCTCCTCCCCCCAGAGGTGACAGAGATGTCAGTTCTCTGGTAGATGTGGGTCATTTTTCGTATGTATTTCGTATTTATTTTGTGTTTGGACGAGTGAGTATTTCAGTGAGTGATTAGTCTACTGAATGTTATTAATTACCTAGTTCCGCATTAATTTCGTCCAGTTAACTGATTTTTCGGTCATATTTAAGGACAGAGAGGGCTTTATTACTAACACTGTTTTGTTTGGTTTCTTGTATATAAATCATATTCATTGTAAATATTCATTGGTATTTCATTTTTAAATGTTGTCATATTATCCCCCTACACCAGACAAAGTGTACATATGGAAACTAGGTAGAACTACATACAGACTTGGTATATTGCGGTGATTGTAGTAAGAAAGGTAAGGAAGAATGTGTTGTTTTGGTGTAAGGAATACTATGGTACTTGGGCCAGTAATCGTGGCTAGTTAAGTTTAAGATAAGACACATTGAAGACTAGCCCAACTTTATCCCCACGTTTGACCTTGTGACAGATTTTTGTATTAAAACAAAATAAATATTACTTTCCTATCCGGTACATAGACTACATAAATTTAACCAGAGTACTAATTTGGCGGCAATGTCACGACAACTTTCATTTGAAATGGCAAGATATAACAGTAAGTTCTATGCTAACAGTCACTTCTCTCTCACAGTATTACATCAACGGACTTATAGATTTGCGGCATCATTTTACAGTTGAAATGTCTAGATGTAACCATAAGTTATACGCTAACAGTTTCTTCTCTCTTACGGTATTACATACACAGCGTTATAGTTTGAAGGCAATGACTCATCATTTTACAGCTGAACTAACTAAATGCAATTGCAAGTTCTATGCAAAAAGTTCCTTCTTTCTCAGGTTATTACATCCACGGGGTTATTGAATAGCGGCAGGAATTCATCATTTTACATTTGAAATGGCCAGATATAACTGTATGTTTTATGGTAACAGTTAATTCTCTCTCACGGTATTACATCCACGGCGTTACATATTTAGATATTATAGATAAAATCTAAAGAAGAATCTGCAATGTTATTGGTCCTGACCTGGCATCTCGGCTTCAGTCATTTTCCCATCGCCATAAGGTAGTTTCTCCGTACCTTTAATGGTAATTGTTCTGATGAAATTTCCGCTTTGGTAGCTAGATTTCAGGAATTTAAACGCAGTACAAGATTGCCGTCAAGGTTTCATTATTTTACAGTTGAAATGTCTATATGTAACCGTGAGTTCTATGCTAACAGTTTCTTCTCTCACACGGTATTACATCCACGGCCTTACAGATTGGCTGCAAAATCACATCATTTTTCAATTGAAGTGGCTAGATGTAACCGTAAATTCTATGCTAACAGTTTCTTCTCTATCACGGTATTACATCCACGGCCTTAGAGATTGGCGGCAAAGTCACATATTTTACAGTTGAAGTAGTTAGATGTAACCGTAAATTCTATGCTAACAGTTTCTCCTATCTTACGGTATTACACACATGGCCTTATAGATTGGCGGCT
>OZ038518.1:5072480-5122480 GCA_964036315.1 Acanthosepion esculentum | reverse complement strand
ACAAGTGCTACTATACCGAGTCAGGGTGGACCTGGGGACAACAGCAATTAAGATGTGGTTTCACACCCTTCAAAAGATCAAATCTCTCGAACAGAGGCCTCGCTGCCGGGTGTAGTTTATCGTCATACCCTGGTTTGTCTTATTTAGTTTGTTAACTATTTTTCCTATGAAAAAATACATATTGATATTTTTTACTATAAAAATCTATTTTTATAATTTCATGATGTTTTGAACCAAGGGGATTCACTAACAGGGGCTACCATCCCGTGTCAAGGTGCACCTGGGAACAACAGCAATTAAGAGGCGGTTTCACACTCTTCAAAACCTGAAAACCTCCCAATCAGAGACTTGCTGCCAAATGTAGGTTATCGTCGACCGATTTGCTCTGGGTAGAAATAATTGAAGATATTTGTACCAGGGTGGTATCAGAAATTTCGAAATATGTGGACTGTTATGAATACAGGTCTCTAACGACACAAACACAAACCCTGTGGTTGTCAGATCTTCATACGTCGAAATCGAAAATCGAAGAAATAGTCCATATATATATATATATATATATATATATATATATATATGTGCGTGTGTGTGTGCACATTTCATTAAAAACGACTGACAAGGTGCTTTTATTTAGTTTTTTATATAATTTCTCGTGCGATCTAATAACGTTTTTTTTTTTCAGAAGATGAATTATATAAAAACTTATATAAAACAAACATATAACAAACTATTTCTAATTCTAACAGCTGAAATATAATCCTTGAAAGCGCTCGGATAAAAAGAACATTCGGACAGTTTTTATATAATTTATCTTCTGAAAAGAAAAAACATTATTAGATCGCACGAGAAATTATATAAAAAACTAAATAAAAGCACCTTGTCAGTCGTTTGTAATGAAATGTGCATGAAAGAAGGATTGCTGCCTAAATACACAAATATATATATATATATATATATATATATATATATATATATATATATATAGATAGATAGATAGATAGATAGATAGATAGATAATTATTTATTCGAAAGGGGTTTTAAAAGGTTCAAATCAATCAAACATTGATTTGATTCATTTGAACCTTTTAAAACCCTTTATTCTACATCCAACAGCATCACTTGATAAGACACCAGAATTGTTGAAACAAAATGGCTATTTTTGTAGTGATTTCATAAAATATTTGTTATAATTTTCGAATAAATAATTATATTTGCTCTATTCTGTAGAGAGTACTCTTTTAAGAATAGTATTTGTTGGGTTATTGAATTTATTCCGTATACACCAATCCTATACTTGTATATATATATATATATATATATATATATATATATATATATATATATATATATATATATATATATATATATATATATATTTGTCATCCACAGACAGACTGCTTCGCTGTTTCGCAGCTCATCAGTGTGACTAGACGTCCGGTTGCCCCCAGTTAGGATCGAAACCCGACTGAATTGGCGTCAGTCGGAACTTCTACCACTAAGCCGTCGGCGCACGGCAGGAATGAAGGTGAATTTTAACGTGTTTATTTTTAGATATAGATAAACACACTGTGACTGACAGTGACTCAATACTGCCGAAGAGTCGTGCTATATTAGCTTTAATAGTCACTGTTTACAAATGCACCCCTCACACCCACAGAGCTCAACCGAAATTAATTTTTCAGGAGCCAATATTTTTGTCATCCACATACAGACTTTTTCGATCGTCTAATGCGGTTAATCAGTTCTAGAACCTACGGCGATGAGTGAATTTCCGCGGAGTAGGATTTTTTATGTAAAAATGGAATATTTTCGGAGTTAGGGCATATAAAACCTGTTTTTGACATTATAAGAGCTCTATGGACATGAAATAACACCCCTAAATTCATCTTTACACTTATATTACCCAATATATTAGTCAAAATAATACAAAATAAGACATAAGTTACAGATATCATATTATGATATGTTGGCAAAAATGAAATTTGGCTTTATTTTAATAAAATATTGTTGTCTTGTTGTTTTGGACTCGTTTTGTTGTCAACATACCGTCTTCTGAACAATTTTGTTTGCTGACTCTATTCAACCAACGCGCAGCCAAACACATCACCAACAAGTGATTCACAGCATACCCACAACAATAGCCAATCAGTGAACAGCACGTTCCAACCCTGCAGTAGACGATAGTTAAACACGAAGCAACGATATGATTTTTTAATGAAAAGATCTGAAAAAAAAAAAAAAACGAAGCGCGAAGTGGCGAGAGACGACTGTATACTATGAGCTTACTTTAAATATTAGATGCTTAAATGCACCAAAAAACATCTGTCTATATTTCTGAGATGAGGTATTATGTACACTATTTACATTATTCGGACTATTGTCCTCATCTTTGCCGCCATATTTATTACAACCTTTCGGCCATTCAGTATCTGTCTATATTTCTGAGATGAGGTATTATGTACATTATTTACATTATTCGGACTATTGTCCTCATCTTTGCCGCCATATTTATTACAACCTTTCGGTCATTCAGTATCTGTCTATATTTCTGAGATGAGGTATTATGTACACTATTTACATTATTTACATTATTGTCTTCATCTTTGTCGCCATATTTATTACAACGTTTTGGCTGTTCTACGCTCCGGCCTTCGAACTGGACCCTTTATTTCGCTCACTGGAGTAGACTGTTCTAGTTCCACGTGCCATGTTTAATGGATGTCTGTTGTCAGTTATCTCCTGCTAATTCCCCTCTCCAAGTTCTCCACTGCCTTAACCGGGTATTGAACTCACACGCTTTGCGTCCTGTCACTGGATCTAACTAACGCCTTTATCCACTGTGCCATGTGTCCTTGAGGACATCTGTGTATGAATTTCTGGGTATTATGAAATTAATGTCATCAGTGTAATTTTTTTACCAGTGCTCATATTGCAATTTTTGTTGTTATCACTGTATCTTTTTACCAGAGCTCATATTGCGATTTTTGTTGCTATTATTGCTTTTCTCTGGCATTTTTTATTACTGGTTCCCATATTGTATTCATCTCTATGCTTGGTCGGCTCAGGAGACTTTTGTGGCCTAGCATATATGCTGATTCCTTAAGTTTACGAATTTTCCAATGGTGTTCTTTGTCTATGATCTCAACCTGATCACACAGAGGACGGTGATCTCTCTTTTCTCTCCATATGTGATCAGCTACGCCTGATTTTTTCACTTCTCTTCGGATCTACTTTGTTCCTAATTTCTATGGCATCAACTCTCAGTTTGTTATCTATGCTGGTTACACAACCCTTTACTCCTGTCACGATATTAGCAGTTAATTTTGTGATTTCTCTCTAAAAGAAAAATTGAAGGAAGAACAATGTTTGAATTTAAAAGAAAAATTAATTCATTATGAATTTGCATTCACGTAATGTCTCTTCTTTCGACTCGTTGCCGGTAAAATCTAATTTGCACATACGTGCCTACGTACACACGCTGGCTTTTTTGCTAAACTACTACAGACTGTAATCAAATCTGAAATTGTTAAGCATCTGATATCTCATGGCCTTCTTTTAGATAAGCAATATTGCTTTCGCTTCTTTAGTTCCACTGCTGATGTATTAGCGTTTATTGCTTAAAGAGTCTATCAAGCTTGATATTAGAATAGTGAAGCTCGGGCTACTGTTTTAGATATATCGAAAGCATTTGACAGGATTTTTCATATGTATCTCCTTCATAGTTTGAAAGGTTATGGAGTCTCCGGGCGAATGCTGGAATGATTTCAGTCTTTCTTATCAAATCATGAAATGAAAGGTGTCCTTAACGGCAACACTTCTAGAACATTTCACAGTGTTCTACCATCGGACCTACTTTGTTCCAAATATCCATCAATGACCTTCCTGATGGCATCAACTCTCAGCTCGTTATCTATGCTGGTGACACAACCATTTACTCTAGTCACGATATTAGCAGTTAATTTTGTGATTTCTTAACTAAAAGAAAAATGGAAGTAAGAACAATGTTTGAATACGTACACACGCTGTGTGTCTGCTACTGAGATCTGACCAAGAACTTTTTTGTAACCCTGTAATAGACCGTAGTTAACCGCGAAACAGCGAGGGACCGCGATATGATTTTTTAATGAAAATATCTGAAAAAAAAAGCGCGATAGAGTGAAGCCGCGAAAATCGAAGCGCGAAGTGGCGAAGGATCACAGGATAGGGTCTTTTAAAAAATCAGACAAGGAATATGGCTTTCATTTCCCTTGGTCAACTGCTTATGTATTCACATTTATTTCTCAAAGTGTCTATCGAGCTTTAGATAAGAAGGGTGAAGTTAGGGTTGTTGCTTTGGATATCTCGAAAGTGTTTGACAGGGTTTGGCATACAGGTCTCCTTCATAGTTTGAAAGGTTATAGAGTCTCTCGGCGAATACTGGAATGAATTCAGTCTTTCTTATCAAATCGTGAAATGAAAGGTGTCCTTAACAGCAACTCTTCCAAAACCTTTCACAGTGTTCTACCATCGGACCTACTTTGTTCCTAATTTCCATCAATGACCTCCATGATGGCATCAACTCTCAGCTCGTTATCTATGCTGGTAACATTTACTCTTTTCACGATATTAGCAGTTAATCTCGAAAAGGAACGATAGCCTGTTGTTAATTGGGAAAATGTAAGACATCATCCCAGCTTTTCACATGCAGGGGAGCCCAGGAGACAATTGGTTCTAATTTTGTGATTTCTGCTCTAAAAGAAAAATGGAAGGAAGAACAATGTTTGAATTTAAAAGAAAAATGAATTCATTATGAATTTGCATTCACGTAATGTCTCTTCTCTCGACTCGTTGCCGGTAAAATCTAATTTGCACATACGTGCATACGTACACACGCTGGCTTTTTGCTAAACTACTACAGACTCTAATCAAATCTGAAATGGTTAAGCATCTGATATCACATGTCCTTCTTTTAGACAAGCAATATTGCTTTCGCTTCTTTAGGTCCACTGCTGATGTATTAGCGTTTATTGCTTAAATAGTCTATCAAGCTTGATATTAGAATAGTGAAGCTCGGGCTACTGTTTTGGATATATCGAAAGCATTTGAAAGGATTTGTCATACCGATCGCCTTCATAGTTTGAAAGGTTATGGAGTCTCCGGACAAATATTGGAATGAATTCAGTCATTCTTATAAAATCGTGAAATGAAAGGTGTCCTTAACGGCAACTCTTCTAGGTCCTTTCACAGTGTTCTAGCATTGGACTTACTCTGTTTCTAATTTCCATCAATGACTTTCGTGATGTCATCAACTCTCAACTCGGCATCTATTATGATGACACAACCATTTACTCTTTTCATGATATTAGCAGTTAATGTAAAATTTTGTGATTTCTGCTCTAAAAGAAAAATGGAAGGAAGAACAATGTTTGAATTTAAAAGAAAAATGAATTCATTATGAATTTGCATTCACGTAATGTCTCTTCTCTCGACTCGTTGCCGGAAAAAATCTAATTTGCACATACGTGCATACGTACACACTCTGGCTTTTTGCTAAACTACTACAGACTCTAATCAAATCTGAAGTGGTTAAGCATCTCATAACTCATGGCCTTCTTTTAGACAAGCAATATTGCTTTCGCTTCTTTAGGTCCACTGCTGATTATTGCTCAAAGTGTCTATCAACTTTTATTGCTCAAAGTGTCTATCGAGCTTTAGGTAAAAAGGATGAAGCTGGGGCTATTGCTTTGGATATCTCGAAAGCGTTTGACAGGGTTTGGCATAGCTTTATTCTTCCCAAATTGAAAGATCTTCGGACGAATCTTTGATCTGATTCATTCTCTCTTATTAAATCACGAAATTAAAGCTGTTCTGAATGGCCACTCTTCTAAATCCTTTCTGTACTAATGCAGATGTCCCCCAACGTCTCTATCCTTGGTCTTTCCTTGTTCTGAATTTTTAAAAATTACCTTCCTGATGGTATTAGCTATCAACTTGATATCTATGCCGATGACACAACCATCTAACTCCAGCCACGATAGTAAGTCTGGTCAGATCGATAAGGTCAAATTGGCGGCTGATTTAAAAAAAAAATGACCTGTAATGATGTTATAAAGGCAACGTTAATGTGAAATGTATGCTCTGCACTCTGAAACAGGTTTTAGAAGTCAATCCATTGATTTTGTGAGCTGTTTTATCTCTTTCTTTGAAGCAGGCAGCGTACCATTGAGAACGGCTAATGTAAATTTTCATTTTCAGCACGCTCCGCAGATTTTCAAACTGGGTAAAGTCAAGCGAACGAACCAACAACATTATCAATCGAATGTTTTTTTTTTTAGCACAATTAATTCAATCATTAATTAATATCTTCGCCTAATATGATAGGCTGAATAATATTTTTGAATAATCTTTTTGTATTTTTGAACGATGGCTTTTAATCATTTCACCCGAACAAGGCAATAAAGCCACTAAGATACAAAAGGTGTTAGACACTCTTAGAAAAATAATATTAAAGAGAGAGAAAAAAGAGCAAGAATTAAGAAGACAGTCGATAACTTAATTTAAATTTTTGAAGATCAAATTTGACTCGGAAGGAAGAAGCCAGGAGAGATTTCCACAAGCGAGAAGTGCGAGAGAAGAAACTGTTAGCATAGAACTTGCGGTTACATCGAGCAATTTAAACTATAAAATGACGAGACCTTGCCACCAATCTAGTACTGTGCCTAGGTTAAAAAGCCTAGGTACTATAGCAGAATTTGCATCAGAAAAATTAGCATGAAATTATCCATAGAAAACACAAAAGGAAGCTACGTTACGGCGGTGGGAAGCGACTGAAGCCAAGATGCCAGGTCAGGTTTTTTGTCAGAATTTTTATTAAGGATAGCTACATAAATAACAAAAGCACCAGATCATGTGTCTAAAGCAAGTATGATTCGAATATGTGAGAGCACATTTATATGTAGAGGCTTGAACGTGCATCGCATTTTTCAAATTAGTTTGGTTAAGTGTATAGGGTTAGACTTAAAGATTTTTATAGAATAGTAAGAATTATTAATGTATTTTTTTGGGGGGGAAAGTAATGTAAGTGGTAAGGTTTAGTTACCGAATTAGTATTTAATTTAAATGTAAAGCATTGGATTGAACTTTGCAAGAACAAGTCCAGCTTACCTCGTTACGAATTCCAGGGAAAATAGCGCCAATCAAAACCGGATGAAGCAAAAGGAAAGACTATATATGAGGGAAGGGGGAAAAGTCTTTATTTCATTGGCTGATGTTGACTGACGTATGTCAATAAGAACGGTCGGAATCCTATCAAGGAGGCGGCCTGAATCTTTTGGAATCAGGTCGGGGTTGCTGTTTGAGCCGAGATGATACAAAACCCGAAATCGGCAATGACGACAGTGCATCACTGAAGACCTTCCTTGATGCATCTGAAATGTATTACTCTAATATATATATATATATATATATATATATATATATATATATATATATATCCAATCAAAACCGGATGAAGCAAAAGACAAGACTATATAGGAGGGAAGGAGGTAAGTCTTATTTCATTGGCTGGTGTTGACTGACGTTTGTCAATAAGAACGGTCGGAATCCTAGTCATATCTTAAAACTTTTTTTGCAATGTCGAGGTGCGTTGCACAACGCTATCAAGGAGGCGGCCTGGATCTGTTGGAATCAGGTCGGGGTTGCTGTTTGAGCCGATATGATGCAAAACCCGAAATCGGCAATGAAGACAGTGCATCACTGAAGACATTCCTTGAAGCATCTGAAATGTATTACGCTCTACTAGACTTATAAATGTGTAAGATTCCTGAGAGAAAAACGTGCACGACATAATGTGCCAAATTTTACAAGTTGCAGACTTCATTTATTCCTTAAAGCATAGACGTGTGTTAGAATAGTGTAGCAGTTGTTGTTAAATAAAAGGTTGAATAATCAGTCTTTATTTATTCTGCTGCCTATTTCCTTCGATTTTCCTTATGGACAGATTGTAGCAATCGATCTAAAGTTTCACCACTTGTTAGTATAAAACATAAAAGTGAATACTGAAGTCAACACACAGCGGCGACTGTGCGTTTCATGCTTAGACGCAATCGTCAGGCCATAGGGTTGCGTTTGAGCATGAAACAGACTGCCGCCTCTGGTTGTTGACATCAATGCCCACTTATATATTTTTTTTTTTTTTTTAATCATATCATCCCAAGCAAGGCCGGAGGCCACTATCACGCAAGGGGTTAAAGAGGGGGTTGGAGGAAGAGCAGATAGGAGTGGCAAGGGAGGGGATGTGGAGAAAGAGAAAGACAAGGGGGCCACAAAAGATCCGGACCGAGAGCAGATAGGAATGAGAAATGAAAGGATGTGGAGAAGGGAAGTGTATAGATCAAGGCAACTGGAGATGTCGATTGACGCTACACTTAAACCGTTGGAGATTGTATTTATCAGGGAAACAGTAATAGGGAAGGGAGTTCCATAGGCGAGATGTGCGAGACATGAAGCTATTGGAGTAGAAGAGACGTCTACATCTAACAGTTTCCACGGTGTAGGGGTGGGAGCGGGATGCCAACCTGGTGGGGCGTTTAAATTCACGAGGCCTGGGGACAAGCGAACGCAGCTCCTGAGAGCAATTACCGTGGAAGTACTTGTAAAAAAGGCAGAGCGAGGCAACATCGCGTCTGTGAGAGAGCGACTGCAGACGAGATTACAGATCAGGGCCAATCACGTTGCCTATCCGTCTCTGGACCTTATCAAGAACCCCGAGGCAAACAGCAGGGGCCCCAGGCCATATATGGCAGCAATACTCCATGCAAGGGCGAATATACCGGAGTTATTAGCAAAATTGTCCAATTGTTAGATAAAGCTTTGAACCGTTGTATCTTATCAATGATTAAAGCTATATTACTGGAATTCACCGAGGTTTTTATAACACTATTGGACTCTACTTTGAAAAATAAGAATGTATTTAGTTCTACCTGTTGTGAACCGATCCAATTTTCCTCTCTACTGCTCCTTATTTTTTTACACTTATTCACCGTCCTATTGATGGTTCACGAATGAACTTTGAAGATGGAAGCCAGAGTATGAATGCTGGCACAATTACTAGGAAGCCTGAAAGATCTTTTTCCTCACACCATTGCTCACTTGTAACTCTGACACAAAATGATTTTAACCTGTTCTCTTTCTAGCTGAATAAGTCAAAGACCTTTTCAACGATTCTCACGACAAATAGTGTCAAGATGGCTAAACGGCTTATCTGAAAACCTGGAAAAAAGAATCTCACTTAGTTTAGATGTTTTCAAGATAGTAAACATTTTGTGGGATGGACAATTATCGCATACTGTTATACGATTTGGAGAATATTGTGTGTATATATATATATATATATATATATATATATATATATATATATATATATATATATATATATATATATATACACTATTCGGAACATACTTGTCGACAACATTAATATAATAGCATAATCCACATGCAAAAAAAAAGGTTAAAAATAATGGAAGCCTTGTTAATAAAAACTAACAAACCAACACTTAATAATATTAACTTTGAACATGGACATAATATCTTGACCATGTTTTGAAAAAAAAAAAATGAAACATTTTATAAAACATACATATAACAAACTTTTTCTAACTCTAACAGTTAAAATATAATCCTTGAAAATGGCTAAATGTATAGCCGAAAGCGTTCGGATAAAAAGAACATTCGGACAGTTTTTATATAATCTATCATCCGAAAAGAAAAACATTATTAGATCGCATGAGAAATTGTATAAAAAAAACTAAATAAAAGCACCTTGTCAGTCGTTTTTAATGAAATGTGCATGAAAGAAGGATTGCTGCCTAAATACACAGATATATATATATATATATATATATATATATATATATATATATATATATATATATATATATAGATCGATCAGTTTCACATAACGTAACGGAACTTTGATAGAATCATATCCGCTGGCCATTGGTGATTTACTATATGTAGTTTAGATGTGGCACAAGGCCGAATGTATTGGGCATCCAGTGAGGATCTAACTGACTACTGATCTAGCGAGACAAGCTTGCTAATTATTTCTCCTCTCTAAGTGCTCAGTAAATGATTTCCAAGCATAGTTTAGATATGGCATAAGGCCGAGTGTGTGGAGCACGCCGCGTCGATCGAACTGACTACTCGGTCGTAATTGATCTTGCGTGACCAGCTTCCTAACCATTACACCGCATCGAAGTGCACAAGCAAACGACTATTAAGGTACGAAACAATAGTTCTCTTACCATTACAACCAGCAGTATATCTGCGTATTGAGCACTTTCTTGCTGTAGGTGGGGTACTTTGCCTGGTATATTTAAAATTTAGGAGAGTCGACGAAAGTAAACAAATTTCACTATTGACTATCTTGATTTACTTATTTTTTTAGTACAGGCTACTTTGTTTTATGATTTGTATCACTTTGATGCCTCACATCTGCCCTTATTGTCTGTGCCCGGTTGAAATCTGCTGGAAATCGTGTGGTTGACTCAGCAGTCATTCCATGTTAGGAATTTTTGTTTTATCATTGATTAAAAGACGCGTTGTGTTGAGATGTGTTCTTGCGGTCTTCTATTGTCCAACCAATGAGCGACCCTGGGAGACATGACATAGTGAGAAAGGGAAGTAAATGGCATATACAGTAGGAGGGGAAAAAATGGACGCACTCATAGAAAGTGTATTTTTGTCATTTAAGCAAGACAAGTGAGTGAAAGAAATCGTTTATTAATACAGGGTATTAATACAGGTTTACGTATTTACATTATACAAATCAAAAATGATTTAGTATTTTATTAGGTAACCTTTTGATTTAATAACAGTCTTAGTCCTTCGTAACAAGCGATGGACTAAATTCTTTACTAAGTCAACGTTCTTCTCCAGATTTCTCAAGAATACCTTTAATTCGCGAAAAAGTTCATTTTCTGTGTTAACTTTCCTATTACGCCCAAAGCTTTTCAGTTGAGTTAATGTCAGAACTCACTTACGATAGTCTATAGCATGCCACGAAGAATTAAGACGCTTATTGAAGGAAAAGGTTACCTCTCCCCCACAAAAATACTAAATCAGTTTTCGATTTGTATAATGTACACATGTACAGTAGCTTGTCTAGGTAAAAATACAAAAATCCACTTTCTGAGTTCGTCCAATTTTTGCCTCGTACTGTATATATATATATATATATATATATATATATATATATATATATATATATATATATATATATATATATATATATATATATTAGGAGAAATTGATAATTATATTTAATGATTCATCGAGTCTGAAACCTCTACAGAATGCAGAAAGCACTGGACGGCCGTTTCGTCCTATATTTTGGGACTCATCAGCAGTGCGCATCCACTACCGAGAATTGCAACCCTGACAGTTAGGTTGTGAAGCAAACACTGCCCGAGGCCCGTTGGAGCAGTTGGTATGGTGTTTGCTTCACAACCTAACTGTCAGGTTTTCAATTCTCGGTAGTGGATGCGCACTGCTGATGAGTCCCAAAATTTAGGTTGTGAAGCAAACACCAAACCAACTGCCCGAGGCACGTTGGAGCAGTTGGTATGGTGTTTGCTTCACAACCTAACTGTCAGGGTTTCAATTCTCGGTAGTGGATGCGCACTGCTGATGAGTCCCAAAATTTAGGTTGTGAAGGAAACACCAAACCAACTGCCCGAGGCACGTTGGAGCAGTTGGTATGGTGTTTGCTTCACAACCTAACTGTCAGGGTTTCAATTCTCGGTAGTGGATGCGCACTGCTGATGAGTCCCAAAATTTAGGTTGTGAAGCAAACACCAAACCAACTGCCCGAGGCACGTTGGAGCAGTTGGTATTGTGTTTGCTTCACAACCTAACTGTCAGGGTTTCAATTCTCGCTAGTGGATGCGCACTGCTGATGAGTCCCAAAATATAGGACGATTCTGCATTCTGTAGAGGTTTCAGACTCGATGAATCATTAAATATGTATGTATATATATATATATGTATGTATATATATATATACACACATATATATAGATAGAGAGATTGTCCTTGATAATAGCTAAAGATATAGCCGAAAGCGCTGGGACATACAGAACTTTCGAACAATTTCTAGAGAATATAAAAAAGTATAAGAACACAAGAACAATGAAATAAAAATATATATATATAAAATATATTCTCTGTTTACATTTATCTGAATATAGTTTCTGTTCTTTTAATTTAACTGTATTATTTACATGCACCGGCCTGAATTTCGACAAAATTTCTCAAGCAATCGGACTGGAAAATGCAATTCGTACTGTTTACTTCAAAAAGCTCAGCATTTATTCAGATAAGTGCATCCACAAAAAATGACGTATAAACAAAAAATATATTAAATATTTGTCGGATCTAACCAATTTCATATATATATATATATATATATATATATATATATATATATAAATTATAATTATATATGTAAATTATATATTTAAATTATAACTATATATTGTGCCTGAGGATGTGGTAATCAGCGAAACTTAAGTCGCACCACAAACGTAGCTATATGTATATTTGTTAATATATATTTCTTAGCTCTGTCTACCTACATCGAGCACTGTTATATTTACACCTTAAGGTAAATTTGACAAATATTGACGTGCTTACATGCGTATGTACACTAGCGCCGCTCATATACAGTTGCTAATATCTATTTATTTGATTTACCTATCCATATAATTATGTTTACTAACGAAGGGATTTCGCCAGTAATTGCATTAATATTGCTAATTGATTCAAGGTATGATTAACTCTTTGTAATATATATATATATATATATATATATATATATATATATATATATATGGTATAATGATATGTAAATTTTGTATGATTTTACATATCAACAAACAGTATTTAGGAGAATAATATGACAAATTAGAAAAAAAGTTTTGTGACGCGTTTCATCCGTTAAGATTTAATCGGACTGGATTTTGTTGATGTTACGTCTACGCATGCGCATGAAACGAGAGACGCTAGTATTTTCAACATTTTTGAAAGAATGTTTTTTTTTTTTTTCAGAGACATTTTTTTTTTCAGACTAGCCAAATTCATCTGCATTCTTTTTTCTTTCTCTCTCCATCACCTTCGTTCCTGACTATCTCACATCGTGACAACAGAAAACCTACCAAGAACGGTGACATCTTGCAAGAATTTGGACGCAGATTTATTGTGGCTGAACTAGCGATTTCCAGACATTTTCGTCAAGGTGGATTATTTTCTCTTTTAATTAAAGTAGCGTGCATAAAATATGTAATACAATCAGATAATTCGTAACATGCTTTCAAGAATCTTTTTCCAAATGTCAATAACTTATAACTCTGTCGGGATTGCGTACTCAAAATTATTATATAATACAATCCCATACATTCAATTAAAAGTTTCTGATTTTTCGTACGAGATATATATATATATATATATATATATATATATATATATATATATATATATATATATATACAGGGTGTCTCAAAAAAATGTACTCACACTTTCCCTTGGTGCGCATTATCAGCGTTGTCTGGACAATAATGGTCATCAATTTAAACATTTGCAAACATGATTCTTCAATTACAAAGCTATTCCATTTCTCGGTTTTCTCGTCATTCAAAATGTGAGTGCATTTTTTGAGACACCCTGTATATATATATATATATATATATATATATATATATATATATATATATATATATATATATGTACATATATACATATAATTATACATATATATATATATATATATATATATATATATATTTCATTAAAAACGACTGACAAGGTGCTTTTATTTAGTTTTTTATATAATTTCTCGTGCGATCTAATAAAGTTTTTCTTTTCAGAGGATAAATTATATAAAAATTGTCCGAATGTTCTTTTTTTCCGAGCGCTTTCGGCTATACATTTAGCCGTTATCAAGGATTATATTTCAACTGTTAGAATTAGAAATAGTTTGTTATGTGTATGTTTTATAAAGTGATTCATTTTTTTGTTTCAAAACACGGTCAAGATATTATGTCCATGTTCAAAGTTAATATTATTAAGTGTTGGTTTGTTTAATTTTATAAGTAAGGCTTCCATTATTTTTAGCCTTTTTTTGCAAGTGGATGATGCTATTATATTAGTGTTGTCGACAAGTATATTCCGAATAGTGTCCGGTAGGTCTCCATGAATATTTAAATGAGATCTAATTGAGCTATTGTCAGAAAGGTGTAGGGTTAATCTGCGTGTTAAACGATTTGTAGTGTGGCCTATATAATTATTTACGAAAGTTGATTCTTGAGGAATACAATTCCTTAATGGACATTTGAATTCGTAAATAATATTTGTATAGCCGAAAGCGCTCGGAAAATAAGAACATTCGGACAATTTTTATATAATTTATCCTCTGAAAAGAAAAACTTTATTAGATCGCACGAGAGATTATATAAAAAACTAAATAAAAGCACCTTGTCAGTCGTTTTTAATGAAATATATATATATATGTATAATTATATGTATATATGTACATATATATATATATATATATATATATATATATATATATATATATATATATATATGTACATATATATATATATATATATATATATATATATATATATATATATATATATATATATATATATGTACATATATACAGGGTGTCTCAAAAATGTACTCACATTATGAATATATATATATATGATTAATGTATATTTGGATAGCAACATTTATTTTAAACATCTTTTCTTAAATATGAAGGACGTGGAAAATTTTATTAATTTTTATTTCGTTTTTCCAGAGTTCGTTCGTTTGGTCTGAGTGGAGGCGAACAAAAACTGTCCATACAGCCCATTGTCGAAGCGCTTTCGTCACCTTTCTTGACTATTTTCAAGTGGGTTTTGCTTTGGTGTCGTTAGTTTTTCTTCACATTTAGACTGTTTCAAATGTATTTTTATGTTGGTTTGAATGCTAGTAGGAGAGTTTATTTTTGAACTTCGCTTGTTGAGTAAAGCTGTATATATATATATATATATATATATATATATATATATATATATATATATATATATATATATATATAGTCTTAAAGTGTGGTATATTTATGGGATAAAGTGCTCAATATCAGAGATAGAGCGTGTATATATATATATATATATATATATATATATATATATATATATATATATATATATATATATATATATAAATGAAATGAAGTGGTTATAATGGTTCCAACGAGAGAAAAGTGTGTATATTAAAAAGAAGAAAGGTACCGCAAAACTTTTTTGGTTGTAATGTGGGTTTTTAAAAAAAATATTATTCTTTATTTTTCATAGTTTTACATAGTTTTACAACACGTGTTTCTGGTCTTACGACCGTCTTCAGGTAAAGGGTGGAGATTTCCACATATTATTAAAAATAATTATTAAAAATAATTAATTTTTTTCCTTTATGTTTTTCAATGTTACATCTTCTCTATATGAGACATTCTCTGTTTTTGTGTTGGTCATTCCAATGTCTTTCTTTAAATGGTAGTGAAGGGTTCTGAGCGAAGGGTCATAAAACAATTAAGTTTGGTTTGAGAAGTTATGAATCGGGTTGTCTTATCTTTTAATGTTTTAATAACCCCTGTGTGTTCTTAGATCCCTTAGATCTATTTCCGTTTTCGTGTGTTCCTGTCAGCATGCGTGTATATATGTGTGTGTACATTCCCCCTGAATACATACACTGTTTCACTACGAAGAATTAGTAAACACACTTGTACACATACACACACAAACATACACACATACACATGCACATACGTACATTGTCCCACCATATATATATATATATTACAATGAATCATTCATACAAAAAGTAGATTAGTAAAGTTAATGATATAAAATGGCGAAATCCCTTCGCAAACAAAACTTTAAAGGTGCATTAACCTACAAATCACTCGATGAATGTTATGAACCTTGTTTTTAAAAATTATAAGCTGTATAAGGTCTTTCTTTAATACGCAAGTACTTTCAACTGTATATTCAGTCGTCTTCAGGCATGAACATTATTTTGTTTTTGGTAATCCCAGATGAAGAAATGTAATGCGAATCCAAATTTATCTTCTTTTTTTTTTTATGTGTTATTGTTAACGGATTGGAGGGGGTTGAATAAACCAGTGACTTGACCCAAACAGTTGTGAGTTCAGTACCTGGCCACAGCAGAGGTGAAAAACAAATCTTGGTGAACTGAGTTACTAAAAGAAAATAACTGAAACTGAGATGTCCAGAAAAGTCATGGCACGTGGAACTAGAACAATCTACGAAATAAAAGATTCGAAATTTCAATCACCTGAAGAAGGCCAACAGTCGAAACGTTGTGAATACGACAACAAAGATCAGGACAACTGTTATGTTTGCGTGAGTTCTGAGGACCGAGCAATGCATTTGTTGATTGGAAATAATTACCAAGAACGTTTTTAGGTTTACAGCATTTTATTAATCACTAGATAAACTGAGTTAATACTACTCTACAAAAGAATTAGTGAAATATGGAGAGACGTTTGCCACACGTGTTCCGGGTAGTCCGCCATCTTGGATCTCTCCTGTATTGCCACACGTGACATCTGACGTCACGATGTCCAAATCAAGTGGGATAACTCTTACAATACTTTAGAGTTATCTCCCTTTATGTTTCCTTCCAACAACAACATTCCGAACAATTTAAATAGTGTAAATAGTTACAATACCTGATCTCAGAAATATAGACTGAGGGTCCTGAAGAAGGGTGGAGCGTACAACCGCTGAAACGTCGTTTAATATGACAGCAACGATGAGGACTACATTCCGAACAATGTAAATTTGTGTGAAAGTAAGATGTATTTGTAAAATTCATGAATCGTTCTCTGCCCTAACCAGAAAGTTAGATTTTAAAAAGTCGGAAAGAACTGTCTTTAAGTTTAAGAAAGAAAAAAAAAAGGAAGACGATTTTATTGAAAGTCTGAAATTAATTAAAATATTTCCATGGTAAAAAATAGTCACCACTCGATTCTTGATAAGACTTCTGAAATCGGAAAAATACTGAGACAATGATAAATGATAAGGTGCCATCTGAAAAAACAGAAGTCTCGGAAAATGGTAAGACTTGGTAGAATATAAAAGAATTTCACGTTAAAAAAAAAAAAAAAAAAGCAAAAACAAGTCAATGACTTAAACAAAAAACAAACATGGCTGAGATATCGTCGGATATGTGTTTCTAATTCTGCAAGCGAAGTCATGACGAGATCGATTTTCCAAACACAGACTTTGGAGAGAAATCTTTTTTAAATTGATGTCTGAGCGAAAATCAAATTGTCCATTTTAGCGAAGATCGTTCCTTCGGCAGCATAAAGTTAGGAAAAAGTTTTTTTTTTTTTTTTGTTTTTGTTTTTCAAATAAATAAAATCAATTTCGAAGACAGGTCATTTTTATTACTTGTCTCCATTTCTCCTGGGCAGATCCTTCGCTGACATGACAAAATGTCGACAGAAGCAGAGAAGGTGATTAGCTTTGTAAACGTTCCTGTCGCAGTCTCAGTTTTGATATTAGAGATTGTAGGTGAGTGAGTGTTACGCGGGTAATTTCGCCGGAAAAGCCGCACTGAGGTCGAATGCTAGTTCTGTATCGATTGCAAATCAGGTGAATATTTCGAAATGGACGCTCGGCAAGATTTGGAAAAGAATACTTGCGCAAGCCGTAGTCCATCACCGAAATCCATTACCAATCGTGATTTTTGCGTTCATATATATATATATATATATATATATATATATATATATATATATATATATGTATATATATGTATATATATATATATATATATATATGTATATATATATATATATATATATATATATATATATATATATATATATATATATATATATCAAGTATGTGGTGCAGTTCAATTTACATTACATGAATCATTCATACAAAAAGCAGATAGTGAAGTTAATGATATAAATGGCAAGAATCACTCTCGCAAACAATTTTTAATAAAATACATTAACCTCGAAACCGTAGATGAATGTTATGATCCCTGTTTATAAATTGCAGTTGTATAAGGTCTTTTTTTACTACAAGCTTTCGATTGTTCATACAATCATCCTCAGGTATAGAAATAGATATGATTATATGACCAACTTAACGGCCTTTGCTTAATCTTTGTCTGTATTATATATATATATATATATATATATATATATATATATATATATATATATATATATATATATATATATATAATTTTTCTTTCTCTCTCTCTCTAAATATATATCTACATATATTTCTATTAAAGAATTCAATAACATTTGCTCAATTTCTTTTATTAAACATTATATTAGTTTATACAGCATTCTCCTTAATTTACATTGATTTAAAGTCAACCTGATGTGCATTGATACACGTTCTTAAATTGAAAATTTCTGGAGAACTAACATGCTTACAAATAATTATTGCAAAGGTAAACACTTATATTTGCCTCGATAAAGTCCATCAGAGGATGAAACGAGCCGGCGCACGTCGGATAGGTTTTCCTTTTATCTTTATTCAATTGTATTATATATATATATATATATATATATAAAGAAATATATATTTTTTTTCATTTTTCTTTTCACCTTTTGGAAGTGATGTCCGATGATCCAGCATCCTTTAAAAGGGCTATGGTGAAATAAATTATTACATGGGACCTTAAAGTGGTCTGCTCTTCTTTAAATTATTAGCTCTGGATTTACATTGAGCTCTCAGGATTTCATCCTCCTTGGGACTACCCATACGGATTACCAAGTTTTTCGTAACTTATATATATATATATATATATATATATATATATATATATAGGTAAATATTCCGTAGGTAAATAATCCAAGTGAATCCTAATATAAAATATTAAAACTGATCCACAACGAGAGCTCAATGTATTTATTATAACAGAGCATTTAGAAATAAATAAATTACATATGAGAGAAATTCAAAAATATCTCATTTGTATATAGCTATTTACTCCCACAAGAAAAGTACTTTACAGGATTTGTCAACATCAAGGGGTTAGGACATTTTAAAAAATGGTCGTTTAAAAATTTTGAAATTTAAAGAATAAAAAAAAGGAGCCGGAGGACACAGCAAATCTAGACAAATTTTAAACATAATAATAATAATAATAATAATAATAATAATAATAATATATATATATATATATATATATATATATATATATATATATATATATATATATATATATATCAGAATAATTAGGAAAAAAATTAAAAACCATAGTGAGTCATACATTTATTTCGATGAATATAAGCATATTCATCTCATTAGACCCACTACATTTTATGAAATGGAATCAAGATTAAGAATCCTTGCTAATAACATTTTCGTATTACACACACACACACACACAGATATATATATATATATATATATATATATATATATATATATATATATATATATATATATATTAGTTTACGAAAAACTAGGTAATCCGTATGGGTAGACCCAAGGAGGATAAAATCCAGAGAGCTCAGTGTAAATCAGAGCTAATAATTTAAATAAAAACAGACCACTTTAAGGTTCCATGTAATAAATTATTTCACCACAGCCCTTTTAAAGGACCGCGGATCATCAGACTTTACTTCCAAAGGTTGAAACGAAAAATGGAAAGAAATTTACACATTTTTGACGGGCAGTACTAAGTATATGTAAATTAACGAAGTGAGGAAGTGAGGGGAGATAGAGACATGATTCAGTTAGATGTAACATTTCTATTCTTCCAAATTTAAATTGTTTGAGGAAATCCAGACATTGACACATTAAATCGGTAAACTTAATTTCATGAATACAAGTCAAACTGATAGAGATATCACCTTAATAATCAATTACGACGAGAAGTAAACTTATATTTGAAAATAAAATTTTAGTGTTTTAATGTAAATTCTATGAATAATTTTCTAATCGACTATTTCATATTAAATCCGCAAAACTTTTGTAATAAAGTTTTTTTAAAAACTTTAACAAACATATAATTAAATTCCTTTGTTTAAACATTCAAACTTATATCAAATATTATAATATTTATGAACTCTCAAAGTAAAGCAAAACAACAGCGTCTATTTCATTTCAAAGAAAGTTAATGAAACTTTCTCTCATAACTTTTTCTCTTTATGCCTTTTTCTCCACTCCCCCTTCCATTTCAATTTATAACTTCCGTTAAGTTAACCGATTTAATGTGTCAATGTCTGAATTTCCCCAAACAATTTAAATTTGAAAGAATAGAAATGTTACATCTAACTGAATCATGTCTCTCTCCCCCTCACTTCCTCACTTCGTTAATTTACATATACTTAGTGCTGCCCGTCAAAAATGTGTAAATTTCTTTTCATTTTTCGTTTCAACCTTTGGAAGTAAAGTCCAATGATCCGCGGTCCTTTAAAAGGGCTGTGGTGAAATAATTTATTACATGGAACCTTAAAGTGGTCTGTTTTTATTTAAATTAATATATATATATATATATATATATATATATATATATATATATATATATATATATATATATATATAAATTATTATGATTTCACCCCAAGTACAAAATCAGCACACAGGCCACATTCTGTCAACGTGCTTGTTGCATGTACCGACTGCTAGTAAAAATGACGGAAATTGTTCATGTAGAAACCGGTCAGAGCGGAAACCAAATCGGAGCCATATTTTTTTGTTTTTTTGTTGTTGTTTTTTTTTAAGCTTATCACCCCAAGCAAGGCTGGAGGCCACTATCACGCAAGGGGTTATAGAAGGGTTCGAGGAAGAGCAGATAGGAGTGGTAAAGGGGAGGATGTGGAGAAAGAGAAAGACAGTGGGTCGATCAAGGCAAGGGGTTTACAGAAGATTTGAAGCGAGAGCAGATAGGAAAGAAAGGTGAAAGGATGTGGAGAAGGGAAGTGGATAGATCAAGGCAACTGGAGATGTCGATTGACGCTACACTTAAACCGTTGGAGATTGTATTTGTCAGGGAAACAGTAATAGGGAAGGGAGTTCCATAGGCGAGTTGTGCGAGACATGAAGCTATTGGAGTAGAAGAGACGTCTACATCTAACAGTTTACACGGTGTAGGGGTGGGAGCGGGATGCCAGCCTCGTAGGACGTTTGAATTCACGAGGCCTAGGGACAAACGAAAGCAGCTCCTCGGAGCAATTACCGTGAAAGTATTTGTAAAAAAGACAGCGAGGCAACATCGCGTCTGTGAGAGAGCGACTGCAGACGAGATGACAGATCAGGGCCAATCACATTGCATATCCGTCTCTGGATCTTATCAAGAACCCTGAGGCAAACAGCAGGGGCCCCAGACCATATATGGCAGCAATACTCCATGCAAGGGCGAATGGTCGATTTATAGACTTGGAGGATCGATTCCGGGGAGAAAAATTTCCTGGCTCGGCACAGGGAACCAACTTTCCTTGCGGTGGGTGATGCAACTGACTCGATGTATTTGTTCCATCTCAGATCAGCGGACAACGTGAGACCGAGCAGCCGCAGAGAGGAGCCCTCGAGAAGTTGGTCTTCAGACATTCTAATGGGATGCAGGGATGGATCCTTGTGGTGGTTAATCGAGAGCAGTTTTATCTCCGATGGGCATGTAATCATCTCAAAATTCATATTTCGTAATACATAATCAAGATACAAAACCTTATTCAATGGAATTGTAACTGGTGTTAAAACACTATGAAAGTGTAAAAATAGGTTTTAATATCAGTAATACTTGGTAAAAAATAATTACCAGCAATACATTTTTGAAAACCAAATGTTGTCAGCAATACATTTTTGAAAATCAATTATTACCAGAAATCTATTTTTGAAAAAGAAAAAGAAAAAAATATATTTTACCAGTTATACATTTTTAAAAAAAAAATGAGAAAAATATTACCAGCGATACATATTTGAAAGAAAATCATTACCAGAAATAGAATTTTTGAAGGAAAATTTTTACCAGAAATAGAATTTTTGAATGAAAAATTTTACCGGAAATAGAATTTTTGAAGAAAAAATATTACCAGAAATAGAATTTTTGAAGGAAAAATATTACCAGAAATAGAATTTTTGAAGGAAAAATATTACCAGAAATAGAACTTTTGAAGGAAAATTTTTACCAGAAATAGAATTTTTGAAGGAAAAATATTACCAGAAATAGAATTTTTGAAGGAAAATTTTTACCAGAAATAGAATTTTTGAAGGAAAAATATTACCAGAAATAGAATTTTTGAAGGAAAATTTTTACCAGAAATAGAATTTTTGAAGGAAAAATATTACCAGAAATAGATTTAAAGCAATATTACCAACAATAAATATTTTTTCGGTATTAAATAACCCATTGCCGTAAAACAAAAACAAACCAAACCAAATCACCCGAAGTAAGGCGTTAACATCACTAGTACGCAGGGGATTGCACGAACTGAAAGAGAAGACTGAGAGGAGGGTGGATTGAGGAAAGGACAAAATATGAGGGGGATTTAAAACGACAGAAGATGGCGACTGATGATGCATTTTTGATGTTTGTACTAAACAGGGAATCAAAAAATGAGAACGCAGTTCCACAGGCGGGAAGTGCGAGACAAGTAAAGCGGTGAGACCTAATTCATAATCTAGTAGCACGCTTAAATTCATGTATTCGGGGCAACACGGAAGGAAGCTCGTCAGAGCAGTTACCATGAAAATACTTGTAGAAAAGGCAAAGGGAAACCACGCTACATCGGTCAGAAAGTGACGTAAGTCGAAATGCCAAGACAGGCTCGGTCAAAGGCGGATCCGTTATATAATCGATCCTGACCTGGCATCTCGACTTCAGTCACTTTCTGATTATATTAAAGACTCTTCTTTCGATTATATTATACATCGTTCTTTATATATATATATATATATATATATATATATATATATATATATATATATATATATATATATTAGTTATTAGAAGAAGGACCGGTACTTTAAATCTGTAGGAATAAAATTTAAATATTAAAAATATGACTCGTATTTATAATTACCCTTTTAGAAAATCTTTGTGTATAAAAATATGAATTAAGCGGATAAATAAAAATGCGAACATTTTTCTTTTTTTTGTCATTGAAAATCCAGACGACACGCTCAATAAAAGATGACCATGTTTGTAAGCAGGCACCTCCACCCCACCTATCCTGGCTTTGTAAGTAACATCTATTTGATACATAAGTTGTCTAGGGAAATTAAAACCCAACGACCACTGATCAAAATTGATTGAATTTTCCTTAACCTTAACAACTCAAAATATTAAGATTGTCTGCGCTTATAAATTAAGTAAATTTCTTAGAAAGTAAATCCTAGCATCGCTTGTTAATGGAACGAAACTCTGGATTTTAGCTTTAATTTTTAAAATTAAATTTACAATTTCAGTTTCAGTTTTGAAACCTAGAAATTTCTGTGTCGCGATGGAATCATATATTTAAAAAAGAAAATAATGATTATATATATATATATATATATATATATATATATATATATATATATATATTGATCACATACAAACAGTTCCAGAAAATGCTATTCTAGTGACCATGGACGTAAGATCTTTCTATTCAAATATTAAACATATCGAAGGGCTAGCTGCCCTTCAGGAAGCACTTACTAAAAGAAGAAAACAAGACCACCTAAAGAAGTTATCATAAAACTCATGGAGCATATTCTTATATCGAATACTTTCAAATTCAATCGAGCACCCTACCTGCAAGTAAGAGGCTGTGCCATGGGCACCATTACAGCTCCTTCATATGCTACAATATTCATGGGAAAATTTGAGGGGACCCATGTCTATCCCCTCGTCGGTAGCGACTGCGTATTCTATGCAAGCTATATCGATGATATATTCTTTGTATACACGAGCAGTGACGATAAACCTACCCAATTCCTCATGACCCTAAACACAGTGCACGGCTCAATTAAGTTTTACTATGAAAAATCCACAAAATGGGTAACATTTTTAGACACCTGCATTTGCATGCATGAAAACAGGAAACTACAAACGACACTACACACTAAAATCAACAACACCCACAACTATCTACACTTTAAGTCTTCCCACCCTAAACATATCAAAGAGAACCTTTCCTATTCACAAGCACTTAGACTCGGAAGGATATGTTCCAGCAATGAAGAACTAAATAATCACATTGAAAATCTGGAGCATCAATTCACAACACGGGCTATAAACAACACCTATTCAGGGAAGGAATAAATAGAGCAATTTCCACACCTAGAGAAGACACCCTAATGCACAAGATTAAAAATAAACCCAGCCGCATCCCTCTAGTAACTACTTTCAACCCCTCTCTGCCTCCACTATCCCAAATAATCAAAAGTCGCTGGGAAATACTTCATCTCAAACCAGACCTAAAAAATTGTTTGAAGAACCCGGTCTTCTATCGTAGACCTAAGAACCTAAAAGATATCATAGGTAGTAACCACATTTCAGGGGACAAGGTAATCCGTAATAAACCAACAATAAAAACAACAGGATTCTCCCAACCATGTAACAACAAAAGAAGCTTATGCTGCAAGCACGTTAAACACACGAAATCATTCTCTTGCGCAGTCACTTAATCTACTTTCAAAATCTACCACTAATTGTAGAAGTCATAACATAATTTACCTCCTAGAATGCACACTATGCCAGAAACAATATGTAGGGAAATCTGAATGGCCATTTCACTGCAGAATTAATAATTATCGCAATCGAATTAAGTCAACTCCCCATGAAAGATTATTACCTGTAGAACAACATTTCCGTCTAGAAAAACACGATTTTAAAAGCCATGCCAAATTCACTATAATTGAGAGAATAGAAAAGTCCAGAGCAGATAACATTAGAAAGATTTTAGAGTTCCATGAAAATAAAAACGCATTATCCAGACGGGCTTAACCATAAATTTAACAACATAGATAGTATTAATATATAACCCTACAAATCAAAACCTATCCACATTTCTCACCCACACAAGACACACATACTTACAGAGGTGTTGAGCTCTCACACTTAGACACCCACCCACACATATATACACACATCATACTCACTCACTACCTAAGAACCAAATAACACACACACACACACTTAACAGAGACAACATCTCCTTTCCCGGAACCAATAAATCTGTCAAAATGACCAAGGGAATTCAAAGCAGCATGAATCCATCCAGATCTTATCTCAAATAACAACTTAAAAGAGAATGTTTGACCAACACAAGGTCTGACCAAAATTCATGATAAAATAATAAAAATAAAAATGAAAAATAAAAAAAACAAATGGAAACTACAGAGAAAAGTTCATTTTCTCCATCAAGACAATCATTTCTGTAGTTCACTGCTACCAGAAAGCAGAAAATTATTTTTCTCCTGATGATGGCCATGTTGGCCGAAACTAGTCGAGGAGTCTAAATGAAATAATAATAAAAACGAAGGAATATTAATCTACAACCCAGTGTGTCTGAAGATTTTAATTTTTCAATATCTTTTTATTGTTCAAAATATATAATCCCTGGATGCCCGTCAACAGGTGCGACTAGCCAATCCCTATTGCAGACGCTCGCTCAGGCTCAACAACTTAGTTTCTGGGAAAGAGCGTGTTATCTTGCGTGATCAACAATTTGAACAAGGCCAGCAAGCTCGGTCACGATGACTTCTGGCTTTGTGCTAGCACAGCTCTATAAGAGTTCCATCTACTTTCTCTCTAACCAATTTCACTCACAAGGCTTGGGTCAACACTTGGTATAGTTTTCATGCACTTTCCAAACGCTGGGATCGACCTCGATAAGTTCCCTTTGAAGACTCCTTGCTGACAGATTCGAGCCCTGGACTCATGGTCAGAAAGTGAACGTTCTCATCACTCGGCTGCTAATCTAGAACTGCATTTAACTTCAACGTTATGTGCGATACATGCTTAGGCGATCATACATTTTTCGATACATGACTGAAGAGGTAGATTTTTTCCCCCGTTGTCATTTCTTTCTGTAGTAGACCAGTTGCCATCCAAGGCTATAAAACCCGGTCTGTCTTGCTATTTACCCATAGCTGGGGGGAGAAGAGGAGGATTCATACCTTAGCATATTAGCGCCTTAGTCAGTGAGTTATGTGCCATCTATCTTTCGATACATGACTGACAAGGCAGATTTTTTCCCCGGTGCGGTAGACGAGTTGCCATTTTCTCCCCTGTTGTGAATATGGATTATCTCCCCTTTGATAATCCAAGCTATAAACGCTGTACATTCCCGCTTGTCAAGTAGACGAGTAGTAAGATTCTTAATTGAATAAAAGATTACTAGACAGAATCTCTTGTCCTGTTTTCATTACAATTTATTCAATTAAGAATCTTACTACTCGTCTACTTGGCAAGCGGAAATGTACAGCTTTTATAGCTTGGATTATCAAAGGGGAGATAATGTATATTCACAACATACCCAATAGCTGACTCATAGCTTTCCCAAGTATGTATTAACACATAAAATTCGACAGGAATTTGAACTCGGCTCTCCGATTCCTCAAGCCGAGCCGCTATCCATTACTCTACCGTGCCTTCTCAGAACAATTATCACGAAAAGTATTTATAGAAAAAAGCTACGTTGCGATGGTGGGAAAACCGTGATAACAGGTTAGGACGAATAATATTGCAGCTTTTTCTTCTCTGGAGTTTTATCAAGAATGTTTAAATATATAGCAAGAGCAGATGTACTAGATGTACCAGATATATTAAAAATAGGTAGATGAAAAAGGAGCCATACCTTTTCCAGGGGTATTCATACGAAGTAAATGAAACGAATTAGATAATAATTTGCACTGGGTACGTCAGTCTTCATAACTATATTAATAAACACGGCTCGCCAGTTCCCTTCCTATATAATCAGTCAAGTTCAAAATTTGAAATCGGAGCGCCAATTCGCTTATTTGTATAACAGACTAGATCAGGATTTGAAATCGGCGCGTCAATTCCCTTACTTGTATAAACAGAAAAGATCAGGATTTGAACTCGGTACGTCAGTTAACTTATCTATTTAACCAGACTAGGTCAGAATTTGAACGCCGGTTTCATTTTCGGTGCCGTGTTATGCTAACAGCATGTTCTGATACAAAGAGTGTAGACGGTACGGAAAAATTAATTCCTCTTTGAGACTGGCAAGAGTTTTAACGACTTCCGTTACGTCGCTTTTATTCATGGCAGCTCTGTTGCCTTCAGTGGTCTTAATTCAAACCGTGTCAAAGCTGTAACGATTTCAAAATTGAATCTCAATTCCTCCCTATCATGACTCGTCCCCTCACTTTACCGAAGCAAACAGAAATTAAATGAACGATGGGAACTGAAGTGTGAAGTTAAAATAGTTTTTAGCATATGGAAAAAAAATATATATTTGATAAAATTAGAAAAAAATTGAATTCTGCTTTTATAAACGAAAAATTCTTTCTGCCTTCCAATTCATGATTTGTATAAGTCTATGAAAGCAGAATGAATCATTTCATTTCGTATGAAGGAGGAAAAGGAATATGGACGTATAGGTGGATGTCCGTCATATGTTTAGCAAAAATGTGACAGTACATTTAAAAAGCCTTTCTGGCTTTGAAAAGTCATTGCTGTGACCACGGGCAACGATAGCATATACGTAGTTATAGCGCAGAGATGGTTATTATAGTAAACGGGTGGGAATTTAACTGTAAAAACATGAATCCCCCACAAAAAAAAACTCTTACTATTGAGGTAATTTACATTAACCAGAAAAAAGCCTTGGACAGAAGCGTCTATCTTTTTAAATTTGGATTTTTAATGTAACTATAACAACGGAGATATTTCGATTTCATTTTTTCCTTCAAAAAGTCGGAAGACGAAACGCGTCGGCAAAATCTAAGGTTTTTCCAATTGTCATTTTATACCATATATATATATATATATATATATATATATATATATATATATATATATATATATGAAGGGTGTTTCATTAGGACGGATTACTTCTTTGATATATATATATATATATATATATATATATATGAATGGTGTTTCATTAGGACGGATTACTTCTTTGATATATATATATATATATATATGAATGGAGTTTCATTAGGACTGATTACTTCTTTGATATATATATATATATATATATATATATATATATATATATATATATATATATATATATATATGCAGAAATATAGTCTTAAAGTGTGCTATATTTATGGGGTAAAGTGCTCAATATCAGAGATAGAGCGTGTGTAAATATAAAAGTGGACATGGAAGTCAGCACTTAGAGGCGACAGTCTGTTTCATGCTAGTGCAATCGTCAAGTGCAAGAACGGACGAAAGTTATAACTGTTATACAAATAAAAATAATAAGCAAAACAATTTGACCCAAATAAATAAGCGAACAAGCGATTTCCGGTAAATGGCGGCCATTATAGACTACCAACAATAAGCTATATAAACAATTTTTTACTACGTTAACCAAAAACACCGATCAAAATAAAAGAATAAATAAATAAATATATAAGATAAAAAATAAAAATAAAAATAAAAAAACAAACAAAAAAACAAGCAAAATAATTTGACCTAAATAAATAAACAAATAAGCGACTTCCGGTAAAAGTAACCGCCAAAATATACTACCCATAATGCACCACTGACCCTTATATAAACAGCCGAGAAAAATAACAGCACTAGTCGCCTGACGATTGCACTAGCATGAAACAGACTGTCGACTCTAAGTGCTGACTTCCATGTCCACTTTTATATTTATATATATATATATATATATATGAAGGGTGTTTCATTAGGACGGATTATTTCTTTGATCTATATATATATATATATATGAAGGGTGTTTCATTAGGTCGGATTACTTCTTTGATATATATATATATATATATATATATATATATATATATATGTGTGTGTGTGTGTGTGTGTGTGTGTGTGTGTGTTTGTGTATACAAGTATAGGATTGGTGTATACAGAATAAATTCCAATAACCAACAAATACTATTCTTAAAAGAGTGCTCAATACAGACTCGAGCAAATATAATCATTTATTAAAAAATTATAACATAAAAATTTTATAAAATCACTACAGAAATAGCCATTTTATTTCAACACTTCTGGTGTCTTATCAAGTGATGGTGTTTATATATATATATGTTGCCTGACGATTGCTCTAGCATGAAACAGTCTGTCGCCTCTAAGTGCTGATTTCCATGTCCACTTTTATATTTATATATATATATATATATATATGCGTGTGTGTGTGTGTGTGTGTTAAGGAAGTGAATGACAAAAAACTTTTCATGCGATGCATTTAGGACTCCATCACAATTAAATGATGTTCACCTTGATGAGACTACTCATGCGTACAAAATGGCCCGGGCTTTAGAATTTTAAACTTATGAATTAATTAAAAAAAAACAAAACATTTGTCAAATTCTTAAATGCCTTGTATATTTTAACGCACCAAAAACGCAACTGCTCTGTTTTAATCGTCTCATCTGCGAGGCTCTGTAGTCATCTTGATTTTTCCAGTGGTACCCATAACCTGTGGTATCGTCTGCCTATATATTTGCTAACGAACTGAGATAAGGAAAAAATTATTTAGAATATTCGCAAGATAAAATGCCAGATGACCTTGCTAGTCGTAAATAAATGCGTGGATGATCATAGCCAAAACCTCAGAAAAGACGACTTGGTATCAAACATGACTAGGTATCATGAACTTATATCGAAATCTAAAGTTATCATTATTGGTAAAATTCCAAATATTCTTTTAGTGACATTCAATGGAGAAAAATTGTCAGTGGCTTAAGTTACAAGTGATTTCTATATTTCGGTCCAATTCACTTGAAAGCAAATATAAACATTCACTAAGCCTAGATTGGTGCAAGGCTGATACAATCATGATGTCCCCAGTGTAGGTCTTTCTTTATCAATCATTTCACCTCAAGCAAGGCGGGAATTCTGCTAATACGCAGGGGGATGGTGGTGATTTTTTAAAAAAACTTTTCACCCCAGTCAAGGCGGGAGTGCCACTAGAACGCAAGGGGTTACAGAAAGTGGGAGCAAGAGGTAAGAGGCGTGGAAAGAGGAAAGGATAAAGAGAAGCACAGGGAATAGATCAAGGGATCTGGGGATGTCAATTGACAGTGCATTTGAATAGAACGGAAGCAAGTAAGATGAAGGGAGTTCCACAGACGGGAAGTGCGAGATGTTGTGCAATCGAACTTAAATCTGACATATGTAATGTAAGACTCCTTGATAATGTTGTTGTCATATATATATATATAAATATATATATATATATATATATATATATATATATATATATATATATGTATATTGTGTGTATTTAGGCATCAGTTTTTCATTGATGCATGTTTCATTAAATAATATAGACAAGGGCTTCCCATACTTAATACTTCTCGTTTTCACTCTCGCGTGGTCTTGTGTGGTATCACGGGCTGCGATGCGATTTTCGCTTCGCGTCTCGTATACACGAGTTCGTCGTTGCTTGGAAATTTTTCATGCAACAAAAACAGACTATCATTATTGTTTTATCCGTGTATTGTTTGATATATTGAAATGTAATTGTCATATTTGATAATGGCTTATGTAAGCCGAAAACTTAGATAGGATTAAAAAATATGTATCAATATGGTGATTTCCTTTCGTCTTTCAATGCTAATGTTATTAAGCTTATCAGAAAATATGAAAGGAACTTACTTTAAATAAACAGACAAAACTTGTCTATATTATTTAATGAAACATGCATCAATATATATACATAAATATATATATATATATCTATATCTATCTATCTATCTATCTATCTATCTATATCTATCTATATATATATATATATATATATATATATATATATATATATATATATATATATATATATATATATATATATATATTAAGTAAAGAAAACGTATTTTGAAGGTACAATTGACCAGTGAGGATATTTTCAGCTTCGTAACGTTACCATAACATTGTGACGCCGTTGGAGATGAGCGAACTGTGTAGGGTCTGGAAAATAGTTGACACTGAAAATAGTTGATAATACAGAAACGTCACCACAACGTCACATACGCAGCAACCAAAGTGCAACATGTTTGCAAATATGTTCCCTGTTCTCTTGGACGTTCTCTTGGACGTTCTCTTGGACGTTTCCGCCTTTCGGTGTAGCCGTTAAATACTTCAGGACGTAGGCGATCGCGGCTCGATTTAACGAATTCACGTCATACTGGCACTTTTGCGAAAGGCAGGAAACCATTTTTTCCCCAAAGAAGTTATAGTTAAAATCGTCAGGTAGACCGTACTATTTCGATATTCAAAGAGCAGCGGATTTGAGTTCTGACACTGAATTGGAAACAAGCTGAACTCCCTAGACCGGAGGTCTCCAGCGGTGTTAACATCAACTCTCGGGCGATGATGGACTGTCTAGGTGGTTGATAAAAACCTTGCGGGTCAAACGGGAGTCAGTAAACGCCAGGGAATTGATTCGCCTCTCAGACTAATAGATGCCATTCACGGAAGAAGAATTAATGGAATAATACAATAAAATAGAAATCGCGATTATGATTTTTATAGAATTTATTCAATTCCTGCCGTTTCGCTGAAAGCCAAATGGCGATATTTGAAATTTAAATTGCTTGTTCATGCAAAACTGTATCTTTAATATAAAGTATATTATTTAGTTTAAATAGAAATAGTCTTTGAATTAATTAGAGAAGGGTTCGGTGATTTATGATTAAAAGGCACCAACTTCCAACCAAATATCAATGACTTTGCTACCGCTCATCAAAAACATCAGTGGTTTTCCGAGTGTTGTTCGATGTGGCACAAGGCCGAAAGAACAGAGCACCCACTGGGAATCGAACTCACTCGCATTTGATCTAGCGAGGCAAGCTTGTTAACCATTATACCATGTACGCTTGTTAACGCCTCCCAATGATTTTCTATGCGTAGATTAGATGTGGCAGAATTCCGAAAGTATGCGGTATCCAGTGAAGATCGAACCTACTAATCAGTTGTAAATGATCTAAAGGGACAACGTTTCTAACCACTATACCATGTTGAAGTGTCACATCATTCCTCTTAGTAAATATAAAACAAACAAGCAAACAAACAAAAAAAAATCAGATATTTATTTATTTTTTGATTTTATTATTACTTATATTACTTACGGAGTTTTTCTGCTTCTACTCGTTCCCCCCTCCTTATCATCATCATCGTCATAATAATAATAATAATAATGCTGATAATAATAATAATAATAATAATAATAATAATAATGATAATAATAATAATAATGACAATAATGATGATAATAATAATAATAATAATGATAATAATAATAATAATAATGATAATAATAATAATAATGATAATAATGATAATAATAATAATAATAATGATAATAATAATAATAATGATAATAATGATAATAATAATAATGATAATAATGATAATGATAATAATAATAATAATGATAATAATGATAATAATAATAATAATAATGATAATAATAATAATGATAATAATAATAATAATGATAATAATGATAATAATAATAATAATAATGATAATAATGATAATAATAATAATAATGATAATAATAATAATGATAATAATGATAATAATAATAATAATGATAATAATGATAATAATGATAATAATAATAATAATAATAATGATAATAATAATAATAATAATAATAATGATAATAATGATAATAATAATAATGATAATAATGATAATAATATTAATAATGCTGATAATAATAATAATAATAATGATAATAATAATAATGATAATAATAATAATAATAATAATAATAATGATAATAATAATAATGATAATAATAATAATAATAATAATGATAATAATAATAATAATAATGATAATAATAATAATAATAATAATAATAATGATAATAATGATAATAATAATAATAATAATAATGATAATAATAATAATAATGATAATAATAATAATGATAATAATAATAATAATAATAATAATAATAATAATAAATAGTGTAATGTATCTTTGAAGATCTTAAAAAAAACTATCAAAATACAAGGATCTTGAAAATCTAAAAAAAAATGTGGCACCTGAGGACATCATTAATTCCAGTTGGAGCACTTGGATTGATTTGAAACGTTTCCCTTAGACCAATTGAAGGGATTCCTGGTAGCCCATGCCTTAAAGAAATAGAAAAAAATATTTGTTATTTTTCTTGATTTCTGTTGTATACAGATTTCCTTCCAGGTCTCACCCAGAGACATAAGGTCAGAAATGGCTTCATGACATTTTCTACTGATAATTTTTGCAAAAAAAAAAAAAAATAAAACAAAAAAGATCACACTCATTTTACACAAATAAAGCTCTTTGTAATGTCTGGGCTCGACTTCTGAGTACATTTTTTTTGTATTGTAAAGTTCCATAAAACTGTTACAGGTTCAATCTCTGTAACAGGTGAGGGTAATGTTCGTGCCAGGTTCTTGCAGTTTCCTCCCCGCAAAAGTAAAAATGACAATAGAAAACCGACCCCCCGATTTTATGTCCAGTTGAAACGTATTAAAGTTTTACGTAAATATATCTTGAAACCGAGTTTTATATTCAGTGGGTGGTAACACCTTGTAACCTGATACAAGATGGTCGATTCTGGTTATACCTGCATTTTTTGTTAACACAATACTTCAGTATGTGTGTTTGGCATTTTCTAAATAACAAGCATTGGTCCTGTGCAGCAAGAATAAAACCTTAAACTACGTGACCACTGATGGGTACGGGGTTTGTTTACGTCAGCTTGTTTGGTAAGGGCAGAGTATTGACTATGAAGAGGCTTATCTTGTCATCGTATCTGCATTTTAGTACATTGCCTTCGGTTTTATTTTTAGGCTCTTTATCGCTGAAGGAAGTATATTTTGTTTTGCTTGCATTTACTTATCTAATAGATGATGGCCTTTTGACTTCTAAAACTGCTTGTTCATTGTTGTGTAATGAAACAGTATAGTAATTCTATGGGGTTCAATTTATTACTTAATGACAATAGAACACCATTTTATGTCCAGTTGAAACGTATTAAAGTTTTACGTAAATATATCTTGAAACCGAGTTTTATATTCAGTGGGTGGTAACACCTTGTAACCTGATACAAGATGGTCGATTCTGGTTATACCTGCATTTTTTGTTAACACAATACTTCAGTATGTGTGTTTGGCATTTTCTAAATAACAAGCATCGGTCCTGTGCAGCAAGAATAAAACCTTAAACTACGTGACCACTGATGGTTACGGGGTTTGTTTACGTCAGCTTCTTTGGTAGGGGCAGAGTATTGACTATAAATATGCTTATCTTGTCATTGTTTCTGCATTTGATACATTGCATTTGCTTTCTTTTTTTACGTTCTTTGCCCCTGCAGTAGTTGTCTTATGGTTTATTTGTACTTCTTCATAAACTTAAAGTTTCTTTTTAAATTTGTTGGCGTCTTTTATTACTGAATAAAGTTTCTTATTATTATCATGTTTTTGAAACAGATCATAAATCCAGTCTTAGGTAGTTTCCGGGTATCTTTGAAGATCGATGGTTCTGGTTTTGTAAGACAGTTCTGTAACACTGTGTGACACTTTTAAATGAGAAAGAAATGTCTAAGTTGGAATAAGAACTTGATAAAGAACGAACAAGGTTAAATTAAAATGGGAACTTAGAACAGAAAGCAAAAAAGTTTAAGTTAAAATGTAACTGTTGTGGCCTTGTTAGAGCGAGGCATCAAGGCACAAGGGAGGAATTGAATTAAACAAATATATTAACAGAAACAGTAATACAAACATATAAAAAACGAGAGTGTTACAGCAAGAATGTTCGGCTCGACTGTCAGAGCTGACTGTTGGAAACTTCCCTCTCGAAAAGGCAGTACCTGCTCCTATTTTTAGCTGGGATAGTCCATGCGTGCGTGGGTAAATTACCATAACAGATAGCTAGATAGATAATTAAAAAGACTGATATATATATATATATATATATATATATATATATATATATATATATATATATATATATATATATATATATATATATATATATATATATATATATATATATATATATATATATATATATATATATATATATATATATATATATATATATATATATATATATATATATATATATATATATAGATACATAGATAGATATATGAAAAAGACTGAGACAGATAGCTAGATAAATAATGCAAAGTGGCTGAGATAGATAATGAAAAAACTGATATATATATAATTAAGTAATTCATTGAGTCTGAAAGAAACCGTAACAGAATGCACTGGACGGCCGTTTCGTCCTATATTCGGGACTCATCAGCAGTGCGCATCCACTACCGAGAATTGAAACCCTGACAGTTAGGTTGTCAAGCAAACACCATGCCAACTATTCTAACGGGCCTCGGTGACGAAAAGATGGCAAATCAGACTCAATATAGCGCCGCTCGCTCACATATTCCGTGGTGGAACTCAACTGGAGTTCTCTGTAACCATAGGACTGTGCCCCCCGACTACAATCACCAAGCCGCTCAAACTGAAGCATATGAAGCTGGATCAAGCAATGATATACATATGATAGCAACTGTAAAGAGGTTTCTATCATATATATATATATATATATATATATATATATATATATATATAGATAGATAGATAGATAGATAGAGAGAGAGAGAGAGAGAGAGAGAGAGAGAGAGAGGGAGGGAGATACCGAAAAAGGCTGAGATAGATAACAAGATAGATAGCTAGACAGATAGAGAATTATAAAAGACTGAGATAGATAATAAAAGATGACTGAGATATAATAAATAGATAGAATATGAAAAATGATTGAGATAGATATATACATAGAGAGATAGGTAGAAGTTAGATAACGAAAAAAGATTGTAATATATAGTATTGTGGCCTTGTTAGGGCCAAAATTAAAAGACACAAGAGCGGAATTGAGTTAAACAACAGTAACGGAAACAGTAATACAAACATATGCAAACGAGACTTGCAAACGAGATTTTCAGAGCTGGCTTCTGGACACACACTCCAAAAGGCAGTACCTGCTCCTATTTATAGCTGGGAGAGTCCATGCGTGCGTGGGTAAATTACCATGACAGTGACTTAAAACCCAGACGACGAGCGAAGATTGTACTGAGAAAAAAGACAGCCAACTGGAAATTGGAAACCCACGGAGGTTGGAGTGAGAAAGAGAGAAAATACACTCAAATGACAGTCGAGAATTATTGAAACGAAGCAGAGATTGTTTTGATGTGTCTAGTGGGATAGAAAGTAATTCTTGGGCCCAGACGCTGCAAGCTTGTTCGAAAGAACTGTCCGAGAAACACTGAGACGATCCACTCAGTATCTCATCAATTAATCCGCGACTGGACGAAAGTGAAGAAGATATGCTGGAAGGGCGAAATCTTACCGCTGATCGAAGGCCCAGGCCTCCGAAACTCAAAAGGAGCTTTGCCTGCCTCCAGCCTGTGACGGTCGACATTAACGTTGCAAATTAACCCTGCGCATCTCTTAATTGTGATATCTATGTCATTTAAGAAATCCTGTTCGAGGTAGCAACGGGCACTTCGGAGAGTGTAGAGGAACCCCGGTAGCGAAAAACTGTTCTTCAAGAGGAAGATGTCTGGGTGTGCACCAGTTAATTGCAATTTCTCAGTCATTCTTGTTAGAATGCTTAGTATCCAAACCCTCTCGAATGGCCATTGGAAAGACTGGTTAATCAAGAATGTGTTATTCCTCCTTAGGTGTTTATTTTTACTAGGTTGTGAAGAAATATTGATTTTTATATTGTGGATTTAATATGATATATATTTCGGTAATAATGGCTTATTACTAATGAAGTGGATTAGCTGGTGCTGGTGAATGAGCCATGAAATTTAAAGTGATAGAGGGTCGCAGAGATCATTTATAGTTCAGTTGGAGGGAAGATTGTCCGTGATCATATTGATGGTTAGCGACGCTAATTCAAATAAAAGGGAAATGTAAGTAAGATGGTATGGATGGACTCGGTTTGACAACGTCCGGTTCATTATAATAACGTATTCAGTAAAATAACAGTAGAAATTGGTCGAATATGCCAGAGTTGTGGATAGCACGCCATGAAGGGCGGAGGATAAAGTTACTTATTGGTGCTGACGTTGGTCTATGCCAGGGCTCGTGTACGTCCAGCGGTGGTATCGGCGAGACACGACTTCTGGGCGAAAGCGTCACATACCTGTCTGAAACCAATTAACCCGCTGAAAGTTGATTAGCACGAGGAAAGGTTGAAATTGGAGGAGGACATGTTGGGAATGCACTAAATAAATACGAAACTTTGCAAGCACTGAATGGTCAGTAGAAAAAAAGCGAGGAAATCTTGTTGCACTTGCAGGAATGGCTGGTAGGAAGCGGGTGATAATATCGATAATGGTGATGGCAGGAGCCTAACTGCACAGCCAGAATAGGATTTTCAAGAAATCAAGTGAAGTGATAACAACAAGTTCAAAATGGTTAGTCCATTTTGTTATAGAGTTGAACCTATACGAGTTATTATTAAACAAAGTGAAAGGTGGGATAATTAAGCCGTGTATGGCTAGAGGGAAGGAACTGTACCACATAATACGAAGAGAAAAAATCAATTGCGAGGTTGATGGACACGGGTCTGAGTAATGGGACTGAATTATTGGAAACAGTGGTAGAGAAAATACATTAAAAGACAATCTTTTAAAGTAACCTCAGTGGTAAAGAAATTCCCTGAGGTTACATTAAAAGATTATGGGAACCAATTGTAGAGAAATTCCCTGAGGTTAAACTAAAGAATTGTGGCAACCGGTGGTAGAGAATTTACCCATATTTATTACTGTTTATTTCATATGAAAGATGTCCCTGTTGGCGGGGAATCAGAATACGTCAACTGACCCCTGCAGAGGGTAAAAGTCTCTCAATGTGGCCACCTGTTGGCCGCTGGTGGCGACCCGTGATGCCTGGGGATGGGGTCCTGGTGGTTGAGCAGGTCATGACCCAAGTATAAAGTGGTCCCGACCCTGCAGCACACCACTTTGGCCCTTATCTGGGCTAGACGGGCGTTCGGAGAGGCCCGATCTGATCAATCGGCTGGACATGTCATGCCCCATCACATCTAACCCATCCCAAAACAACTACAACTTACAATTAACTTTCCCACCCAAACCCTACACTAAATATACTAACACCTTGCCCCCTAAAATGTGATGGAAAGCGGTGGCTTAGCGTCAATCAGTAGAAAAAGAAATTTAAACAATGATGTTGCCAGCTATACTTTTTTGAAACAATGATGTTGCCAGCTATACTTTTTTGAAACAATGATGTTGCCAGCTACACTTTTTTGAAACAGTGATGTTGCCAGTCATACGTTTTTGCAACAATGATGTTGCCAACTATACGTTTTTGAAACAGTTGCCAGCTATACGTTTTTGAAACAGTTGCCAGCTATACGTTTTTGAAACAATGATGTTGCCAGCTACACGTTTTTTGAAACAATGATGTTGCCAACTATACGTTTTTGATATATTTAGTAAATGCTGGATCTGGCATTAAATAACCCATAGTGGTTGATATGGCATAAAACCCCAAACAAACAAACAAAAATCATATGAAAGAAGAATTAAGGACAGACAGAACAGAAGGGGAGACATGGTGTCTCCTTGAAAGATTCCTCGTTGGATATTCACATAATTGCAAGTGGAAGTACCTTTGGTTAGATTTAAGTATAATGTGATTTTCCACCGTTACATGTCACATTTAAAGAAATTTACCCTCACTAAGGAAACTCTATACATTACCAAAACCTTAAACCTTAAGGATTCAAGAGTGTGGCACGTTATCAAAGGTTGTATGGTAATCTATCCAAGTTGTGCTGAGGCTTCTACCTTTTTACCTGCAATTTTCCAGGGTCATTTCATTTATTAGTTATTGATCTTTGCAACTATAGTGTGCGATGGGTAAATCGTCGCCATTTAAAATTTTTATTTTTCACTATTCCTATAGAAACCAGCAACGAAAATACGTTACCGCAGAGACACCTGAATGCACTAAAAGAACTAGCGAGAAATAACAAATCCACATCACTCCCTCTAACAAGGCGGGTGGGGTTGTGATCATAAACAAGAATAGATACGAAGAAAATATTAATTTGCTATTCAACGATGCCGACGCATAAGACAAAAAAAAAAAACGCACAGAAAATAATTACGGAAAAATAAAAATTTAACAAAGGCATTAGGAAACTAATTAAAAATGAAAACGACTTATAGAATATCACCCTAGAATACTGCAGTTTATAAAAGATATCAACATTTTATCGCACCCTACAGGGTGTGATGATTCAATTGTCGCCATATTATATTTTTAACTTCGCGCATGCGCGTTGCTTGTTTTTGTTTTTGTCCACTGCACAGTATCGTAGAGCCAGTTGGGCACCGTCTATGAGAAAAAGACCACCATGATGCAATTCACTCCGCTAGAAATTTGGAAACAGCATGCTGTAATACTTGGCATTGGTGCTGGAATCACCATTACGAACATTTCAGGTTTTTCGATGTCAATCCGAGCACAGTGCAGAGGATTCGGAAAGAGTTCGATGAGTCTAATGGTGATTACGAAGGTTTGTGGAGTGATTATTAGTGATGACGACGTTATGCCACCATTCATCTTCCCATAGAACCTCAGACTCAACACAGAGGCTTTGATCAAATGCCTTTAGGAGGTAGCGCTGTCCTGGGTGAAGAGGGAGGCTGCTAGAAGACCCTATGTCTGGCAATATGACTCTGCACCATGCCACACAAGCCTTTGAACCCAATCATGGCAGTCAGACAATTTCTGCGACCGCATCACCCTCTTATATCTTGTCGCATAAGCCCTCAAACTTGATTATTATGTGTGGGAGCACGGTAGCGGGAGAGACCAGCAAAACCTCTTGTAACACCAGAGATGAACTGAAGGTAAGGATTATGGCAGCCTTCACCAACTTAAACAAGGAGACTGTCCAGAAGAGTTGCAGGAGATTCCGAAGTTGTATGGAAGCCTATGGAGATTTATTGTAAAAAAATCACTCTTTAGTGTTTCAAGATATTTCTGTGTAATTTGGTAAACATAGCTGTTAAAATGCGATGTCAGTGTCCATTTTTTGCGACAAATGTAGACGACAGTTTATCCATCGCACTCTGTGTATTAATCTCTTCGACCTCCATTTTGTTCCAGGAGAAGAATGTTGCTTTCATCGAGAAAAGAGTAAGAACAGATCGCCAGGACAGACGTGATCAGTTTTATATTGCAGGAGTTACCTCCTCCTTAGTTCCCTAATTCTTCACCAGGGGTCTCTCCCCCCCATACTATAAATACTGGGAAACTTTTTGCCTATTTCTCATTTTTTCTCTCGGGCCGTGTGCCGCATTCCACCTCGCGTGGTGATGAGGTAAATCTCTCTCTCTTCTTCATTTCAGCGACAAGGATGTATATATATATATATATATATATATATATATATATATATATATATATATATATATATATATACATGATAGAAATTGTTAGTTTTATATATGTTTTGGACAGACATGTTATTGAATGTTTTGGATCATCTGCTTCACCTATTTCTGGTTGGAGATACGTTATACATTCTGCGATCCGTTCTGGAAATCCATCGTGGTTATTAATTAGCATTGATAAAGGTTAATAAAAGAGTCTTATGGATTGATTACAGATGATAGAGCCAAAAGTTGGTTAACTTGTGAGTTCCTGGGAATTTCCATAGACTAACATTATTCTTGGTTATATTTTTCCATTCTTGCATAGGTTTCTCCTTCATTCTTTCTTGTTTTAGTTTGATCCATTCAGCATTGGAATTATATTCCTTTGGTTTGCTCCAAATTCTCACCCAAAATGTTAGCAATTCTTCAATTGATGGTGGCTTTTTCACTTCTAAAAGTGCTTTTCCAATTTCACTGTAAAACTTCTTGAGGCCCGTTTGGAATATCTTAATTTGTCGATGGAACCTACAAAACTGTTCATATCTTCTTGTCTGTGTTTTCTTGATTGGTGCAATTCCCCTTCATTCTGCTTTCATTTTATATTTCTGCTTGAGCGTGCTTTTCCGTGTTGAAACATTTGAATTTCACATTTGTTGTTTAATATTATTATTATTATTATTATTATTATTATTATTATTATTATTATTATTATTTCCCTTGATATCTGCCGTTTACACATTTCTTTCCGGGTCCCGCCCAGCGACCTAAAGTTAGAAATGGTATCATGATACTTTCCACTACAAAAAAAAATATTACATAAATAAAGCCCTTCGTAAAGTGTGGGTTGTAATTTTTTGTATCTCTGTGAGGCATGGACATCCAGGGATCCCTTCAATTAATCTACTAGAATCTTTTCCAACTAATTCTAAGGCTCTAACTACAACAGAGACTTTTGATGTTCCCATGTGCCACATTTTTGAGATTTCTATTTCAAGGTCCTTGTATTTTGACAACTTTTCGAATATCTTCAAAGATACATTGTAGTCTGCAGGGACTACCATATCAATAAGGAGGCATTATTTTGTTATTATTATTATTATTATTATTATTTGTGTATGTTATATTTCCAGCATTGTATCCTGTGGAACCGTATCCAAACTATGGTCCTGAGACCCTATAAGAGAATTGTCATTCAAAGGATAGCACTTTTATTAGTATAGGTTGTTCATAATAGAGCATCTTGTATGTTAATGTTACCTGTTACACTGTTAGTAAAATTGTCCATTCGTTTTCTCACAAAGCCCAGAGCTCCGATTGCCATTGGTACAGTCTTAATCTTCATATCCCTTCCTGTTAGTCTCGAGCTCCAAGTCCTTGTATTTAGACAATTTGTGCATGTTATGTTTCCTGCTTTGTATCCCGTAGAACCTGGTCCAAACTATGGTCCTTAGGCCCTTTAGGAGAAGTGTCATTTAGTTCATAGCCCTTTCCTTAGTATATAGGATGTTCCTAGTAGGGTGATCTTCTGGGCAACCTGTATGTTGATGTTACCCCTGACACTGTTAGTAAAATTGCCCATTTTCTCTCACGAGTCCAGTAAATGACAATAACAATTTCTTCTTCTTCTTCTTCTTCTTCTTCTTCTTCTTCTTCTTCTTCTTCTTCTTCTTCTTCTTCTTCTTCTTCTTCTTCTTCTTCTTCTTCTTCTTCTTCTTCTTCTTCTTCTTCTTCTTCTTCTTCTTCTTCTTCTTCAATTCTTCTTCACCTTTCCTCTTTTACTTCTTTACCTTTTTTGCTGCTCCTCTTCGTCTTCTTTTCCTTTTTTTCTTCTTCTCCTTTCTCCTCCTCTCCCTCCTCCTCCCCTTCTCCTCCTCCACCATGTCCTTGTATTGGGACAATTTGTGCATGTTATGTTTTCTGCTTTGTATCATGTAGAGCTGGGTCCAAACTATGATCCTTAGGCCCTACAGGAAATTTAATTGATAGCACTTTTATTAGTATATGGATATTCTTATTATGGCAATTTTCTGGACAACTTGTATGTTGATGTTGCTTGGGACACTGTTAGTAAAACTGCTGATTCCTTTTCTCACGAGGCCCAGTGCTCTGATTACTATTGGTACAGTCTCAGTCTTTATTCCCATATCCTGTTAATCTCGATTTCCAGGTCATTGTATTTGGAAAATTTCTCGATAATTTTCATAGAGGTGTTACTCTCTGATGGTACTGCTATATGAATAAGCATACACTTCCTGAATTTCTTTTCTTTTATGAAAATATCAAATCCCTTGGCTTTTATTTCCATGTCAGTTTGAATAGGCATGTCCCTGAGGATAGTTACATCCTTATTTGGGATAACTGTGTCTGGTTGGTGTTCATACCATCTCTCAGTGGTTTCCATTCTTTGCTTCTCGCATATCTTCCAGTGCACATATATCGCTACCTTATGTCTGTGGGTATATTTATTTTTGCTAGTTCCGGACATCCCTGGTCAGCAGTTTCATCATATTTTTGGATTAGTTCCATCCTTGATTATGCGACAGTGATAGGATCTGGATTCGAGGCTTTGATCCTGAGCTGCAATAATTAGACCTTCTGTTTCAGTCTTCAACCCGGTACACCTCAGCCACTGATGTGTTTTCTATTCGTCCACATCTGCTACTTTTCTTCTTTTTATGTATTTGCAATGCAACACCTTGTTTTCCCAGTTTACCTTTTTTTTTTGTAATTTCAGTTAGCCAAGTTGTTTTGCTTTATGTTTTACTCATTTTGGCGTAGATGGTATTCGCCTCGTTTTTTGTTGGTAGGGTTTCAGGCATATTAAGCTGTTTCTTGAAGATTGCAGCTTCTTTGTTGATGGGTTGGATTTGGTGTTTTACTATTTCTAGGAGGGGGTCATTGATTTTTGTCAGGTGAGTTTCCAATCCGACGGTTGTAGATTTTAGAGTTAGTTCAAGTTTGATTAGAACCTCGGCCTCCAAAGACTCTTGGTACGTACATCCTATGAACATCTCATTTCGGGTAGTGTATCCTCATTAGGGAAAGCATTGTACTAGACATGGCGTCCAATCTTTTCAAATTCCATTTTAATAACGTTGAAGCTGTATGTTACTACAGGTCCCTATAGGAGAATTGTCATTAAATTGATAGCACATTTATTAGTATATAGAATATATGAGGTGTTGATAGTCTTAATTTTATTGCCCCCCACCCATTAATTTCGCATTGTAGTATCAAACGTACTCTCCGGTAATATTCTTTTCGGATCTTTTTTTAATAATTGAATGTTGTCGTCATTATTATTATTATTATTATTATTATTATTATTATTATTATTATTATTATTATTATTATTATTTTATTTCCTTTTATTTCTGATGTGTACTCATTTCTTTCCGGGTCCCGACCAGAGACCTAAGTTTAGAAATGACCTCTTCTTCCATCTTTTTCCACCTAAAAAAAAAACAAAACAAAAAAAACATATTTTACATAGATAAAGCCCTTCGTAAGGTGTGGGCTGTACTTGTGAGAACAATTTTTTGGTATTTCTTTAAGGCATGCGCTTCCAGGATTCCCTTCAATTAGTCTACTGGAATATTTTCAAACCAATCCGAGGGCTCCAACTACAACGGGGATTGTCGATGTTCCCATTTGTCACATTTTTGAGATTATTATAATTATTGGCTCTATTATTATTATTATTATTATTATTATTATTATTATTATTATTATTATTATTATTATTTTTTCATTTTTATTATGATTTTATTTCCTTTGATTTCTGTTGTGTACTCATTTCTTTCCGTGTCCCGCCCAGAAACCTAAGGTCAGAAATGGCATCATGACATTTTCCACTAAGCAATTAAAAAAAAAAAAAAAGCAAAAAAACAACACGCATATGTTACATCGTCATGGCCCTTCGTAAGGTGTGGGCTGTACTTGTGATTAGAATTTATTATTATTATTATTATTGGCATTATTATTACTATTATTATTATTATTATTATTATTATTATTATTATTATTATTGTTGTTGTTGTTGTTGTGTGTTGTATCATCTTGCAATAGAGTAATTTTAATTGCCTAATTATCAAGTCACCTCCGAGGTCTGTGAGTTTAAAGGGTGAGTTATCTATGCATATTTGGGCTATTTCGTTTAGACGGAGTGGATTTCGCGGTTAACATGTGCAGTTCCGTTTGTAAGTCTGTGATGCTGATATCTCCAGGAATTTTATTCACATGTTTTTTCTTCTTCATTATACTCCCCAAACCCGAATCACAACAGAGAAAATCGTAATTTTAAATTTCCACATGTTTGTCATTTCGTTTTGCAGGTCCTTATATTTTCCGTGTTTTCAAATTCATGTTTTAGAAACATTGGAATCTGTGGGCAATCATATGAATTAGTTGGCAGGTTTGTTTTTTTTCTAATCATTTATGTGTGATCAACTAACATCAATTTCCCTATTTGTGAGGATTGGGAAATGAAACTGGATAGTCTCACCACCATCAATTGTGACTTCATTCTGGGCGTCCTGGGTAAGACGATAAACTACGTCCAACAGCAAGGCCTCTGATAATACGTTTTTGAAAAAATAATGTTGCCAGCTGTACATTTTTGAAAAAAAAAATATTACCAGTTATACGTTTTTGAAAAAAAATAATATTATCAGCTATACGTTTTTGAATAAATAATATTACCAGTTATACGTTTTTGAAAAAAAATAATATTACCAGCTATACGTTTTCGAAAAAAAAATTACCAGCTATACGTTTTTGAAAAAAAAAATATTACCAGCTAATCGTTTTTGAATAAATAATATTACCATTTATACGTTTTTGAAAAAAAATAATATTACCAGCTATACGTTTTTGAGAAAAAAATAATATTACCAGCTATACGTTTTTGAAAAAAAATAATATTACCAGCTATACGTTTTTGAAAAAAAAATATTATTACCAGCTATACGTTTTTGAAAAAAAAATAATATTACCAGCTAATCGTTTTTGAGAAAAAATAAAAATTAACAGAAATGGATTTTTGACAAAACAAAAATATTACCAGGAAAAAAAAATTGTCGACATTAAATGACCCATTGAGGTTGATATGCCGTAAACCAAACCAAACCAAACTAAACCAAACTTCATTCTGGTGGTCGTTGTAATACGTATTCAGGACTTCAGTACCATAGTTTGAACAGACACGCCAATGAATATGTCGCCCTAAACGGTTATGTCTAATAGTGGTATATTTCTCAGCAAGAACAGGGTAATATGTGGTCCGCAGTTTCATCAAATGTATAGCATACGTGACAGGTGGGATTTGAGCCACATTTTTGTAGTCGAAGCCATTGACCTTGTGCTACCATAATACGAACTTCTGCCTTGATGGGTTTGGCGAACGTCGATGTCTGGTTCATTCAGATGCTTTGGGTACTTTTCATATAAGGGTTTAGATTCCTATTTTTATTCAAAGAGCTTGCTCTTTTTTTTTTTGTCTCTCTGAAACTTTTGACTCTTTACCACTTCTCGCCCGTGGAAATCCCTCCCGCTTTCTTGTTTCACTGATAGCTATAATCTCCAACGATTCAAATGTAATGTCAATCGACGTTTCCAGATGCCTTGATCTATCCCCTATCCTTCTCTTCATCTTTTCCTCTATCACTCCTCTTTGCTCCCGCCCCAACTCTCTTGCGTGCTAGTGGCTTCCCGCCTTGTTCAGGGTGAAACGCTGAAACAAACAAAAACCCCTCTTTGTCTTTGTTATGATATCCGTTCATTTCTTTTATGTGTCATGTCCTCTCAAGACGTGAGCGAGCATGGCTCTCCACAACTTCCTCCCTTTGTCTTGCTCACAGGAACTTTTGAATATTTATCATTCCTTTTGTCTTTGTTCTAGTATATATTCACTCCTTTTATGAGCCACGTCCTTTCAAGACGTGAGCGAGCATGGCTCTCCACGATTTCCTCTTTTTTCTTTTGCACTCGGGAACTTTTCACAATATCTGTTTGAATTGGTTCTACAATCCATTCGCTTTTTTAGGTATCATCGTTTCAACACGTAAGCGGGCATGGTTCTCCACGACCTCCGCTCTTTGTTTTTTTACTCTCAGGGACAATTTACTTTTTATTATCACTTTTTCTTTGCTCTGCAACCCTGTCAAGAGATAAGCGATCATGGCTCTCCACAACTACCTCCCATTTTTTTTGGCGTTCACGAACTGTTTACCTTTCCTCTATCTTTGTTCTGGCATCCATTCACTTCTTTTATGTGCCATGTGCCTTCAAGAAGTAAGGGATCATGGCTCTCCACTACTTCCTCTTTATTCTGGTTCGCAAACTTGAAAGATTTCCCCAGCTTGGAAATACCAGGCGCTGTATGCTTTGATGTGCGGCTGGTGTAAGGAATAACGGCTCTGAAGTGGAAATCAGAGGGTCGAGTTTCGATTCTAGTCCAATCTGTTATATTCACTTATGCGCAAATACCCTTGGAAAAAGTACAAATCCACTTCTTCTCCTCCCTGTTATGGGTTAAACAGTGGAATCTTTGTCAGTAAATCATTATTATCTCCCCAAAAATTATAATAATCTAAAAATAATATCTGGCTTTAAACAATTTAGAAATTGTGATAAGCCATGATAAATCCAAACCAGTCAGTCTATCACTTCATCAGTGGACTGTATCGCTTCGTGTTCATTTTGCATATCTTAATAGACTGTACAACGTTCACGACCATATAGGTGGTTTTTGTAAGCGTTTCACCCCTAGCAAGGGGGGAAGCCACAAGCACGCAATGGGTTACAGAGAGTTGGAGCGAGAGCAAAGAAGAGTGATAGACGAAAGTATAGGAGATAGATCAAGGCATCTGGAGACGTCGATTGGCATTACATTTGAATAGTTGGAGATTATAGCTATCAGGGAAACAGGAAAAGAGGAGGGAATTCCACAGGCGAGTTGTGCGAGACATGAAGCTATTGGAGTAGAAGAGACGGCTACATTTAACAGTTTCGACAGTGAAAGGTTGAGAGCGAGATGCCAGCCTAGTTGAACGCTTAAATTCATGAAGTCTGGGAACCAGCGAAAGCAGCTCATCGGAGAATTAGCGCGAAACTATTTGTAAAAAAGACAGAGGGAGGCGGCGGCACGTCTGTAAGAGAGCGACTGCAGACGAGATGCCAGATCTGGGCCAATTACATTGCATATCCGTCTCCGGATTTTAACGAGGACCTTGAGACAAACAGAAGACAACTACATCCGGGAGCAAGGCCTCTGATTGGAAAGTATTGAGGGTTGCGGAACGTCTTCTTAATTGCTGTTGTTCCCAATTCCCCACCTTGCCCGGGGTTGTAGCACCTGTTATGGTCTCAGGTATGAGAAAATAATGAGCCCCCAAACATTAGTGAAAACCCTATGAAAATATGAAAAATGGATTTTTATATTTAAAATAACAGCAATAGATTTTTGAAAAAAAAATGATTACCAACAATACATTTGACGCTTGACAAAAATCCAATTTGCAAAACACCTCAATGTAAACCTGATCTCCGACAAACTGATTTCTTACAAAGAATACAAAATCTGCTCACACAAATCTATGCTAAAATCTTATCGGCATTAAATAACCCATTGAGATGTTGATATGCCGTAAAACAAATCAAACCAATCTGCTTAGCTTTTTGAATGCATCTTTGGCTATCCCGATCCGCCTTCAGATTTCAGTGTTGTCCTCCGTTAAAACACTTCCTAGATATTTAGTGTACGTAAATGTGTTGAATTAAGTGCATTAACAAAGAAGGTAGTTATGCTGAAAATATTTACTTTGCTGCATAAAACGTCTTCTGTTAAAAAAACTTCCCACGCTGCCTTAAAAAGGGTTAAATAGTAAAAAAGTATAAATACATTTGACTCTCGACAAAAAACCCTCTTTACAAAGAATAGGTCAATGAAACCTGATCTCCGACAAACTGATTTCTTACAAAGAATACATATTCTATTCATACGACCATATTCTAAAAATCTTGTCAGCATTTGAGGTGTTGATATGCTGTAAAACAAAACAAACCAAACCAATCTGCTTAGCTTTTGGAACGCATCTTTGGCTATCCCGATCCGTCTTCAGATTTCAGTGCCGTCATCCGTTAAAGCACTTTATATTTAGTGTACGTAAATGTGTTGAATTAAGTGCATTAACAAAGAAGGTAGTTATGTTGAAAATAAATATTTTGCCGTGTAAAACGTCCTCTACTAAAACAATTTTCACGCTGCCTTGAAAAATGTTAAATAGCAAAAACGTATAAATGCAGTTAACCCGGATATAAGAGAGTTGTCGGGACCGGAGAAGAAGTATCTTATATCCGGGTTTCTCTTATATCAGGGTCTCTTATATCCGGGTTACACTGTATATTTGACTCTTGACAAAAACTCAATTTACAAAAATACGTCAATGAAACCTGATCTCTGACAAGCTGATTTCTTACAAAGAATACCTATTCTCTTCACACGAATCTATTATAACAATTATGTTGGTTGAGTTTGATATACCGTAAAACAAAATAAACCTAAACAAACATGTCTCCTTAATCTATTTGCTTCTCGCCGCTTTTTCTCTGACTTTTACCATGCATAATACTTCTTTCCTCTTGGTAATACGGATCATGCTGTAGTATCTGTTGATATTTTCTTTGGCTTGTCTATTAGCTACAAACCCCCTCTTCACAAAAACTTTGTCTGCTACAGGCATGCCGACTGTGGTTTATTTTTCGTTTTTCTTCGAGATGCCACTTGGAATGAAATCCAAAGATTTTTTTTTTTTAATATTGAAAATTGTTCCTCTGAAGTTTCTTAAATACTAGATTAAAACCAGAATGTTCTTCTTGGTTCACACCTGCCTGTTTCGCCGTCCCCCACCCCAACAGAAATCACATTTTCCGGTTATACCAATCTGATTGTTCTGATCGCAACAGACCCTCTCTACTCTCTACGTGTCCGTTCCTAATAAGTGCAAACGTGTCCTCGAAGCCGAACGTCGCTGATAGAACGAGTCATCGCTCCCAAGTTCCCGTGAATACTAACGGCAATGTAAGAATGTGTTAGACAACGGTAAGTCCTCAATCCTTCTTCTCGTCAGTCGATTTGAAATTCTTTCATCATCGAGCGATATAGTAAAGTGCTTTGTTCGTAAATTCTCTTCCAGTTCTACACTCGTCTCGCTATGCGTACCTTTGATTTTTCACTTGATACGCTCAATCTCTTGCGGTATTTTCTTATCTCTTAATATTCTCCTTTTTTTTTTTTTTGGAACTCATTATTTACCATCTTTATACGTCTTCG
>OZ038518.1:4982480-5067480 GCA_964036315.1 Acanthosepion esculentum | reverse complement strand
GTACATTCATATCTTCTCGATGCGTATCCAAATGTAAAAAACTGACGTCACACATTATTTATTATAAACAGAGCATTTGCTTAAATATTTATATACATAAAAAAGAATGTATAAGTATAAAATATGTATTTAAATAAATTGTCGGACTTTGTCCATTTCATAATGTGTGACGTCATTTGTTTACTCCACCCCCTCCCCATTTTGGGTACATTATGGAATCTTCTTTCAAAATATTAGTAAAGTCAATATTCATATGGAAGAAATACTTTAGTATTCATAAAATATATCTTTTTGTTTTGTAATTTTTTTTTTTGTAATTAATATCCACAAAAATTAGTTATATCATTTTGTCCACTGTTAAGTATTTCAGATTAATTAACATTAATAACAATATTATAAATTTGGGTTGTGATCACAACAAAAAAGTGGAAAATTGTTATTTTACCCATAGCTGGGACCCATTAAAACAGGCACTATCACTCCGGGTCAGAGTGATTCTGAGAGTCATTCAGAGGAGGATTGGGCTAAAAGTAGGTCTATTTACGTTTATAACCCGAAACTAAGGGCTTACATTCATACCAAAAACTGACGTCTCTTAAGATAATGGATGCAGTTTTACGTCCTACCCAGGTCTAATAAGGACCTTATAGGTCAGTACCAAATATGACGGGAATGAAAGCCTCTAATTTCAATTTTGTAATTGGCTTTGGAATCAAATCCGACATGTTCTTTTCCGATTGAACATATTCAATTTGTACTGTTTTCTTTTGTACCTGATCCCTAACAAATTGATATTTAATATCAATATGCTTTGATCTTTGATGTATTATTGGATTTTTAGCCAAAGCAATACTGGCCTGATTGTCACAGTAAATAGTTATAGGCTCACTTATTATCAGTGTTGCAATTGTTTTTATTAGTAACTTAAGAAAAATAGCCTCTTGTATTGCTTGCGACAATGCAACATATTCCGCCTCACATGTTGAAAGTGAAATCATTCCCTGTTTCTTAGATTTCCAGCTAATTATTGGATTATCTTTTGCCGATCTAAAGCAATAGCCTGTGATACTTTTACGATCTGGTGAATTTGCCCAATCAGCATCACAAAATCCTTCCAGTTGTAGTGGGTTTTTTGATTGTCGAAATACTAGGCACTGATTCTTAGTTCCCTTTAAATAACGTAATACTTGCTTAGCTCTTGTTAAATGCACAGTCCTCGGTTTATTTAAGTTTTGAGACAACTTAGTAACCGTATAGCAGATGTCTGGCCTTGTTGATGTCATGACATAAATAAGACTTCCAATCAATATTCTGTATTCTTTCTCACACGCCGCTATACCATCTTCATTATTCATAATTGTGTTTAAATCCATTTAACATGGAGTAGTTCGTGTTTTACAATTTTGCATGCTGAATTTAGATAAAAGTTTTTCGATCTATCTGGATTGATTCATTATAATAGTGTTGTCCTTAAATTCGAACTGTATACCAATAAACAATGATAGTCGACCCAAGTCGGTCATTTTAAACCTTATATTTAAGGAATTTTTAATTTTTAATAGAGTAGCTTTACATTTTGAAGCAATTAACATATCGTCGACCCAAATAATCAGAATTGCTAATATTTCATTATTAAATATTCTTGTGGACAGGCATGGGTCAACTGGAGAGGGATCAAAATGTTGTTCAATTAAATAGGAATGTCGTAATTTATTCCACGTTCTTCCGCTTTGTTTGAGCCCATATAGTGACTTTTTGAGTTTCCATACATAATTATCACCTTTTTCAAAACCTTCTGGCGGTTCTATGTATATTTCACAGTCAATCGGAGCATTTAAATACGCTGCTTTAACATCAATATGGTGTATATCCATACCATAATGTGCGGCCATTTGCATCAAAATTCTGATTGTTGTCATGTTTGTTGTTGGACTGAATGTTTCTACATAATCTTCCTCGTATATCTGCGAGAATCCATTAGCTACAAAACGAGCCTTATACACTGGCGAGCCATCCTCAGTTCCCTTTATAGTATAAACCCAACGGCTGCCGATAATCTTTTTATCATCCGGGGCTTTTTCAACTCAAAAGTATCATTTGATACTAGGGATTCCATTTCTTTTTGCATGGCGGCTATCCATCGTTTGGTATTATCAGAATTTATGGCTTCTTGATAGTTCTTCGGGATACATTGCACCGAATAGCAACAGTCAATGTCACAGATATTACATTGACCCATTCCAAAATTGTCTGGCTTGTTTCTATTTTTGGTCGGATAACGCGGAATTTGCCCCTCCTCTTTGGTTGTATCTTCTTTTAACTCAAGGTTTGCGTCTGATTTTTCCTCGTCTATATCATCTGGTATAACACCTTCCTTTAATTGTGGATTTTGAACGAGTTTTCAATTTATAGACCCTATCTCATAATTAGGCCATACTAGTTCGTGTTGGACCAGTTCCTTGCAGTAATTGTTCTTTTCTTCGGGATCATCCACTTGCTCAAAGGAATCTGTAAATCTGACGCATATGAACTTCCTTATTTTACGTTGTGGGAAATAAATCATAGAGGCTGGACTTGTTTTGTCATAGCCAATGAATATGCCTCTTTCACTTTTGGGATCTAGTTTTGCCCTGTGGTTGACATACGCGTAGCAAATTGTACCAAAAATATGCCTTCCACTTTCGTTGGGTTTGTAGTTCGTATAAGCCTCGTAAGGAGTCTTTTTAATGTTACTATTATAGCAACGGTTTCTTATATATACGGCTGTATTTAATGCATAGACCCACAGATTTTTGGGTAACTTAGATTCTATTAGCAAACATCTAGCCATTTCGAAAAGACTCCGCCAACTACGTTCAGCGATTCCGTTCTGGTGCCGGGAATAAGGACAGGTCTTCTCATGTTTAATGCCTTCATTTATTAGGAGGTCTTCGTAATCATCAGAAGTAAATTCTCCACCATTATCTGTTCTTATTATTTTCACTTTTCCATAAGGTGAAGTATCAGATAAATACATTCTTGTAGCTTGTAGGGTATCAGATTTGTTTTTCAGAAAATATATCATAATAAGTCTTGAATATTCGTCAACAAAGTTTAATACATATGAATAGGTGCCAATACCCATTGGTGAAATTGAACCCGCTAAGTCGCAATAAACTCTGAACAAGATGTCTGTTGATTTTGGGATTTGATCCCTATTTCTATATTTTGTCATTTTCCCTTTACATGTGTCACAATGTTGTAAACATTTTGGAGATGTAATTTTCATTCCAGTGACGTGTTCTTATGAACTTTTAACATCCGAATTATTACAGTGGCCTAATATTTTATACCAAGTCCTTAAATCGTGGGTGGCTGTTTTTATAGATTTAATACTTTTCAAACAATATAAACGTCCATTTTGTTGTATATTAAATTCAGTTCCGTCTGGGTATATTAACATTGAATTGTCTCGGTGAAAATTAACTTTAACACCAATTTTAACAGAAGACTGAACCGAGAAAATATTTTGTTTAAATTTAGGGATATATAAAGCCCCTTTTAATAAACATTTACAAATATTTCCTTTTTTTTTTTTTTTTCATGTTAACTTAGCTAGGGTGTGTATGCTCATTAGCCCCTTTTTTTCTGGCCCTATATTTTTCTTTTGTTTAATTCCCCATCCATCCCATGGTTAGGTGGTTAGTGATATCAGTTCTCTGGTGGGTGCGGGGCGCCTTTCGTTTCGAGTGTGTCTTTCGTATCTGTTGTTGTGTTTGAATGAGTGCATGTTTGTCGTGAGTGCATGGATTGTACGAATGTTTTATATTTTTTTTTAAGTCCCGCATTGATTTCGTCCAGTTAACTGATGCTTCTGCCATTGTTAGGGCTGTGTTTTTTTTACTACTAACAAAATCTTTTGTTTAGTTTCTTGTATATATTTGTACTCATTGTAAATATTCATTGGGGTTTTTAGACTTTTTAAAGTGTTATTTTATCCCCCCTCCCACAGACAACGAATTGTAAATATGGGGACTAGTTAGTATTTTCATAGAGACTCGGTGGTATTATGGTGGTTGTAGTAAGAAAGGTACGTATGAATGTGTTGTTTTGGTGTAAGTAATATTGTTCGTACGATTCGGTCAGTGTTTGCGGTTAGCTAAGTTAGATTTAAGGCAGAAGAAGACCGTTTTTCCCCAATCCACCCATCGGCCTTGTGCCACATTTCTGTATTAAACAGAATAAATATCACTAGTACACCAGGGTACCCAAAAACTCCAACATTTTTCATATCGCCTTTGAATATTTTTTCGGGTAGCATATGTTGAAATACCTTTTTAATATTCAATATCCTATATCGCACACCAAAAATTTCAATCGCCCACCATTTTTTGAGTTGCTCAGAGCCCACCCAACAGGGGAAATCACCCACCGGTGGGCGATATCGCCCGGGTTGGGCTATCCTGGTGCACATTTACGTCTACCGGCTAGTGTATTCGAGAGTCTTAGTAAAAAAAAAAGAAAGAAAGAAAGATGAAACATTTTATACTTCATTGAAAAATCGAATGCATAGTAGAGATAAATTTGCACGGTTATTCAAACACGTGCATCCACCAAAATGTAACGTTTATAGGTACAAGTAATAACGCCGGATTATTAGTAACAGTCTTTGATTACTTACATATTCCCTTCTTTAAATGTCGGTAAAAAAAAATAAGTATAGCAGATATTGACTTCGAAATATCCCAACAAGTAGTTTGTTTTTCTTGAAATTAAACGTTTTTGTGAGACCTTTCGCGGCTGAAACGTCTAAGGCACAACTGTCCTGGAGATGATTTCACTGATATAAAGAAGACCGAAGTTGAAATAGTGCGAAAGGAGCACTTTTTTTTAATTAAGACTCTCAATTGCTCAGGCCGGTAGACGTTAAATTTACATCGTTTAAAAAAACAAGTATGTCTTACTCAAACACGCGTATCTACTAAATACAACGCTTAAGGTAATAAGAAATATATTTAGCGTAAATGTACCACACAGAACTTAATATTTATTCAACGAAGAAAAACACAGTTTTCAGTTACATGTACTTACCAATTCACCAACTTAGTGACTGGTATAATACAATTTTGTGAACTGTCATGATGTTTGGCAGTTTCGTGGAATATTACTAAATGGAAGTTACGATTGATAAATAGTTGTAACGACCTATTTAAAACTATTTCCCCAAATTACTTTCCATTTACGAGAGTTCATACTGTTAGTGCCAGTAAAACTAAAAGTCATGCTGATATGAAAATTTTACTGATAAAAACCAGAGACGATTGACATCTATGATATGTAGAGGAATGAAGAAAATGGTGTCTTCAGTTCAGAACGAAAGACAAATCTGTGATCTTTTTTTTTTTTTAAGCATTTCACTCCAACTAAGGCGGGAGTGCCACTAGCACGCAAGAGGTTACAGAGTGTGAGAGAAAGAGTAAAGAGGAATGTTTGAGGCTTGAATATAGAGAAGGACGACGACCAGGGTGAAGGCATCAGATGATGTCGATTGACATTACATTTGAATATTTGAAGATTATAGTTATCAGGGAAGCAAATAAGAGGAAGGGAGTTCCACTGTCGGGAAGTGCTGGAAAAGAAGTTGTTGGAGTAGAAGTGGCGGTTACATTTAATTGTTTCGACAGTGAAAGGGTGGGACGGAGATGCCAACCTAGTAGCACGCTTAAATTCATGCAGTTTGGGAAAAAGTGAAAGTAGCTCGTCGGGGCAGTGATATCCCACAGTCAAAATTTATTAAGATCTACGAAAGATTGTGAAGGGCATGACTGCCAACATTCTGAAGGTGTATGGCAAATAGCTCTACAAAGGCTAGGTGATTGTAGAGAGCCATGAGTGCCCACGTACAGTAAGGGAACGGCACCTAGGAGCAGCAGCAGCAGCAGCAGCAGCAGAAGAAGAAGAAGAAGAAGAAGAAGAGGAAAAGAAGAGATGGAAGAGAAGAGGAGGAGGAGAAGAGGTGAAGAAGAAGAAGAAGAAGAAGAAGAAGAAGAAGAAGAAGAAGAAGAAGAAGAAGAAGAAGAAGAAGAGGAAAAGAAGAGATGGAAGAGAAGAGGAGGAGGAGGAGAAGAAGAAGAAGAAGAAGAAGAAGAAGAAGAAGAAGAAGAAGAAGAAGAAGAAGAAGAAGAAGAAGAAGAAGAGGTGGAAGAGAATAGGAGGAGGAGGAGAAGAGGTGGAGAAAAAGAAGAAGAGGAGGAGGGGGAAAAGAGGTAGAAGAGAAGAAGATGAAGAAGGAGGAGGAGAATAGAAGAAGAAGAGGTGACGAAGAAGAGGAGTAGGGGATGATGTGAAGAAGAAAAAGAGGGGGAGGAGAAGAAGAAGAGAAGCAGAAGAAGAGAAGAAGACTTTGAGAAGAAGAAGAAGAAGAAGGAGGAGGAGGAGAAGGAGGAGAAGGAGAAGGAAGATGGGAAGGGGAAGAAGAATATAGAGATTACAATGTTACTATCAGCCATTCAACAACAACTTTCCATTTACCAGAGTTTATACTGTTCGTGTTAGTAAAACTAAAAATCTGGCTGATATGACAATTTTACTGATAAGAACTAGTGACGGCGGGCATCTACACTATATAAAGGAATAAAGAAAAGTCGAAAAGAATTTTTAATCCCAACTCGTTTCGTCTCCGTGTGATTGGGTTGGTGTTTTCTGTTCAGAATGAAAGACAAAACTGTGTCCCATTTTTCAAGCATTTCACCCTCAGCACGGCGGGAGTGCCACCAGCAGACAAGGGGTTAGAGAGTGTGAGAGCAAGATTAAAGAGTAAAGCGGTTTGTTTGAGGAAATGATAAAGAGAAGGACGGGGGTCAAGATCAAGGCATCAGAAGATGTCGAGTGACATTACATTTGAATATTTGAAGATTATATCTATCAGGGAAGCAAGTAGGAGAAAGGGAGATCCAATGGTGGGAAACGCGAGAGAAGAAGCTTTTGGAGTAGAAGTGTGTTATGGTGAAACACACCTAGTCTATAGATAATAGACTATCCCACCTAATATAAGTAGGAGTCAGTGAGAGTCGACGGGAGTCGAATACGAAAGTAGTCAGCTACCACAACGAGATTACTCTGTGTAATACTTATTATAACAAGTTCCTAACGTTTTTGTACGTTAAACATATTTAGGACCGAATTTAGTCCAAATAGAGTTTCCACTGAGGAAATAACTCTACAACAAAGTGACAGTTACATTTAACTGTTACGACATTGAATGGGTGGGGCTTGGATGTCAACCTTGTAGCACGCCAATATTCATGCAGTTGGGGTACCAGTGAAAGTAGCTCGTCAAAGCAGTTGCCATGTTTTGGATTAAAGCCGTTATTATCTGTTTGGTCTGTTGGCGTCTTCATCTAAGAATAAGAGAAAACTGTATTGTTTCTTTTTTATTAAGGCCGTTAATGTCTGTTGGGTTTATTAGTAGCCTACTCCAAGAAGACCTCCATTCTCTCTAATATATATATATATATATATATATATATATATATATATATATATATATAACAATGGCTGGCATATTGTGTCCGGGTATGCTTGTTGCTGTAACCAAGTAAACGATTAAAGTAATATCAAAACAAGTGTTGCAGATATATCATATATTAAACAGTAAGTACAATAGAAGTGTATTACACGACTAGTGAGTGTGTCGGTTGACACAGCGTTCAATCCATTCCATTGTTCCCCCGAGGCCTTCTCTCCTACTAATCATATAGTAGGCGAAAGAGTCCAACATAGACTCTTTAGAGGGAGGACACCACAACACCTGTCTAAGGTGGGAGTCAACTAATCCCTGTTGCGGACACCTGCTCAGTCACATTTGTGTTTTGTTCAACGCATACAGCGCCCAATTGTGGTTTATACTGATACTATGCTGAGCGGATCTCATTTAAAATTTACAGGAGAGTGCGCAATATCTGGCGCAATCAACACTCGACCGGGATGACTTCTGGCTCAAACAACCATCGACGGCTCTCGAAAAGACCCGTCTACGCAAGTTCACTCACAAGGCTTGGATCAACAGGTGGTCTGGCTTTCAGCCACTTTCCAAATGTGCCGCTCGCTGGGATCACCTATCCAGGTGGATAAACTCACTTTCCTGACAATTCGAATTGTACATCCTATTAACTCGTCTACCGCATTCTGCTCCCTTTATGATTATCAGCGATATTATGCACGAGACTGGTCTTCGGCCGGTCGTCGGGAATTGTGTTATCATCGATACTATGCACGAGCCTTGTCTAAGGCCGGTCAGCGGGAACTGTGTTATCAGCGATATTATGCACGAGCCTCGTCTAAGGCCGGTCAGCGGGAACTGTGTTATCAGCGATATTATGCAAGAGCCTGATCTTAGGCAGGCCGTTGGGAATTGTGTTATCAGCGATATTATGCACGAGCCTGGTCAGTTTTCGGATGAGATAAATAGTCGCCAGTTATATTTTTAATTTCGCGCATGCGCGATGTTTGTTTTTGATTTTTTTTTCGACTGCATAGTAGGGTCAGCTGGGCACTGTCTGTGAGGAGAAGTGCACCACGACGAAATTCACTCCGCCAGAAACTTCGAAACGGCATGTTGTACTGCATGGTATTCGCGCCAGAAGCTCCAATACGGAGTGTCTGGGTGTCAATCTGAGGACAGCGGAGATACTTTAGGAAGATTTGGCCGAGTCTAATGGTGATTAAGAAGGCGTATGCAGCGATCACTAGTGATGGCCACGTTATGCCTCCATTCATCTTCCCAGAGGGATTCAGAGCCTACACGGTGTCCTACGTCAATTGCCTTAAAGAGTTAGTGCTGCCCTGAGTCAAGAGCGTGACTGCTGGATGACCGTATATTTGGCAACAGGACTCTGCATCATGCCACACGAGCGGGAGAACCCAGTCATGGCTGCCAGACAATTTCCGCGACCACATCCCGCTTTAAATCTGGCCACAGACCGCAATTTCCTTGATTATTATGTGTGGGGATCACTTGAGCGAGAGACCAACAGAACTCCTTGTAACATCAAAGAAGAGCTAGAGGTAAGGACTATGGCATCATACACCAACGTAATGAAGTAGACGACCCAGCAGAGATTTGGAGATTCGAAAGTCGACCGGAGGCCGTAGATGAAACCAAAGGCGATTTTATTAAATAAATTTACGTTTTAGTGTTACAGGATATTTTTGTGTAATTCTGGATCTGTTAAAATGAGATGTCGGTGTAATTTTCATTTTTGCGTAATTTAGACGACAATTGATACATCGTGCCCTGTATATTGGATAGATATTTTGTGTAAAACCGTTCAAAGTTCATGTTTTTTTTCTGTTGTTTTTTATATACACTTTCGACCCTCCCTCGTCCCGGGTATGATGATAAACGATATAAGGCCTCTAATCTGGCAGTTAAATGTTTTGAGGTGCGTGGAACCATCTCTTAATTGTCGTTCTTCCCAGGTCCACTCTGACCCGAAGTGGTACCATTTGTTAGGGGAACTTGACGATAGGAAAATTAAGAACCTCAAAACAAAAACAAAAAAAAGTGAAAGTATAAAAATGCATATTTAGAGTAAAAATACCAGCAATACATTTTTATATACAGTGTGTTGCAGCAAAATCCGACACTTGACAAAAAGAAAACGAAATAGGCAATAAAAACAAAAGTTTTATATGCAGATAACCGACAGTTTGACAACTAACGTTTTTCTCTCTACCCTTTTCCAGGGTGAAATATGAACGCAAAGCAGAGGTAGTAGCTTCTTTTCGCGTGCGGAAGTGATGGCCTGGTTGGGGTTCAAGAGGACCATGGTCATGGACATTTGGAGGAAGTGGAAGGCGTGTGAGCACAAGGACTAGTTTACTGCCAAACGAAAGACCCACGACGTTCGTTCTTCGGCCGTTAGGACCGACGTGTTCGTTGCCGCCGTCAAGAAGAGAGTCGACAATGATGGAAGCCAGAGCTAGGCCAAGATCGCCGTTGAAATGGGCTGCCATAAGTCGATGATCTGCCGAATGATCAAGAAGGACATTGTTTACTCCTCCTACCGCAAGTCTCACCGCTTGCTCGTCACGAAAGCCTCCAAGGACTCGAGGAAGATCAAGGCAGCGGCTTTGCTGAACGAGCTCAAACACGGGTCCGCCGGGATGCTGAGGTTCTTCTCTGATGAAAATAATTTCATCCATGACCAGACGAGCAACAGGCAGAACAACAGGTGTATCTGCAAAGACATCGAGGAGATTCCTGTCGTGAAACATACGAAGTTTCCCTCCTCCGTCATGGTCCTTGCCGTCATCTCCAGCGAAGGGGACGTCATGCCTCCGTTCTTCTTTCAATAGGGCCTGAGTGTCACCGCTGAGATTTACCAGGAGGTGCCGAGGAGCGTGGTGAAGCCCTGGATAGACGAGATCGCCACCAGACGGCCTTGCGTCTTCCAGCAGGACTCCGTTTCTGCACACAAGGTCAAGGCGAACAATGAGTGACTGCTCAACAATGTTCCTCACCACTGGTCGCCAGACTTGTGTCCGCCCTCCTCACCGGACTGCAACTCCCTTAACTATTTCTTCTGTGACATGATCGAGGCCAAGACCAACAGGCACGCCCACAACACTGTCAACTCTCTTAAGGCTGCCATCGTGGAGGCGTTCGCCGCTATGGACAAGGACATGGTCGCCAAAGAGTTTGACTCATTTCGCGCCGGCCTTGAGATAGTCGTCGCCGCTAGCGGCGGTTACATTGAAAAATAATGTAGTATGTAACTCTAACTGTTGCTAAATAAACTGTCAGGTCTCTGCATATATATTTTGTTTTTATTGCCTATTTCGTTTTCTTTTTGTCAAGTGTCGGATTTGCTGGAACTCCCTGTATAAAGAAAATACATACGAAGGTTATTCAATAAATGAGGTTAATTTTTCGGTATAAGGACTTCTAATACAGATAGAAGCTTACTTTTTTTTCAACGTAGTCTCCCAGCACTGTCACACACTTTTCCCATCTGTGCACAAGCTTCCGTATTCCCTCAGCGTAAAAATCTTTGGACTGATGTCTCAGCCAATCGCTCACAACACTTTTGACTTCATCGTCACTTTTAACCTTCGTGCCTCTCGTGAACGCTTCTAAGGGACCAAACAGGTGAAAGTCTGAAGGGGCAAGGTCTGGGCTGTAAGGGGGATGATGGAGCAGTTCCCAGCCCAACTAGTTGATAGTCTGCACCGTTTGGGCTGCTGTGTGAGGCCTTGCGTTGTCATGATGCAAGATGACTCCTTCTGACTGATGACCCCTGCGTTTGTCCCAACAGATAAGCTCAAAGACCTTGCAATGTCATCCACTGTCACCCTTCTGTCAGACTGAATGAGGTCATTGACTGATTTGATCACATCAGGAGACCTTACTTTTGTGGGCCTCCCAGGCCTGTCTTCATCCTCAACACTGCTCCGTCCTTCTTTAAACAATTTAACCCACTTGTAGACTTTTTTTGGCTGAAACATGTGGCACCATACACAGTTGACATTCTCCTATGAATTTCAACTTGTTTGCACCCTTCAGCAACCAAAAACTTGATAACTGACCGCTGTTCAATCCTGGAGCAGCTTCTTGGTCGGCTATCTTTCTTAATCACCCCCCACCCCAAAAAAAGCATGGGTTTTGCAGTAAATCACTAAATCATCCATAACTTTTGTATTATCCTCTCAAATTACACCAAAATGTCAAACAATACAAATAATATCGTATTTATTGTCTGTGAAAATTATAGAATATAAAACAACTTTGATAAAAACTTATACCTACTTTTCTGACGAAAACAATGTCGTTCTAAACATTTTGGCCGCAAATGTATATATATATATATATATATATAATAAATGCGAATGCCAATGTGTCACTATGTTCGAGTTTTTCAACTTAAACGGACACAACTCTCTAACTTTCAACAGATCATTTTAAATGGATAATAATTATTCTCAAATTACGGATGTTTCAAAATTAAATATGTCTGTGTTATCAACTTTACTCCGAGAGGCTGTAGCCCAATATATCATACCATTTTGCAATCAGCACGATATCGTGAGCAAATTAAAAACATTCCGGGCCGGATCCGGACCCGATATCCTGAAACTCTGTATCCGCAGGTTTTCTTTACTGCGATTGGTTTTTGGACATTTTTTACGTGATTTTTTTTTGTGTGACAGCAATTTTTATAATTTGTAAATAAATTTGAGAATAATTAATTTTGAAATCCAGCTAAAGTCACCCATAAAATAAAAATAATTGTTTGTAGGGAAAGTAAGGGTATACGTACATCAAACTGTGATTAAATTGAGTGGAAGTAGAAGAATTATCATTGAACTTTTAAAAGGTAAGCTTAATTATTAATTCAATACTTAAATGCAGCGCTCAGTTTTGAGTTCTTCTGTAGTTTACTCTTGCTTATCGCATCCACATCTTCCTACCTATTGTGAGGAAAGTCTAATCAAGAGCCCTCCGTAGGAGCTCGCTTACATGCCGCCTGATAGGGCGGTTTATATCAGCATATATATAACCATCAAACAATATGTATCATTTGTCTGCGTGAAGCACGAATGCGAAATAAAACAGCTGACAGTGTTCCTGCAGCACTTGTATGCAATACATTCTCCTGTACTGTTTTTAGTCTTTTGTGTAATTCTCGCAGCGGCGTAAAAATCATGCCCGTCATAGGCATGCAGATAATTGGTAGGTGGTCGTCAGAAACTCATATGTCGAACTCGGTGGGAGAATCCATCATATATATATATATATATATATATATATATATATATATATATATATATATAAAGTGGTGGCAATAAGTATAAAACACCCCATGAAATTGTTAATAATTTTCTTATTACTGCACTAATTCCTCTGAAAAATTGTTCGTGGTACGTTGATCCGATGGGTGTTAGTATACATATTCGATTTTATAACAACTTGGGGTAGATGAGAATGATTTGGTGATACAAGTCTTAGTAATTAACCCATAGCGGCGGGTAGAAGAGGTGTATTGAAACGTTTACTAGTGATATTTGCATGTCAGTGAGGATAACGAACCCAACGGGAATTGGAACTCGGGTGTGGGATAAACAATTCCGAGCCATTATCCATTTCATCACCCGAACATGTAACCGTACAGCATCGGGTATTTCCAAACGGACGCCTGTCGAAGTACGATGGTATCCACGTGATTTGGCCGTAAGAATGGTGAGAATAGAAATTTAAGAGATCATTCTCATTCGCGGATTCACGATTTGACATGAGAAAAAAAAGGATAGTAATTATCTGTTTCTGCTTCGTTGTTCTTTACTTACTAACTAAAATAGAAGCACTAGAGCCACTCAAGGTAGAGGATACTGGTGTAAGTGGATGATATAAACACAAGAGTAAGTTAATATTTATTTTCTTATCCAAAGGCTAAACAGAATACGTTCTCAGTAATTAATGGATTTTATTTAAAATCCGCGTTATTTCTAATTACTTTAAGAGCTGTATTAAATATAACGCTTGGAGTAATAAGAAGTAATGTCGGATTATAAATTTAATCAATTAATTAATTCCTAAGAAATTACATCGATTTCATACATCATACTCATTCACTCCCTAAATAACACACACGCACTTAACAGAGACAACATCTCCTTTCCAGGAACCAATAAATCTGTCAAAATGACCAAGGGAATTTAGAGCTGCATGAATCCACCCAGTTCTTATCTCAAATAACAACTTAAAAGAGACTGTTTGACCAACACAAGGACTGACCAAAAGTCATGATAAAAAAATAAAATAAAATAAAAAGTAAAAAAAACAAACAAATGAAAACTACAGACAAAAGTTCACTTTCTCCATCAAGACATTCATTTTTTATTTCACTGCTACCAGCAAGCAGAAAATTATTTTTCTCCTGATGATGGCCATGTTGGCCGAAACTAGTCGAGGAATCGGAATGAAATAATAATAAAAACAAAGGAATATTAATATACAACCCAGTGTGTCTGAAGATCTTAATTTTTAATATTTTTATTGTTCAGTATATATATATATATATATATATATATATATATATATATATATATATATATATATATATATATATATATATGTGTGTGTATTTAGGCAGCAATCCTTCTTTCAAGCACATTTCATTAAAAATGACTGACAAGGTGCTTTTATTTAGTTTTTTATATAATTTCTCGTGCGATCTAATAAAGTTTTTCTTTTCAGAGGATAAATTATATAAAAATTGTCCGAATGTTCTTTTCCGAGCGCTTTCGGCTATACATTTAGCCATTATCAAGGATTATATTTCAACTGTTAGAATTAGAAATAGTTTGTGTGTGTTTTATAAATTGATTCATTTTTTTTGTTTCAAAACACGGTCAAGATATTATGTCGATGTTCAAAGTTAATATTATTAAGGGTTGGTTTGTTTAATTATATAAGTAGGGCTTCCATTATTTTTAGCCTTTTTTGCAAGTGGATGATGCTATTATATTAGTGTTGTCGACAAGTATATTCCGAATAGTGTCCGGTAGGCCTCCATGAATATTTAAATGAGATCTAATTGAGCTATTGTCAGAAAGGTGTAGGGTTAATCTGCGTGTTAAACGATTTGTAGTGTGGCCTATATAATTATTTACGAAAGTTGATTCTTGAGGAATACAATTCCTTAATGGACATTTGAATTCGTAAATAATATTTGCTCTATTTAATTTTGTTGTAGGAGGTGAATTATTATTTTTAACTATAAGGTTACAAGTTTTAAATTTTTTATAATAAATAATTAATCTAATTTTTTTGCTATTATCAACTGGTGCTATGTATTTTTTTATAATGTTATTCATTCGGCATTCATCCTGTTTGTAGTTATCGTTCATCTGATTTTTATAAAAAATATTAATATTATTGTTTATGTTTCGATTCTCGCCGTTGCTATTAGTTACTTTGGACAAGAAACGCCTAATGTGGAAATCCAACAATTGATTAGGAAATCCGTTATTATATATATATATATATATATATATATATATATATATATATATATATATATATATATACTGTACGAGTCAAGAAAAAAAGGACGCACCCGTAGAGAGTTGACCTTTGTATTTTTACTAAGACAAGTGAGTAATAGAATTCATTTATTAAAGACGACAGACAAGATACTGCGATTAAAAGCTTCGTATTTAATTTTTCTTATGTTCGTGCAAGTGTTTTCTTTCCTGGGCATAAGGTGTGTAAAAACTACCGAAAAATTCTGCATGCTCGAACATAATAAACTCCTCCACATATAAAAAAAAGATTAAAAATAATGGAAGCTCCAATAATAAAAAAAGGAAAAAACAATACTCAATAGCATTAACTATGAACACAGCCAAAATATGTTGACCGTATTTGGAGAATAATACATCCCTGTAACTCTAGATACAGACATGACACAACGCATACATTTAGTCAGAGTAAAAATAAAAATCATACAAGATAATGGCTGAAAGAATAGCCGAAAAGCGCCCGGACATGAAGAACCTTTGGACAGATTTCCCACTTTGTTTTCTGAAAAGAAAACATTTGTGCGAACACAAGAAAAGTTAATTAGAAAGTTTAATCCCAGTAGCTTGAAACACTACCACTTAAGATTTATGTCTTAATTTTTCTTCAAGTGAGGTCCATACAAAGGCGTGCGATAAATCTACAAGAAAAACAATCTACGACTTCCTCCTTAATAAATATCGACATTAAGAAGTCTATCAGAGAATTCAAGACGATTGCAATTAAAATAAATATGTATAAGATATCCATATTATTCAACCAAACATGATTGACCATATATATATATATATATATATATATATATATATATATATATATATATATATATATATTGAATATATATATATATATATATATATATATATATATATAGAGAGAGAGAGAGAGAGAGAGAGAGAGAGAGAGCCTGAAACTCAGCGTCACAAAACTCACATCAGTTCAACTAAATATGTTATGTCTATCACTGATATTGAGCACTTTACAATAAGTACCGCGCATATATAATATATAAATAATATATATAAACATTGAGTATATATATATATATATATATATATATATATATATATATTACTGTGCGCAGCTTATATTTTATCCCATAAAGAACAATTTATACAAAGAATTAAATAGCAATGTTAATGTGATTAATGGCGAAATCATTTCGCTAACAAGACTTAATGAGACATTAACTTACTATCAATTCCTTGAAGAATAAGATCCTTCTATTCGATTTGTTGTCAGTGCTACCAAGTACTTTCGACAATTTCACATTGTCATCTTCAGGGGACAATTTTCTTATACTAAGACGAGAAATGTGTAAACCGAAAGAAGTTTTTGTTACAAAAATTCTACCTTGATCGATTTGGACACAAACTCACAAATTCAACTGTCAATAAATAGGATAATAAAAAAATCAACTCGAATAGAAATATCTTATTCTTTGTATAAATTGTTTCTTTACGATATAGATACATACATACATACATATATATATATATATACATGTATAGTATTTACATTATTCGGACTATTGTCCTCATCTTTGTCGCCATATTTGTCACAACGTTTCGGCCGTTGTACGCTCCGGCCTTCTTCAGGTGGTTGGAATTTCGAACCGAACCCTTTATTTCGATCACTGGGGTAGACTGTTCTAGTTCCACGAGCCATGTTTGATGGATGTCAGTTATCAGTTATCTCCTGGTAATTTTTCCCTCTGAAAGTTCTCCACTGCCTGAACCGGGTATTGAACTCACACTCTTTTTGGGTCTGTTACTGGATCTAACCAACGCCTTTATCCACCGTACCATGTGTCCTTGAGGACATCTGGGTATGAATTTCTGAGTATTATAAACCTAATTTTTCAGCAACAATTTTTTACCAGTACTCATATTGCAATTTTGCTGTTATCATTGCATGTTCTTTACCAGATCTCATATTGCAACTTTTTGTTATCATTGCTGTTCTCTGGCACTCCTTATTACTGGTTCCCATATTGTATTTATTTCTATGCTTGGCCGACTCAGGAGATTTTTGTGGCCTAGCATATGTGCTGATTCCTTAAGTTTACGAATTTTCCAATGGTGTTCCCTGTCTATGATCTCAACCTGATCCCACAGGGGACGGTGATCTCCCTTCTCTCTCCATATGTGGTCAGCCACGCCTGATTTTTCTACTTCCCCTCGCATTACAGCTTTCTGGTGTTCTTGAAGCCTTACCTTGAGGCCACCTGAAGAACCACGCTGTACGCTCCAACCACCTGAAGAAGGCCGGAGCGTACAACGGCCGAAACGTTGTGACAAATATGGCGACAAAGATGAGGACAATAGTCCGAATAATGTAAATACTGTACATAATACCTCATCTCAGAAATATAGACAGACTCTGATATACATGTATATATATATATGTGTGTGTGTGTGTGTGTGTGTGTGTGCGTATGTAAATTATTGCAACTCAAGCAAGGTGATAAAGCCACTAAGACGCATACCAAGAGTACACATATACACACGCACACATGCGTTCTGAAAACCATACTCACATGCGATTATAACAACCTACGAATAGCCAGTTACCCATGCACACACAAACACACGAAGCCATTAATAATATTTTCTTCTTATTATCTATTTTATTTCGCCCCTTACACCGAAAAGAGTCGTTGATGCTGTCCTCCATTCTTCTTCTTCTTCTTCTTCTTCTTCTTCTTCTTCTTCTTCTTCTTCTCCTCCTCCTCCTCCTCCTCCTCCTCCTCCTTCTTCTTCTTCTTCTTCTTCTTCTTCTTCTCCTCCTCCTCCTCCTCCTTCTTCTTCTTCTTCTTCTTCTTCTTCTTCTTCTTCTTCTTCTTCTTCTTCTTCTTCTCCTCCTCCTCCTCCTCCTTCTTCTTCTTCTTCTTCTTCTTCTCCTCCTCCTCCTCCTCCTCCTTCTTCTTCTTCTTCTTCTTCTTCTTCTTCTTCTTCTTCTTCTTCTTCTTCTTCTTCTTCTTCTTCCCTTAAAAGGGAAGGGGATCGTCAGGGGCCCCAAATTACTGAGCTGTCCCGCATTCTGCTGCATCTCGCGGGGTCGGTGCCATAGCCTGTGTCTCCGCCAGTGATTTCTTGATGTGCTCATAATGCGGAATTTTCTTGGGTCTTTTAACCTGGCTTCCAACTAGGTGGCTCACGTTGCTCGCGAACTCATGGCCGTCGTAGTTCATCTGAGGCCGGAAGAGGTGCCATGCAACACTTCCCTCACAAGTGAGATAGGCACGCCAGCTGAAGCGGTTTACCGGGGCATAGCAATTTGGAGTCATCGCCTGAGAGGTTTAAGAGATGGTTGAGGACCGGTGGTGTCTGTCCAGCACACGTTGCAGCGTGTCAGAGATCACTACCTCGATCCAGAGTCCTCTTTCTTTCTTTTTATGTGTCATGTCCTTTCAGGACGTAGGCGATCATGGCTCTCCACCTCCCTCTATCCCTTGCAGCTCTCAACAACTTTCTTCCCTCTGCGATCTCCCCAAGACCACGTTCTGTCATCCACCTGCACAAGACTGCCAGAAATGTCACGCGCTGCTTTCCCTTGTCTCTCTTTCTCTCTATTCGACTCGTGAGTATCAGAAGGCCCTCCCTCCTTCCTTATTATGTGTCCCAGAAACTCCAGCTGCCTCTTCCTAGTGTTAAGCATGAACCTCCTCCTTGTCTGCATCCCCCCCAAGACCTCATCATTACTCACACGCTCGATCCACGAAATCCTCAGAATCCTTCTGTAGAACCACATCGTCCAGTATTTGCTACCGTAAAGAAGGACAAATGTCATGTAACAGCTAAGTATCCTTTTTCTTTGTTACCAAAGAAATCCCCCTGTCTCACAAGACCTTGACTAGCTTCTGGAATGAACCATCCCAATACGTCTCCGGATCTCGAATGGGGTATGAGGTTTGAGGCTCAAATAAGAAATATGAGCATAGTAACTTTTCGAAAGGAGAAATCCGCGGATAACGGTTCTTGTTTTCGTTTTATTTTAGGAAAAAATCTCCATTCAGGGCGTGCAGGATCAGGGTAGTGATAATGGTAATATTAACACTTTACCCACAAGAAAACAGTATGGCTGTTAGTTGAAATTGATAAAATCTTTTCCTTAAAACAATTAGCCCGCAAGTGGGTTACTGCAAGTGTCTGGGCCATTCTTATAAGAAGCAGTTGGTGCCATGTATACCGTTTTCCTTTTTCTTTTCTCTGAAAATCTTGTTGTTCGATAATTGTGTTAATTTCTTCCGCATATAGTTAATGAGATTTCCTGTGTCTACGGAAACATTCTTGACAATTATGTATTTAGTTACATACCAAATAAATAAAAAGAATATAAATTTTGACGCTATATTCGATTTGTTGTTAGGTATTTTTCATTTTCTCCTTTGTTATTGGCAGAATTTTAGAATCCTTTGGCTGCAATGTTAAGTTTCCTAAGTTAAACAAACTGGATCTATTTCGTTTACGCTTTGTTTCATCTCTTTTCCATTGTTGTTTTTAGATCACTTTCTTCCAGTCATTTTGATGGGCAATAGCGAAATTCTAATATTTATAATGATCTTATTCCATTTCAAAAATAAAGCCTGGAAAAAGGAATATTTTTAATTAATATACGACCTAAAATAAAATACATTTAACAAAAAAAATTAATGATTTCCCTCTAATTATGTAACAATAATGTAATGATATTCCGCGAACAATATCAATATAGTGATTTTCTAAGCCCGGCTTAGATGTGGCACAAGTCCGAAACTATAGGGCACTCAGTGAGGATCGAACTCACTACTCTGTCGTAATTGATCTAGCAAGAAAAGCTTTCTAAACATTACGCCACGTCGAGGTGCCCAAAAATGATTTTCAAAGCGTAGCTTAGATGTGGCACAAGGCTGAACGTAAGAGGCACTCAGTGAGAATCGAACTCAATACTCAGTCGTAACTGTTTTAGCGCGACAAGCTTGCTAACCATTACACCAAGCCGAGGTGCCCACGACCAAAATTAATATATACACTCAGCTGTCTGAAAAGGCCACTAAAGCCTCGTTGTATAAATGGACGTCATCGTTGTCCAACCGACAATCGTAGTAATGTAATCTGCACGCGTTGTTGACAACCATCGCAGCTTAATCAACGTCGATAGTCTAAGAAAGTCGGTCATTAGTTAATTTTCTCGTAGATCTTGCTGTCCGTCCATCAATAGGACGCCTTGCAGAGATATAATTCTGCAATACAACGCGAGCCAGTGACGTCTAGTTGCGATGGTAACGGTATTCGAGTTAGGGTTTTATTCATTCCTTTGCCATCAGGCTAGGATCACAGTGTAGTATCTGTTCTCCTTATGTCAAATGATAATATTAATATTAACTGTTTTCCTTACAATGAAACATTCAGCATTAAATTGACCCTGCAACCAGTGTTATTCAAGTTACGATTTTCTTTACACTCCGGCCATCTTTCTGGGCTCAAAATGTAGTGTCTGTTCATTACGGATGAGTACTGGGCAACGTCCTGGACATATTTTTTAGCAAACAAATAGTCTTCGTTTTTGTTTTTTTGTACAACTGGTAAAGTTAATGGTAATATTAGCCGTTTACCTACAAGAAAACATTTGCCATTCATTGACTGAGCCATCAGAACTGCTTTCAGTTGAAATTGATAAAATCTTTTCCTTAAAACAATTAGACCGCAAGGGGGTTACTGCAAGTGTCTGGGCCATTGTTATGAGAAGCAGTTGGTGCTATGTATACCGTTTTCTTTTTCCTTTCTCTGAAAATCTTGTTGTTCGATAATTGTGTTAATTTCTTCCACGAACAATATCAATATATACACTCAGCTGTCTGAAAAGGCCACTAAAGCCTCGTTGTATAAATGGACGTCACCGGTGTACAACCGACAATTTAGTAATGTAATATGGACACGTTGTTGACAACTACCGCAGTTTAATCAACGGCGATAGACTAAGAAAGTCGGTCATTAGTTAATTTTCTTGTAGATCTCGCTGTCCGTCCATCAATAGGACGCCTTGCAGAGACATATTTCTGCAATACAACACGAGTCAGAGACGGTTAATTGCTATGGTAACGGTACTCGAGTTACAGTTTTATTTACTTACTTGTGACCGGCTGAGATCAAAGTGTAATATCACTTCTTCTCGTGTATATTTACCCGACTGGATGTGACACAAGGTCGTTTTAACGTGGTGAGCGCCATACGCATAATTACGCATGTGGGCCAACGAAAAAGACGAGTGTCAAGCTGGCTTCGGTTTTACACCGACTCAACCTTTTTAGTGCAATGGGAAAGGTGCTGCCGCTGAGTTGAAATCCCCGGTGCTGAATAACTTATCACATACAAAATGAGGAGAAACATAGCTCCACTTACAGTGCAGAGGGCGATAACCAAGTCCCAGTAAACCGTCATGGGCTAATAATTAACCCCTGTGCCAAGTTTTCCTCATGCCTAATGATAATGGTAATATTTTTCGTTTCATAATAAGGAAATATTCGGCATTTATTGAAGGAGCAGCAAGTGTTACCCAGTAATGGTTTTCGTCACTCCCTGACTATTAGACAGGGATCAGAGTGTAGTATCTTTTCTCGTGTACAATGGCATTATTTGACGTTTCCTTTATGTTTCTTCTTTTTTTTAACCATTTCACCCCAAGCAATGCGACAATATTACTAGAACATAGCGAGCTACAGTAATTGAAAGTGAAAGTGAAAGTGAAAGTGAGAGAGAAGATTACAAATGGGGAGGGGTGACGAAAGGACAATAAAGGGCCAGGGCTCAATAAGATAGAAGATGGCGATTGATATCGCATTTAAATTTTGAAGATTTTAGTTATCAGGGAAGCAAGAAATGCGTGGCTTTATTTTTCAATTAGCAAAAATACCCTTGGGAAAAGTATGGATCCTCTTCTTCTTCCCCCAGCTATGGGTAAATAACAGGTTAGATCGGGTTCTATAGCCTTGGATTGTATTTATCAGGGAAGCAAAAAATCCGTGGCTTTATTTTCCAATTTGCTAAAATACCCTTGGGAAAGGTATGGATCCTCTTCCTCCACCCCCAGGTATGGGTAAATAGCAGAACACACCGGTTTCTATAGCTTTGGATGACAACTGATCTACCGCAAAAAGAAATGGCAACCTACTGCGGGAAAAAATCTGTCTCGCCAGTTATGTATCGAAAGATACATGATCTCTTAAGCGTGTATTACGTATGGCACATAACTAGCTGAATAATATAATTGGATAATCCTTCAGTATTTTCAACGCATTAATAGTTTATAGCCATAGTACCACATACAACCTTACAAAAAAAAAATGCAAACTTGCAGAAGCTTTATTTTTCTTTTTGCTAATGATGTAATTGCATAGGTATATACGTATAACATAACATAAAAACTTACAAATAAACAAAAACAAGATCTAGAATGCATCAGTACGTTTTAGATTGTTCCAGAAAGTTCTAGATGACCCCAGAAAGTCATAGTACTACTACATTTATATAGAATTTTAGAAATTGCGTGTTGAAGTGACATTTTTTAAATAAACTGAATTAAAACCTTAATATTTTTAACAACAGTTAATCGAATGATGATACAGGAAATCAATTATTTTACAAAATGTCATTATCCTAATATATATATATATATATATAAATATACTAGCAGCATGGCCCGGCGTTGCCCGTGCTTGATTCAAAAATCGTACGACTCATACAGCAATCGCTATCACTTGACTTAAAATATTTTTGCCCTTCCTTGCCTTTAAAGGAGTGTCCTTTGCTGTGCTGATGTTGCTACATGCCTTACTTCTTGCCTATCTCACACTGCGAATTTTTTCTAAGCTCTATACTAAACATTAATTCTGTTACGAAAAAAGAACTAAACAAAATGAACAGAAAACGACCAGCTTTAAAAAAGGACTCGTAACTGGAAAAACCGAATGAAAAAAGAATATTAACAACAAATACGTTTTCACACACAACACAGTTCTTCGGAATCAGAATCAACGTTGAGTTTAAGCAAACGAATGAGCCAATTGGAGTAAAGTACCATGCAGATTTAAATTGTTCCTACTTGTGACGAATGCAGCTATCGATTTTTTTTTGCATGGTAGTTAACATTCGTGGCAGCCAGCTATAGGCTCTCACTGTGGCCAGTAGAAAATGGCCGCAAACTCCATGAAAACTGCAGTAGAAGCATGAAAAAATCGATTATTTCCACTATCTATGGGAGTTGGGAAATGCAACGTCGGTCTTGGGTTTCCCGCTAACTTGGAGCATGTGCATGTAGGTTTTGGTGCAAATCCGTCGAATATTGCGGCCGTGCATTCGTTACAAGCACACACACACACACACACACACACACACACACACACACACACACACACATCCTGCCTTTTATAGATAGAGAGTTTAGGAATTGCGTGTTGAGTCGACTTTTTTTTAAATAAACTGAATTAAAACCTTAATATTTTTAACAACAGTTAATCGAATGATGATACAGGAAATCAATTATTTTACAAAATGTCATTATCCTAATTTATATATATATATATATATATATATATATATATATATATATATTGTAAAATAATCATTCAAAGAATAAGTCAATAAAGTTATTGTAATTAATACGAACTCATTTCGCTAACAGATTAAGAAGGCATTAATTCACTGACCATTCGCTGAATGACATGATCCTTGTTTTAATTAATTGCACAATGGATTAGATGTTCGGTCCATATTGCTTGAGAGTACTTTCGGTAAAAACATTTACCATCCTCAGACATAGATGTTATTTTTTCTAAATTTTCAGGCATTCAGGTCGGTAAATGTAGTCAATATTTTTCAATTTTATTATAAACACAGCCTTTACTTAAATATTTGTATCTATAAAATAAGCAAGATTGTACAAATCGTGTAAAAGCAAAATTGTCCTTTTGTTAGATTAAGCTCTGAACCATTGTATCTTAGAAATCTTTAAATACGTCTGACTGAAATTCTGCAAGGTTTTTATAACAAATTTCCTATTTCTCCCATGATTTTCCTTTAGCACTCCGTATTACTGGTTCTCATATTGTATTCATTTCTACGCTTGCTCGGTCTAGGAGATTTTTGTATCCTAGCATATATGCTGATTCCTTAAGTTTTCGAATTTTCCAGTGAAATTCTGTGTCTATTATTTCAACCCTAGCCCAAACATTCATACACTGACATCGTCAAGAACACATGGCTCAGTGGATAAAAGTGTTGGTTGGATCCAGTGACTCGACCCAAAGAGTTGTGAGTTCAATACCTGGCTATTGCAGTGGTAAACAAAAAAAATTGGAGAGTTGAGTTAAAGGGTGTTAACTGAGACATCCGGAAGAGGAATGGTACATGGAAGTAGAACAATAGTAAGTTCGAAATTCTAATCATCTGAAATAGGCCGAAGCGTACACTGGGCTATGATAAGTGTTATGGTCCAGGTTAGGACCAAGGAAGAACAACACAACACATTAGTAGAAATAACGAAGATATATTACACGGAATAATAATACAAGATGTGGAAGGTGTTAGTATGACTGTCAGTCTGGTTTGGAGTGAACTACTATCGACTCGACTCGATTCGTCTCTATCTCTTGAGACGCGTAGTATACATAGTGTTAGGAAGAGTTCATTCTGTAGTTATAGGTAAGGAACCATAACAATAGGTTTATCCACCCTTAATTATAGCAATTTTGGCTTGGGTAATAACGTCTCTTTTTTTTTCAAAGAATACCATGTTAGTATCAAGCTACTCTCATCTATGAACGATAATTGACTTTTGCAATGGAAGTTCGCGGAAGTAAGTAAATTGGTGAATTTCAACGAGGGCAAATAATAGGATGGCATCAATGTGGCAAGTCAAGGTATATTACACGGAATAATAATACAAGATGTGGAAGGTGTGAGTATGACTGTCAGTCTGGTTTGGAGTGAACTATTATCGGCTCGACTTGATTCGTCTCTATCTCTTGAGAGGCGTAGTATACATAGTGTTAGGAAGAGTTCATTTTGTAGTTATAGGTAAGGACCCATAACAATAAGTTTTAGCCACCCTTATTACAGCAATTTTGGCTTGTGTAATAACGTCTCTTTTTTTCAGACAATACCATGTTAATATCAAGCTACTGTCATCTATGTACGACATTTGACTTTTGCAATGGAAGTTCGCGGAAGTAAGGAATTTGGTGAATTTCAACGAGGGCAAATAATAGGATGGCATTAGTGTGGCAAGTCAAATAGAGAAATTGCTAGGTTTTTCCAGGTAATACTCAAACGGTTAATAATATTCAAAATGCTTAAAAACTGGTAGTTAGGAGAATATGATGGATGCGGCAGAGTCTTGTATTCTAAGTCGGTGAACTTCTACAGTGTTATTATTGCAGTATGTGACCGTGAAACTATTTCTCAGATAGTTAAAATTCTGAACTTTCTTGATTTTGGCGACTCCAGTATGTAGCTTCCATACTGGATTGTTCTTTTTTGCTAACTCACATATCATGTTCCTGTGTTCCATTGTCTCTTTGTCGTTGTAGAAAAACAAACCAATGCCATCGGAAACATCTGATGAACCAGTCTGTATCGGAGACACCCGGAGAGTACACATTATTGATCCCACAGAAAACTCCTCTCTCGGCTCAAATGGAGTTATCTTGATCAGATAATTTCAATAGATAGATTTGAATATAAGTGGTTTCTTCTAACCAAATCTTGTGAAGTACTTAATTTTGTATCTTTGTTGAAATTCGAATGGTCCGTGCTAATCCTATTAAAAAGAAATCTGACAAGAAATCGAAGCTTCGATTACCGCATATCATCGCTAATTACCTAATTCTCCAGAGGGAGTACCAGAGATCTTAATCAAATATCCATCAGGAACGTTTAATCTAAACATAGTTGATATGTGCTGACCCCAATATATACTGGCTCCCCACCCTGAGTATTATTTAAAACACTTCAATATGTAATGTGAGTATTAGATTCTCCAAGCCTTCTTTATTCATATATCCTAAAGATTTCCGTAAATTTGCTTTTTAACGCCCAAACACCCGCGCTCTAAATATTTCTTAAAATTCCCCCACACCAAAAAAATTACATTGGTTTACGTTTCATTGGTTTACGTTTATTTTTTAATTTGTCTGTTTTGTTTTATTTTTTAAAAAAAATCCTTTTTAGCCTTTTCTTTACCTTGTAATTTTTGTTTGTTTTAATTTTAAGTAAAACTACACTTATCCCCCTCCTTCCAAAAAAAGTTACACTGCTTTACGATAGTGCGTATTGATTTTGGAAACGAACTTATGTAAAGGAAGAAAATAGGCCCAAATTTAATGTTGCGCCACCGGATGTAATCGGCAATGAATTAATGAACATTATGGTAGGAACGAACGACCAACAAGATGTTTGATATTTTCTTGTCGATAACTCCAAAACGGTAGGTTTCTTCATAATTTAATTGTTAAATAATACAATAATCCCTTGTAGCACCTAACCCTAAACTTAAACCGGTTTATTGTATTATTTAATGTTATTTTTTTTAATATTGTTCCCTTTTCTACACAGAAAGAACCTTAACCCAACCCTTAACCCTAACACGTAACCCTAAACTTAACCCATAAACATAACACTTTGTGAAGAGCATGAGTATGTAAGAAATAAAATTACAAAGGATAAAAATATGTTAGAAAAGAAAAAAGTTTTTATTGTATTATTGAATTTGTTTTTGTTATAAATAAAACTTCACTTACCAAAAAAATTCATTTCTTTACGGTATTGTGTGGTGATTTTCTGCACCGAAAGTCTGTAAAAGAAGTAAATTGGCCAAAATTTATTCTTACGCCATGGAATGTACCCCGCACTGAATTACTGAACATTATGGCAGTAATAGCGGACGAATAACCAACAAGAAGTCCGATTTTTTCTTGTCGATAACTCCAAAACGTTAGGTTTCGTCATAATTTAATTGTTAATTCGAGTTCAGCATGCACATTTACACGGAATTATGACGATTTGGGAAAATTTTAAGAGATATTTAGCGCGGAGGCGTTTGAGCGTTAAAAAGCAAATTTATCAAAATTTCAACTTTTCATTATTCTGTAATTTTTCTTTCAATTACCCATGAAACTTTCTCGTTCCTTACATGCATAGTTATGGCATTCTCAGCATCTTTCCGTAGGGTCACATTTCTGTTGTTCTCCTTTTCATCTGTGAGGAGATTCTCCAAAATTCCTTACCATATAAGAGGAATTATATTACATAGCAGTTTATCACTCTTTTCTTTGTTTCTAATGAAATTTTGGCAAACGTGAACATTCGTGTTAGCTAAAAAAACAGAGTGTCAAAGGGACAGTTTTTTCCTTGACACCACTATTATTTTAACTACGTTTACTCCTCGGTAATGTTTATTGTTTTAAAAAGCGATGATTAGAATTTTAATAAAACCCAGAGTGAATTTCTTTGTTCTTGAGAATTGAAAACGAAAAGAATAAACACTATTTAGTTATTAGATTGTTTATTGGGGTGGTTGGCGAAACAAAGGTTAATTGCCAATTGAATCGAACTTTATAAAATGGTAAATAATAAGTATTTCTTTACAGTTGGTTCACATATTTGAATAATTTAGTAAATGTTTATAAATTTATGAATAAAAATTGTTTTCATATTTATTTCTCAATAAATTGGTAAAAGATAAATATTGCAATGCATTAGTTTCTATCTATCTCTCTCTCTCTCTCTCTCTCTCTCTATATATATATATATATATATATATAAATATATATATCTCAGTCAGTTTCTATCTATCTATCTATCTATCTATCTATCTATCTATCTATCTATCTCAGTCTGTTCATTATCTATCTACCTATCTATCTATCTATATCTTTCTTTCTATCTATCTATCTATCTATCTATCTATCTATCTATCTATCTATCTATCTCAATCTCTTCATTATCTATCTATCTATCTATCTATCTATCTATCTATCTCAGACAGTTTCTATCTCAGTCAGTTTCTATCTATCTATCTATCTATCTATCTATCTCAGTCTGTTCATTATCTATCTATCTATATCTATCTATCATCTATCTATCTATCTATCTATCTATCTATCTATCTATCTATCTATCTGTTATATACCAGAAATCAAGGAGATATAATAATAATAATAATAATAATAATAATAATAATAATAATAATAATAATAATAATAAAAATTAAGGATCCCTGATAGCGTATGCCTTAAAGAAATACAAAAATCAATACCAGAAATATACCAGAAATCAAAGGAGATATAATAATAATAATAATACCAGAAATCATAATAATAATAATATACCAGAAATCAAAGGAGATATAATAATAATAATAATAATAATAATAATAATAATAATAAAAATGAAGGATCCCTGATAGCGTATGCCTTAAAGAAATACAAAAAGTAAGGCGATAGGACCTGTAACAATTATATGGAACTTTACAATGCCCATAAACAGATAGATCACTGCTAATCGCCCAGACATCGTGATCAGAGATCGCAAAGACAAAATGTGCCTCCTTATTGACATAGCAGTCCCTGCAGGCTTCAGTGTATCTTTGAAGATCTTCAAAAAATAACTACCAAACTACCAGGAGCTTGTGATTGAAAACTCAAAAATGTGGCGCTGGAGGACATTAACAAATTCAGTTGTAGTTGGAGCCCTCGGAAGTATTTCTGGTAGAACATACCTTAAAAAAATACAAAATATTGTTCTCACAAGTACAGCGCACACCTTGCGAAGGGCTTTTTCTATGTAAAATATGTGCGATTTTTTTTTTAAACTGCTCAGTGGAAAATACCGTGATGTCATTTCTAACCTTAGGTCTCTGACCGACCCCGGAAAGAAATGAGTATACACCAGAAACTAAATACAACAACAACAACAACAGCAACAACAACAACAACAACAGCAACAGCAACAACAGCAGCAGCAACAACAACAAGAACAACAACAACAACAGCAACAACAATAATAATAGTAATTTAGTATGGTATGAAAAAGTAGTCAGTTCGACACAATTCACAAATTCCATATAACTAATAAGTTTTTATTTATTTTTGAAACAATTTTCAGACCCTGTTGAAATCTTTGCTGCATTTCTAAGTAAAATGACAGATTTTTTTATGACTTGTCCTTTCAAGACAAAGTCGATCATGGCCCTCCACATTCATTTTCTTTGTTATCTACGAATTACCATGCCATTCCCCCCCCCCTCAGAGAATACTCAATGGCAAATGTCATAATGTCATTTCTGATCTTAATTCTCTGATTGGGACGCGGAAAGAAATGAGTATACCTCAGAAATCAAAGGAAGTAGTAGTAGTAGTAGTAGTAGTAGTAATAATAATAATGATGATGATGATGATGATGACGATGATGATGATGATGATGATGATAATAATAATAATGAAGATGATGATGATGATAATAATGATGATGATGATGATGATGATGATGATGATGATAATAGCAGCAGGAGCAGCAAAGAATGTCAAGACTAAACACTTGCTACCAATGTCATAAAATACCACATTCACAAAACATGAGTCACTCCAAAATATAAGCTTCGTGTTGACTCACGTGAGCAGAGGTTGAAAAATGCTAGCTCAAAAAGAATATATGAGGCGCCATAATAAGGTATGCTTTTATAGACATTGGTTATTGTGTCAAAAATATGGGTGCCAAATCGTAGAAAATTAGTAAGAGCAAGTGCCTTGCAAAAAAAAAAAAGAATGGAGAAAATAGAAAAATCAATATGCTGGATGATATTATTAAAAAACTGATCAGTGTAAAATCCCTTGATCTCATTTCTAACCTTATGTCTCTGGTTGGGACCCGGAAAGAAATAAGCAAACACCAAAAACCCAACCAAACAATAATAATATTAATAGTTATTTAGTAAGGTACGAAATAGTTGTCACTTCGACACAATTTATAAATTCCAAATAACTTATACTAATTTTTATTTATTTTTTAAACAGTCTTTTGGTCCAGCTGAAATCTTTGCTTCATTTCTAAGTAAAATGACAGTTTTTTATGACTTGTCTTTTCAAGACATAGTCGATCATGGCTCTCCACATTTATTCTCTTCGTTATCTACGAATTGTCAGGGAATTTTAGGGGAAAGATAGCGCAGTAGTTTCCCGTTGATTCCTCCATGGTTTTGAATTAAGTGTTTCCATCTCTGAGGCAGGTTTTTTTTACCCAAGGATAGAGTGACGACTCTACCCTGTTATTTAATCCCTAGCTGGGAGGAGAAAAAACATATTTACAATTTGCGCGAAAGTGAATGCAATACCGAACCCAAAATTTGAACTAGGTTCACCGTTTTTATTATCCACGCCGATAATCCATCTCCCTACTGCGGTTTGCCCTGTTAAAATTATAGCACCCTTGAGCGTTCCCAGCGCTCACAAGAGGGCGCTAACTCCACCGCTGAGAATCAACGCAGAAGACCGACTTGTGACTGATTCGTAAATCGACCCGACCCTCAAGGAAGGGTCTGAAGTCGACGAAAAAAAAAAAAGAAAAGAAAAAGTAAACAATCATGCTAATTTGAATCAATCAAGCTATACAATCACGCTTCAAACAATTTCTGTTTTCCGCCAATCCTTATCCTTTACAAGAGTAGAGGTGATGTTAAATTAGTTAACTTTAAAAACCAACTGGTTTGAGCTATTTCTAAGTTTCGGTAACCCCGAAACTTAGAAAGAGAGATCGATGAGCAAGCATCCGTTCCCTTTTAATACCCGCGAGGAAAACTCTAACACGTGCGATTCGCTTGTCAGCATCGAGAAAAGTTTAAAACGTTACGAAGTCTAATTGATATATCGACATCGTGTCTCTTGTGAAGTTAAAATATATGGCGGATGAAAAGAATATTTTTTTTTGTTACATCTATTAGTTTTAACAATCTAAAAGCATGAGAAGGTTACACGTACTGCGGGTCTCCACGGGTTTGTATGGAACGGGGCGGGGGCGAGAATCAGCGAAGAAGATGAATTCAATATTTTCAGCAATAAATTTCAACACGTGGAGATATTTTTATGTATTTTTATATAAAGAATAACATAAGATGAAAAATTATTTGTTTGGTTTGTTTGTTTTACGGTATATCAACCCATTGGGTCATTTAATGCCGAAATATAATGTTTTTTTTCCCTAAAATCCTGTATTTAAATAATCAACATTTTAAGAGTAAGACTCATGTTCTTAAATACTTTTTATCAGATCGAGGCTTCCATATTGATGCAATGCATGGCACTAGTCTCGTTTAAAAATATTTAAACTGTCAGTTTTCTTAGATTAATCGTTACGAACGCCTTTGAGAGAATGAAACTTGTAGGTCTTAGGGAGGACCATCCTTCTTCGAGCCTCATGGACTGACGATACAGAAACACAAACAACTATACCAAATAACAGAAATCTTATGACATGAAGACTTTCAGCAGCGGTAACAACTAAAATCTTTAGCACATGTAACTTTAAGAGAAAATAGTGATATAATCATAATGTTGACAATCCACACTACCTCAAATAAAATGTTAGGAACAATGTCCCACTGGAAAGATCGATAACAGCTACTCGACTTGAGAAACATATTTTCCCGAAAGAATTCTTTTAAGAGATAGATTTTATAAAATTTACCAGAGTAGTACCAGCTGCTCGGCCAGTGAAGCCTATTGATCTTGATGAAGACCATACTTCTTTGAACCCAACGAGCTGGCGCTACAGAATCAAAAACAATATGAACTGTACCAGTTAAAAGAAGACACCTCAGTTGATGACTTTCTACAGCTGCAGTAACTAAAATGTACAGCACATGTAACTCGAAGAGAAGATAATGACCTAATCAAGATGATGACATTCCAGATTACTTCAAAGAAAAGGTTGGGAGGAAGGAAGATAACTAACAGTTAATGGACTTGGAGAAACATTTGACCATTTTGGACTGGCGCTACAGAATCACAAAGAAATGTATCAGATAAGAGAAGACACATCATTTCAGGACTTTCAATAGCAGCAACAAGTAAAATGGATAGCACATGTAACTTCAAGAGAAGATAATGACATAATCAAAATGTTGACATTCCACATCACTTCAAACAAAAGATTAGGAAGGAAATTTCCACCAATACTAAAAAGAGCGATAAAGGCCCCTGGACTTGGGAAGAAACAAAGAACTGTACCAAATTTACCAAAACAGAAATCGTATCACTTGAGGACTTTCAACAGCAGCAACAAGTAATATGAATGACACATGTAACTCGAAGAGAAGATAATGACACAATCAAGATGTTGACATTCCAGACTGCTTCAAAGAAAAGGAGGAAGCAAGAGAACTAACGGTGGTCTTGGAGAAATATTTGACCTTTCGCTGACTACCATACATTCTGTCGTCTTGCAATTGATGTTTAGTCCTCTCTTCTGGCTTTTATTTATCACATTCTGTAGGAGTTCCTGTAGTTTTCTCCCTGTGTTTGCTATAAGAATTTTATCATCTGCATATCTTATTTTAAGTTTGTGGTCGCCAATAATAAGTCCTGGTAGAAGTACATGTGTTTTCAAAATTGCTTCACTGAATAAATTGAATAATCCGGTGAGAATACATGGAGAAAGACAATTTATAGTCTTTTACCGAACGGTTACAAACGATAATTTTTACAGTAAAAGGTCAATCTATAATCTTAAAATAGATTGGCGCTACATGATCACATAGGAAGGGCTTCAGCTATTCACAATATTCACTTCGAATGACTGAAATACTGAGAAAGTTCATGGTTGAACTAAAATCAAAATGTTATGAAGAAACGCGTTAGTCTTTGACAGAATGCCTGAGACGTACTTTGAATTACCGCCAGATTTGTAAGGAGAGCTTAAAAGCCAATTCTTTGGCCGTAGAATCAAAGAATTTAATCGCGACGGCGTGAATACATAATGTATAGAAACAGGCGAAATGATGAACAAGTAAACAAGACAGACGCTCATAAAAAGAAAACCCCAAAAAATCAAACTCTAGAGCCGAGAAATTGAAAATGAAACCAAAATAATAACCAGGACAAAGGAAAGAGGTCAGAAAATTTGTCAAAATATCATTCCATCGTGAATTCTCAGAAATATTTCATGGGAAGAAAAGATGTACTCGGTGATAAAAATAACGAAATTCGTTTAGTTATGTCTTCACGTTTTTCCTTATTACACTCTGTAAGATTTCCAGTACTTTCCTTTCTGCGACTGCTATCAAAACTGTTATCTGATTATCTTATATTGTTAAGACTATGGCCGCCGATAATGAATCCTGGTAGGGCATCTGATTTTCTCCGGACTGCTTCACTATATAGTTTGAATATAACAATAATGTAGTCCGTAATTACATCTACTCAACTAAATGAGAAAAAATTTATATGAGAAATTTGAGAATGGAAGACATCACTGGTTGTTGACATTATGTTAACGTTGATGGCTGGGAAGGTCAAACTGTGACGCCCTTTGCCGTCCACAGGTTGGACACTGAATGCTGACACCTGGCACTATGCGATCATGACGTTGTTGTCGGCGAAAAACTTGGTCTTAAGATCGGCTTCTTTCAAATCTTTCAATAGTTTGACGGCATAGTGTCCGCCGACTGTTGTGATTGGCGCCTCGAACAGACTCGCAGGATTAATAATGCACAGTTTTAGGATTAATTTTAGGTGGTCTTTGAAACGTTTTTCTTCTGTCCTCCAACATAGCGCTGGCCTTCTTAGAGTACCCCAGAGATCATCCTCTTTGGTAGACTGTCTTCTGGCATCCTGGTAGCATGACGAATCCATCTGAGTTTTCTTTGGATGGTAAGAGCCTCAATGCTTCTGCTGATGGTCCGCTGGTGAATATTGACACCAGGTATCCGATTTTGCCATGACAATTCAAAGATTAGTTGAAGTCTACGAATGTGGAAGATTTCTAGATCACGCATTTGAGATCTATGAGGCTTAATAAGTCTGGCACGAAGAAATGTCATGATAATAATGATGATGATCATCATCACCAGATTAAGAATTCTTCTCAGATTCTCCTGACTCGTTCCTTCGAAACCAATCTCTGTCAGACATCTCTTTTGGCAGGTCCTTCAGATGGCATCCACAGTCATCTACAAGTTGGTCAATGGAGGTGCGATGAGGTCCTTCAATGAGGATCCTCTTTGGTAGACTGTCTTCTGGCATCCTGGTAACATGACAAATTCTTTGGATGATAAGAGCCTCAATACTTTAGCTGATGGTCCACTGATGAATATTGACACCAGGTATCCGATTTTGCCATGAAAATTCAAAGATGCAATGAAGGATATGAATGTGGAATATTTCTAGAGCTCGTATGTGAGTTCTATGAGGTTGAATAGGTCTGGCATGAAGAAATGTCGTCATCATCATCATCATAATCAGATCAAGAATTCTTGCCTGATTCTCCTGACTCGTTCCCTCCAACCGTCGCTGGCGGCAGATCCTCCAGATGGCATCCAGAGTCATCTACAGGTAAGTCAATGTAGGTATGATGAGGTCTTGCAACCGATCTTTTACCGCGCAGTGTGCGCCACTCGCAAGTTCTGACTTTCTTCTCGACAAACGAGTTCACTTACTAAAGGGAAATAACCGAGACTGATATATCCAGAACGTCCGTGGCACATCAGACTATTATCCTCATCTTTACTTGTTGTTATTACAACGTTTCGACTGTTGTGTCCTCTGAGCTTCATCAGATATATATATCCACATGTGTAACATATTGGGAATTCCAAACTGAACACTTTATTTAATATAGGGAGCTAGACTGTTCTGGTTCTACTATCCATGTCTAGTGTCATATCGCCTAACTCTTATTTATAGTCCGTGAATTTAGTGACATATGAAGTGTGAGTTCAATCACTGGACCGGGCTGTATGTATCCTGGTAACGTGACTAATCCACTTGAGTTGTCTTTTGATGATAAGAGCCTCAATGCTTTTGCTGATTGTCCGCTGGTGAATATTGACACCAGGTATCCGATTTTGCCATGACAATTCAAAGATTCGTTGAAGACTACGAATGTGGAAGATTTCTAGATCTCGCATTTGAGATCTACGAGGTTGAATAAGTCTGGCATGAAGAAATGTCGTCGTCATCATCATCATCATCATCATCATCATCATCATCATCATCATCATCATCATCATCATCATCATCATCATCATGTCAAGAGTTTTTCTCCGATTCTCTTGACTCGTTCCCTCCAACAATCTCTGTCAGACATCGCTCTCGGCAGGTCCTCCAGATGGCATACAGAGCCATCTGCAAGTAAGTCAATGTAAATATGATGAGGTCTTACAACCAATCTTTTGCCGCACAATGGGTTTCATAGGAGGGCGTCACTCACAAGTTTTTACTTCTCCGGGAGTGACCAGCTAACCGAAGCCTTCTCTCTCTCTTAGCGAAACTGAGATAGGAGGAAGGTGTGCGTATCTTTGTTGTGTGTTTCATTCAGCTGATGTCCAATGCAAACCGTAGCAGTAACATCCTTGTGTATGTTCCCTCAAGGGATGCTTCTTGGTGTTTAGTCAGTGTCAAAATTTGTTGAGCCGTAGAGAAAGTCAGATTCTGTTGTGGCCTTAAAGAAGTCCCTCATAAGATTGTCAGAGTGGGTGGACTTCCAGACGTTGCTCAGACCACCTATGACACCTCAGGCCTTGCCTTTGCGGAACTTGATGTCTCTCTCTCTGTTGACTGGATGTTGCAGCCGAGGCAAACGAATTCCCGGACAGACTTGATATTGTTGCCGTTTTTCAACTTAATTTCTCCTTCTTGGTTGTATCTGATACATTCTGATTTGCCAGCATTAATGTCGAGGCGAATCTCGCAGGCCGCCTCTTCTATGAGATGGAGAGGTTTGGTAGCCTTATCATTCGGTATTAATCCACTAAATTTTAATCGATTTTTCTCATTTTCTTTGCCTAAAACAAAACAGCGCTTTTTGTATATATGCTCTTATGCCTATCTTCCCAATCAAACAGGAACAGAGCATAATTTACCTGAGGTAAAGGCCGGGCATAACGTACATACTAAACAACTAACAAACTAAGGAACGTTCAAATTTACTAGAAATACCCGTAAAATAATAATAATAATAATAATAAAAATGAGGAGAAGAAAAAAGGAGGAGAAGAAGAAGAAGAAGAAGAAGAAGAAGAAGAAGAAGAAGAAGAAGAAGAAGAAGAAGAAGAAGAAGAAGAAAATGATGAAGAGGAATAAGAAGAAGAAAGTGGAGTGAAGTCCATTGAAGAGGCGAATAATAATAATAATAGGAAGAAGAAGATGAAGAAGAAAAAGCGAAGCGAGAAAAGAAGGAAAAGGAAAGGAAGAAAAAGCTTTAAAAATAGAAAAAGAAAGAAAATGAAATTAGAATGAGGAAAAAAGTGGAAAAGAAGAAAAAGTGAATACACAGAATTTTTCAACTTAATTTCTCCTTGTTGTTTGTAGCTGATAAATTCTGATTTGCCAGCATTAATGTAGAGGCGAATCTCGCAGTCCGCTTCTTCTATGAGATGGAGAAGTTTGGGAGCCGTATCAATCTCTTTTGACAAAAAGAAATGTGAAAGAAGATAAATATTGCGATGAAAGGTTTACAGCAATTTGTTTTTAATCGGTATCACCCAATGCAAGGAACTAAAGCCACTAAGACACAAGGGGTTACAGGATGCTGGATAATTAGGAAGCGAAACATTTATAATGCGCGGGAAGTGGAAAGACTAATCAGGAGGACAGTAGATAGTGATTGACATTACATTCATTTTTTGCAGATTAATGTTGGCTGGAAAGCATGGAGCCGGAAGGGACTTCCACAAGCGAGAAAAAAAACTGTTAGCATAGAATTTATGGCTACATCCAACCAGCGCAACTGTAAATTGATGAGATCTCGACGCCAGTCTAGTACTGCGCTTAAATTTAAAAAAGTCTAGGTAACATGCCGTAGTGCAATATTTTTCCGCTTATATACAGAAATGTGTCACAAGGTCAAACTGGGGAATGGGGAAAGGGACGGTCTTCTACTACCTTGACATTAAAGTTAGCTAGACATGATTACTGACCCAAATATACCACAGTATTCCTTACACAAAACAACGCATTCTTAATTATCATTCTTACAACATTCACCATAATGCCTCATGTCTCTATGTAAATCCTAAGTAGTCCGCATATGTACAATTCGTGTCTAAGTGGGGCGGGGGATAATATAACAATTTTAAAACGAAGACTATTATTTATTTGTAATATTTACAAAATGCGGCACAAGGGCAAAATAAGGAATGGTGAAATGGACGGTCTTCTACTGTCTTAACGTTAAACTGAGCTAGCCACAAACACTGACCCAAACATATCACAATATTCCTTGCACCAAAACAACGCATTGTTAATTATCATTCTTACAACATTCACCGTAATGCCTCATGTCTCTATGAAAATCCTAAGTAGTCCCCATATATACAATTCGTGTCTAAGTGGCGAGGAGAATAAAATAACAATTTTGAAACGAAGAGCTCATTCGAACAATTACCATGAAAATATTTATACAAGAAGCATAGGGTGGCAACTTTACGTCAGTGGGAAAATGTCTAAAGAGGTGGTGCCATATCAGGTCCAATAATATTGCAGATTCTTTTATTAATAATCTTTAAATATACATCACGAGCACTTGTTCATATATCGCAGCAATATTCTAAGCAGGACGAATGGTAGACGCATAGATATGTCGGATAGATTCTGGAGAGAAAAATTGTCAGCGCGACATTGTGAAGCAACGTTCTTAACAGCTGACCTAACAAGAGATTCAATATGGTATTTCCATTTCCATTAAATTCCAGGTGACTCTTTCTGATTCTGTATATAAGTGTCCTTTTCGGTTCCATTTTCTTTCAGATAGAATTTACGGTTACATTTAACCAGCTCAACAGTAAATTGGGGAGACCTCGTCGCCAGTCAATACGAATTGTTTTTAAAGCAGTCTAGATACCTTGGCGAAGAGCCCATTATATAAAGCTATTATAAATAAACATAATCATGTACGCTTTTAACGATACCAAGCGAGGCTCTCAGTGTTTTCCTGCAAGGACGAGGAGAAGAAGAACTAAATAAGCAAAACAAAGTTACTGCTTATTCTCCTTTAGATATTATGAAGGAGATATAGGTAAGTAGTAAGCGCACCGGACCATATGCGCCAGCAATATTCTAAGCACGGACGAATGGCAGACTTATAGGATATGTTAGATTCTTGAGAGAAAAACTGATTTGCACGACACAGTGAACCAACTTAAGAAATGGCATGATTTCTGGCTATCTCTATTGTTTTCGCCCATTCTTATCGTGTAGTTGTTGCAAGGATTTGCAATATATCAAGAGATGTTTTTGGGGTGGGGCGTGAAATAAGATGCTTCATCGAAATGTTAATATCTGCAAAGTAGGAACTCCTATGGTGCCGATCATTTGTCGGTGAAAGGAGGAAGTCGGTGCCGAAAATCAAATACGGCATAAAGAATTATCCGAACGCGATGCCGGATCGTTTTCATTTTTATCTTTCCGTTGCGCCGAGCGGGAAACGGTGTCGACACCGCAGACAGAAAAAGGCGGAGCTGGCGAGATTGTTTACGTCAGTCAGCATCGATCGAGCTGTGATTGCTGGAAAACAACAAAAGATGGCGGCAAGAGGCAGAAACATTAGGAGTTTCGAATTGTGTCTTATTTCCTAAGGAACAAAGCGCAGAGTAATAATTGATCTTCAACACCCCGACATCAAAGCACAGACACACACACACACACACACACACACACACACACACACACACACACACACACACACACACACACACAGACACAGACACACACACACGCACGCGCGCGTTCAACACATACAAATGCGATCATACCAACCCATAAACAATCTGATAACCAAACATATTAACACACACACACATACACACAGGCATACATAGGAAGGCATTATTAATGATGTATACGAGCTCAAATATGAAGCATATGCATTGTACCGCCTTATCCGCGCGAAAGGAAAAATCCGCGGATAACGTATCTTTCTTTTTCTTTTCTTTTAGAAACATCCAGAACGTTTCGGGATCATGTTAATGATAATGGTAATATCAATGGGTCGTCTTGCAAGGACATAGTTCTGCAATACAACACGAATCAAAGATGGCTATTTGCTACGGTAACAGTATTCCAGTTACAGTTATATTCGCTTAATTGTCAGCGGGCTGGGATCAAAGCGTAGTATCTGTTCTCCTTAAGTCAAATGGTAATAGTAATATTAACTGTTTTCCTTAAAATGAAACGTTCAGCATTCATTGCCCGAGCAGCCAGTGTTATTCGAGTTACGGTTTTCTTTACACTCCGGCCATCGTGCTGGGATCAAAATGTAGTATCTGTTCATTACGGATGAGTACTGGGCAACGTCCTGGACATATGTTTTAGCAAATAAATAGTCCTCGTTATTTTTTTTTGTACAAATGGTAAAATTAAATGTAATATTAGCCGTTTACCTACAAGAAAACATTTGCCATTCATTGACTGCGCCATCAGAACTGCTTTCGGTTGAAATTGATAAAATCTTTTTCTTAAAACAATTTGACCGCAAGGGGGTTACTGCAAGTGTCTGGGCCATTCTTATGAGAAGCAGTTGGTGCTATGTATACCGTTTTCTTTTTTCTTTTCTCTGAAAATCTTGTTGTTCGATAATTGTGTTAATTTCTTCCACGAACAATATCAATATATATACTCAGCTGTCTGAAAAGGCCACTAAAGCCTCGTTGTATAAATGGACGTCACCGGTGTACAACCGACAATTTAGCAATGTAATATGGACACGTTGTTGACAACTACCGCAGTTTAATCAACGGCGATAGACTAAGAAAGTCGGCCATTAGTTAATTTTCTCGTAGATCTCGCTGCCCGTCCATCAATGGGACGCCTTGCAGAGACATAGTTCTATAATACGACACGAGTCAGAGACGTCTAGTTGCTACGGCAACAGTACTCGAGTTACAGTTTTATTCGCATATTTGTCAGCGGGCTGGGATCAAAGTGTAGTATCTCTTCTCCTTATGTATATTTACCCGGCCTCCCCACAGAGACTGGATGTGACACAAGGTCATTTTAACGGGAGAAATGCCATGCACATATTTATGCATCTGGGCCAAGGACAAGAAAAGACGACTGTTACGGTAGAATCGGTTTTAGACCGATCCAACCTTTTTCGTGCAATGGGTAAGGTGTTGCTGCTGGGTTGGAATCCCCTGGGGCTGAGTAACTTATCGCCTCTAAAATGAGGAGAACCGCATCTCCGTCGCCTCGAGTCTCTTCTTCATCCTTGAGGAAATCGTCCAACATTCGCTGCCGTGAATAAGGACAGATGTCACGTAACAGCTCCGTGTCCTTTTTCTTTGTTACCAAAGAAATCCTCCTGTCTCGAAATAGTTTGACCAGCTTTTGGAATGGACTATCCCGATACGGCTATGGATCTCGAATGAAGTATAATAGGTCAAATATGAAACATATTCATAGGAGACTTCTGCGGATAACGATTCTTTTATTCTTTTCTTTTGGGAACAATCTCCAATCAGGACGTGCGGGTCCATGTTAATGGTAATATTAGCCGTTTACCCAGAAGAAAACATTTGATATTCGTTGACTGAGCTACCAATCCGGCAGTTGGTTGAAACTGATAAAATCTTTTCCTTAAGACAATTAGACCTCAAGGGGGTTACTGCAAGTGTCTGGGCCACTCTTATAAGAAGCAGTTGGTGCTATGTATACCGTTTTACTTTTCCTTTCTCTGAAAATCTAATCTTAATTTCATCCAAGAACAATATCAATATATAGATTTTCTAAGCCCGGCTTATATGTGGAACAAGGTCGAAAGTATAAGGCACCCAGTGAGAATCGAACTCACTACTCACTCGTAACTGTTTATAAAATGAAATAAGCTTGCTAACCATTACACCAAGCCGAGGTGCCCACGACCAAAATTAATATATACACTCAGCTGTCTGAAAAGGCCACTAAAGTCTCGTTGTATAAATGGACGTCATCGGTGTCCAACCGACAATTGCAGTAATGTAATCTGCACGCGTTGTTGACAACCATCGCAGTTTAATCAACGTCGATAGTCTAAGAAAGTCGGTGATTACTTAATTTTCTCGTAGATCTTGCTGTCCGTCCATCAATAGGACGCCTTGCAGAGACATAATTCTGCAATACAACGCGAGCCAGTGACGTCTAGTTGCGATGGTAACGGTATTCGAGTTACGGTTTTATTCATTCCTTTGTCATCAGGCTAGGATCACAGTGTAGTATCTGTTCGCAGATTACTCACTGAATGATCGCCTATGGGGCCGGGATTCCTTCTCCGATACAGGCCGGCGGCAGGGATTCGTCCCTGCGCTGGTAGTATCGTGGCTACGTCTGACAAGCTATGACCAGCTATGACCAGCTTGGACAAGCTAAGACCAGCCAAGACCAGCTATGACTAGCTAAAGCCAAAGCACTGCGACCCGGGTGAAAACTCGGGTCCATTCCCCCTCCCTTCTCACGTTAAACTCCGACCTTGTGTCACAACCTGGCCCTGTGGGAGGTCAAATAAATCCCGTGTAGTATCTGTTCTCCTTATGTCAAATGATAGTATTAATATTAACTGTTTTCCTTATAATGAAACATTCAGCATTTATTGACCAAGCAATAAGTGTTATTCGAGTTACGGTTTTCTTTATACACCGGCCATCGTACTGCGCTCAAAATGTAGTATCTGTTCATTACGGATGAGTACTAGGCATTGTTCTGGATATATTTTATAGAAAATAAATACTCTTCATTTTTTTTGTACAAATTGTAAAGTTAATGGTAATATTAGCTGTATCCCTATAAGGAAACATTTGGCATTTATTGACCGAACAGTTTTCGGTTGAAATTTATAAAATCTTTGTTTTAAACCAATTTGTTTCAGGCAAATAGTTTTTTTTCCCAAGTCCAGTAGCTGTTATCGCTCTAGTATTGGAGGAGATTTCCATCCTAACCTTTTGTTTGAAGTGGTGTAGAATGTATCTTGATTATATCATTATTTTCTCTTCGAATAACATGTGCTATCCATTTTAGCTGTTTCAAGTTCTCAACTGATGTGACTTCGCTTATCTGGTATATTTCTTTATCTGTGTTTCTGTAGCGTCATTCCACAATGGTCAAATGTTTCTCCAGACCCACTAACTGTTAGTTCTCTTGCTTCCTCCCAACCGTTTTTTTAAGTAGTGTAAAATGTCAACATCTAAAATATGTGATTATTTTCTCTTCGATGTGCTATCCATTTTAGTTGTTGCTGCTATTGAAAGTCCTCAACTGATGTGGCTTCTCTTATCTGTTATAGTTCATTGTATGTGCTACTGTAGCGCCAGTCCACAAGGTTCAAAGAAGTATGACCGATAGATTTCATTGGCCGAGAAGCTGGTACTAATGACGGCTGAAATTTATAAAATCTATCTCTTAAAAGAAGTATTTCGGTAAAATATGTATCTCAAGTCGAGTAGCTGTTATCCGTCGTTCCCCGTGGGGACATTGTTCCTAACATATTCTTTGAAGTAGTGTGGATTGTCAACATCATAATTATAACACTATTTTCTTTTAAAGTTACATGTGCTATCCATTTTAGTTGTCGCCGCTGTTGATAGTCTTCAAGTGATAAGATTTCTGTTATTTGGTACAGTTGTTTGTATTTCTGTAGCGTCACCCCATGAGGTTCGAAGAAGCATAGTCCTCCCTAAGACCTACAGGATTCAATCTGTCAATGCCGTTCGTAACCATTAATCTACTGGCTGTTGAAATTTATAAAATTTTTCTCTTAAACCAATTTATTCCAGGAAAATAGTTTTTTCCCCGAGTTTAGTAGTTTCTGGTATTGATGGAGATTTTCTTCCTAACTTTATGTTTGAAGTAGTGTGGAATGTCAACATCTTGATTATGTCATTATCTTCTTTTCGAGTGACATGTGCTATCCATTTTAATTGTTGCTGCTGTTGAAAGCCCTCAAATAATGTGGCTTCTCTTATCTGGTACATTTCTTTGTGATTCTGTAGCGCCAGTCCACAAAGGTCAAATGTTTCTCCAAATCCACTAATTCTTAGTTCTCTTCCTTCCTCCCAAAATTTTCTTTGAAGTAGTCAGGAATGTCAACGTCTTGATTATGTCGTTATCTTCTATTTCAAGTTTCAAGTTAGTTGTTGCTGCTGTTGAAAATCTTCGACTGATGTGGCTTCTCTTATCTGTTACAGTTCACTGTTTGTGATTCTATAGCGTCAGCTCACTGAGTTCAAAGAAGTATGGACTTCATCAAGTCCGATAGACTTCACTGGCCTAGTAGATTTTATTACTGACTGTTGGAACTTTATAAAACCCATCTCTTAAATGAATTCTTTCGGGAAAATATGTTTCTTAAGTCGAGTAGCTGTTATCGATCTTTCCAGTGGGGACATTGTTCCTAACATTTTATCTAAAGCAGTGTGGATTGTCAACATCATGATTATATCATTATTTTCTCTTAAAGTTTCATGTGCTATCCATTTTAGTTGTTGCCGCTGTTGAAAGTCCTCAAGTGATAAGATTTCTGTTATTTGGTATAGTTGTTTGTGTTTCTGTAGCGTCAGTCGACGAGGCTCGAAGAAGGATGGTCTTTTCTATGATCCACAGGCTTCACTCGCTCAAGCCATTTTTAAACATTGATCTTAGAAACCATTTATGGAGGCACAGTGGTATAATGAATAGCCGCTTTGATTTTAGGAACCGGATATTAGGTGCAAATACCCTTGGGAAAGGTATGAACACATCTTTCAACAGTTATGGATGTCAACCTGTGTTGCAGAAGGACAACTATGAATTCGAAACCTCCAGCTATGGGTTAAATAATCTCACCAACCCGAAACTGATCAAGCGTGATGAGTACCGCTACACCGCTGAAGACATGATCAATCTTGGAGGGAGGGATTCCTCCAGCAAAAGTGAGAAGATCATGGAATTCCTTTTTAGAAACATGGCTTATATGAACACTTTCATAACAGTTGGTGATAAGGTTAGGGTTAGGGTTAGCAAATGACAGGAAGTTGTGGAGAGCCGTGATCGAATGAATTCTTATCAGACATTATTCCCATTTTCTAGAGTGGTGTTATCACATGATATACTAGTTACGAAAAAAACAGTTGTCATTCGGGGCACATAGTTTTAGACTAGGTTATTTTATCCCACTATTTATGAAGTTGTCTAGCCCCAGTCATATCCCGAGGTTTATTCTGCACTAGTCTAAAATATAACCTGGTATACTCTGGGTTGGCATCGGAGGTGTTAATGTGCACTTTTGTGACATCATGCATGGTCTCAGGTTTATAGTCACGACTTACGAGATCAGCGCACTCTCAATGCATTTTCTTCTCAGTGAATCCTTTTTCTCGCCTGATCAGATAGGCATTTATTAAATGAAAATTGGAGTCAGATAGGCTTCAATGAACCAGTTTTCTCTCATTTCTCCAATTTTGTTTCAATGCTATTATACATCCTATAAACACGTAATCCGAGAAAACAAGTATATATCACACGAATAACATTTTGATGTGGAGTGGTGGAGAGAGGCTCGGATTGAAGAATTAGAGCACAGAGTTTGAATTCTAGTCGAGTTTGTTGCATTTACTTAAGTTATGAAGAGAAAGTTATGAATCTATTTTTTCTTCCTCAGTTCAGAACAAAAAGACAAAACTGTTTTTTGTATTATTATTTGTATTTGTACTTCTCTCCACAGCTATGGGTAAATAGCAGGACAGACTGGTCTAGAAGAAAAAAAACTTTTTTTTGTATTAAAAAACAGTGTTTTATTTTGTATTAAAACAGTTTTTTGTATTAAACAACAGTGTTTTTGTATTTAAAAAAAACACTGTTTTTTATATTATTATTTGTATTTCTCTCCTCAGCTTTGGGTAAATAGCAGGACAGACTGATTTAGAAGAAAAAAGAGTGTTTTTTGTATTAAAAAGAGTGTTTTTTGCATTAAAAACGTTTTTTTTGTATTAAAAAAGTGTTTTTTTAATATTAAAAACAGTGTTTTTTTGTATTGAGGCTGTTTATAAACTATTTGCTAGGTTGGCATCGTCGAATCAGAATGAAACAACAGAATCAGTTGTTTTTTTGTATTAACGTCATTAATGTCTGTTGGATTTGAAATTATCCTTCTCTAAGTAGGTCTCTACTACGCTCGTATTTTTCATTGTGCTGCTATTGCTGTTGTCATATTATGTGTGGTCTTAAGTTTTATTGTCGAGACTTATGAGATCAGCGCACTCTCAATGCATTTACTTCCAAGTGAATCCTTTTTCCCGTCTGATCAAACAGGCATTTATGAAGTCAAAATTGTGGCCAGATGTGTTACAATGAACCACTTTTTCTCATTTCTCCACTATTCCATGCTACATCCTATTACATGTAATCCTAGAAAACAAATATATATCACATGAATAACATTTTGATGCGGTGTAATGGACAATGGCTGGGATTGATGAATCAGAACACATTTACATCCATTTAAGAGCAAATACCTTGGGAAATGTATGAATCTATCCCTTCTCCCCCCAGCTATGGTTAAATAAAAGGACAGACTGGTCTAGAAGAAAAACACAATTCAAAACCTCCAACTATGAATTAATTAGCCTCACCAACCCGCAATTGACTAAGCTTGGCAAGTACAGCTACACTCACTGAAGACGTGGCCAATCAGGGAGGCTTTCCTCCATGGAGAAAGAAGACACTAGGAATGGTTATGTTCTAATGAGCTTTCATCTCTGATATCTTGCGATTATGTACAGCCGGCAGTTTCAGTCAGTTATATGTCATGCGTGATACACGCTTAGAGGATCATGTATCTTTGGTTACATGCCTGACGAGGCAGATTTTTTTCCCGCAGTCGGTTGCCATTTCTTTCTGCGGTAGACCAGTTGCCATCCAAGGCTATAGAACCCGGTCTGACCTGCTATTTACACATAGCTGGTGGGAGAAGAACAGGATTAATACCTTACGAAGGGTATTAGCACGTCAGTCAGTCAGTTATGTGCCATACGTAATACACGCTTAGGCGATCATGTATCTTTCGATACATGACTGACGAGGCAGATTTTTTTTCCTCAGTAATTTGCCATTTCTTTCTGCGGTAGACCAGCTGATATCCAACACTATAGAACCCGGTTTGTCCTGCTATTTACCCATAGCTGGGGTGAGAAGAAGAGGTGTAGCACGTAAGTGGATGTAATCGATTCGACTGGAATTCGAACTCGGCTCTCCGATTCCTCAATGCGAGCCGCTAACCATTACTAAACGGTTCCGCCATATTTTAGACAATTTCCTGCTTTTTGTTATTCAAAGTAATTTTTGGCCTTTTACTCCCGTCTTTATTCACATCACGTTGAGATATACACGTTTCAATGTGATGTGGCCGCAAGCCCAGACACTGCTAGAGCGTTGAGTCTACCCTGCTACTTAACTGTTAGTTTGAAGAAGAAGAGATATATTCATATCTTTCACCAGGATATCTGCGCTTAAGTGAATGTAACAGGCTCGGCTGGGATACGAACCCGACTGTCTGATTTATTATTCCAGACCGCGATACATTGCACCACCCGCACATCCAAATAGGTATTAATATACCAGAAGTGGTGTTATAGTCGTGAACGGCTTGCACAAAACCACAACGACTCACCCCCAGTAAGGCCTGCTTACGGTCATATAGAGTTGCATTACCGATTCCCGTACGGTCACCGAAGTTAAGCAACGTCTAGCCTGGTCAGTACGTTGATGGGTGACTGCTTGGAAAATGGCTTGGAATTGTTAATCGGAGAGGCGAGTTCCAATTCCAGTTGGGTTCGTTATAGTCAATTACGCGGAAATATCACTTGGAAAGGTAAGAATTCACCACTTTTATGCGTTCATTAGCAAGTCTTCAGTAAACCCATAATTATCCCTAAGGAATAATTAAATAAATGGATAAAAATTCGTGCAAAATATTTAGATTTCGGCATTAAATAACCCATAGAGGTGTCGATATACCGTTAAACAAAAATAATCAGCAAAAACCAACTTTGTTTATTCCTGTTCTGCAGTCATAAAAAAAACTCTCCTCAAACAGATATATCGCCGTTTTACAACCTTCGGTGTAACTTGTGTAGGATAGCTTCCTCTTTCCGCATAAGGTGAAATTGAAATATCACCTCTGATATTTTGCATTTAACTATAAGTTTCCCTGTAGCTCATTTTTCTGTAAAAGGTCTTGCCTTTCAAATGATTCCTACATGGTATTCTTTGACTTCGTCGGTAGAATCACATCTCTGTCCGTTTGATTCTGCGAGGAAGCTATTCAGCATTCACTGCCATATAGGCGATGAGATTTCAATAACAGTTCAGCAATCTTTGTCTTTTTTTCTAAACTTATTTTTTCTATATCTTAATTCTTTACTTAGTTTCTGAAAGGTATATTTAGCTTTTCCTCTTCGATTTAAGTTTCCTGTGTAGCTTTTCTTTCCGTTGTCTCTTACCCACAGAGATACAAATCTGCACCTATTTGAATTTGACGTCCCCAACATCTAGCTCTGACCGTGTGTGTTTTGGCGGCAAGACGTTTGTTTTCATATCGTTAAAATATGACTTTTAGCCTATCGTAGAGTTCTTTCAAATTGCCATTTCTGAATCTATCAACACGGTGTCATCTTTATAAAATAAAATAAAATAGGTATGTTATTAAAGATGCGAGAACAGGTTCGTAATTTCATGTGCCTAAAATTTGCAATGCAAAATAACAAAAAAAACAATGTTTATATTTTAGCATTAAATTTAAATAACCCATAGAGGTGTTGATAAACCGCTAAACAAAAATAACCAGCAACAACTAATCATGTTTATTCCTATTCTGCAGTCATAAAAAAACCCTTCTCAAACAGATATGTCGCCATTTTCCAAGCCTTGGTGTAACTTGTCTAGGCTAGCTTCCTCTTTCCGCATAAGGTCTCATGGAAATATCACCTCTGCCATTCTGCATTTAGCTATAAGTTTCCCTGTAGCTCATTTTTCTGTAAAAGGTCTTGCCTTTCAAATGATTCCTACATGGTATTCTTTGACTTCGTCGGTAGAATCACATCTCTGTCCGTTTGATTCTGCGAGGAAGCTATTCAGCATTCACTGCCATATAGGCGATGAGATTTCAATAACAGTTCAGCAATCTTTGTCTTTTTTTCTAAACTTATTTTTTCTATATCTTAATTCTTTACTTAGTTTCTGAAAGGTATATTTAGCTTTTCCTCTTCGATTTAAGTTTCCTGTGTAGCTTTTCTTTCCGTTGTCTCTTACCCACAGAGATACAAATCTGCACCTATTTGAATTTGACGTCCCCAACATCTAGCTCTGACCGTGTGTGTTTTGGCGGCAAGACGTTTGTTTTCATATCGTTAAAATATGACTTTTAGCCTATCGTAGAGTTCTTTCAAATTGCCATTTCTGAATCTATCAACACGGTGTCATCTTTATAAAATAAAATAAAATAGGTATGTTATTAAAGATGCGAGAACAGGTTCGTAATTTCATGTGCCTAAAATTTGCAATGCAAAATAACAAAAAAAACAATGTTTATATTTTAGCATTAAATTTAAATAACCCATAGAGGTGTTGATAAACCGCTAAACAAAAATAACCAGCAACAACTAATCATGTTTATTCCTATTCTGCAGTCATAAAAAAACCCTTCTCAAACAGATATGTCGCCATTTTCCAAGCCTTGGTGTAACTTGTCTAGGCTAGCTTCCTCTTTCCGCATAAGGTCTCATGGAAATATCACCTCTGCCATTCTGCATTTAGCTATAAGTTTCCCTGTAGCTCATTTTTCTGTAAAAACGTCTTGCCTTTCACATGCTCCCTACATGGTATTCTTAGAGTTTGTCGGTAGAAACACAATGCCTATTCCTTTAACCCATTAACTGCCAAATTTTTTTTAATACGCATTTTTGTCCCAGACAGGTGTCTTAGGAGTTTATTTACTCCTTATGTTTAATTTCAGTAGTTTTTATAGAAACGAGAACATCAAATATATATGTGTATAAAACATCAAAAAATAATATTGATTAGAAGTAATAAATAAATACTTTTCAAAATAGTCATTACTTTTCTACTCGTGAAATGTAAAATTACGACAGAAAGTCTCTTCTTACGGCTAATAATAAAAACTTTAAAGGCTAAGTGTTGTAAAATATATCTCTGAAAATGCAATGTATGTAAGCAATTCAGTGTAAATACAAGGAATAACATTTAGTGAGTTTAATTTTAACAGATCCCCAAATGGGGCTCATGGCGGGTAATGGGTTAAATTTGCGAGGAAGCTATTCAGCATTCACTGCCATATAGGCGATGAGATTTCAGATAAGAGTTCAGCACTCTTTGTCTTTGTTTCTCTCCCCGGAATCGATCCTCCAAGTCAAAAAGTCTACCATTCGACCTTGCATGGAGTATTGCTGCCATTTATGGTCTGGGGCCCCTGCGTGTTGTCTCAGGGTTCTTGATAAGATCCAGAGACGGATATGCAATGTAATTGGCCCCGATCTGTCATCTCGTCTGCAGTCGCTCTCTCACAGACGCGATGTTGCATCGCTCTGCCTTTTCTACAAGTACTTCCACGGTAATTGCTCCGAGGAGTTGCTTTCGCTTGTCCCTAGGCCTCGTGAATTTAAACGTCCTACGAGACTGGCATCCCGTTCCCACCCCTTCACCGTTGAAACTGTTAGATGTAGACGTCTCTTCTACTCCAATAGCTTCATGTCTCGCACATCTCGCCTATGGAACTCCCTTCCCTATTACTGTTTGCCTGACAAATACAATCTCCAACGGTTTAAGTGTAGCGTCAATCGTCATCTCCAATTGCCTTGATCTATCCAATTCCCTTCTCCACTTCCTGACATCTTTCATTGCTATCTGCTCTCGCTCTATATCTTCCGTAACCCCCCTGCCTTGATCGACCCTCCGTCCTTCTCTTTCTTCCTTTACCACTCCTATCTGCTCTTCCTCCAACCCTTCTGTAACCCCATGCGTGATAGTGGCCACCGGCCTTGCTTGGGGTGATACGCTTAAAAAAAAAAAAAAAAAAATGTCTTAATTCTTTGCTTAGTTTCTGAAAAGTATATTTAGATTTTCCTCTTCGATTTAAGTTTTCTGTGTAGCTTTTCTTTCCGTTGTCTCCTACTACAGTATCCACAGAGATAAAAGTTTGCACCTAATTGATTTTAACGTCCCCGACATCTAGCTTTGACCGTGTGTGGCAGCAATGCATTTGTTTTCATACCGTTAATAATTATACCTTTTTGCGTATCGTAGAGTTCTTTCAAATTGCTATTTCTGACTCTATCAACACGGTGCCATCTGTATAAAATAAAATAAAAAATAAGTATGTTATAAAAGATGCGAGAACAGGTTCTTAATTTTTTGTGTCGAAAATTTATAATGCAAAAAAACAAAAAAAACAATGTTTAGATTTCAGCATTAAATAACCCATAGAGGTGTTGATATACCGTTAAACAAAAATAACCAGCAACACCTAACTTTGTTTATTCCTGTTCTGCAGTCATAAAAAAAAACTCTCCTCAAACATATATCGCCGTTTTACAACCTTCGGTGTAACTTGTGTAGGCTAGCTTCCTCTTTCCGCATGAGGTGAAATTGAAATATCACCTCTGCCATTTTGTGTTTAACTATAAGTTTCCCTGTAGCTCATTTTTCTGTAAAAGGTCTTGCATTTCAAATGCTTCCTACATGGTATTCTTTGCGTTCGTCGGTAGAACCACATCTCTGTCGGTTTAAATCTGCGAGGAAGCTATTCAGCATTCACTGGCATATAGGCGATGAGATTTCAGATAACAATTCAGCACTTTTTGTCTTTGTTTCTAATCTTATTTTTCCTATATCTTAATTCTTTACTTAGTTTCTGAGAGGCTATCTTTCATTTTTCCTCTTCGATTTAAGTTTCCTGTGTAGCTTTTCTTTTCGTTGTCTCTTGCTACAGTACCCACAGAGATAAAAGTCCGCACCTAATTGAATTTGACGTCCCCAAAATCTAGCATTAACCGTGTGTGTTTTGGCGGCAATACGTTTGTTTTCGTACCGTTAATAATTAAGGCTTTTTGGACTATCGTAGAGTTCTTTCAAATTGCCATTTCAGAATCTATCAACACGGTGTCATCTGTATAAAATAAAAGAATAAGTATGTTAGAAAAAATGCGAGAACAGGTTCGTGATTTCATGTGCCTAAAATTTGTAATGCAAAAAAAAACAAAAACAAAGAACTCTCTCCCCACCACCAAATATTATTTCCACTACTAAGTTGTATACACAGCTTTCTATTGATTATCTATGTCACGAACGGGAAGGAGGTTCGTCGTAAGCTGAGCTCAGACCAAAAATCATTAAAAGACAGAAACAAAATCAGGAGCATAAACCCTATAATCAAATCTTCTACCTGGTCGCTTAACAAGACTATCAGTTAAAACGATTCTCTCTCCTTCTCTCGTTCTCTCTCTCTCTCTCTCTTGCGTATTATAATTTCTATAGCCATTATTGATATTTATTGCGTAAAATTACACAATTATGGCACAAGGCCGAAATGGGATGGGGGTTGAGGCTGGTCATCACTAACTATCCGATTCACTGACCATTCACGCATTACAATTCGACCATTCACCGCAAGAACTCTTCCGTCACCAATCAATCCTCCATGCACCATAATACCACATCCTCTCAAAGGGAACCAACAAAACGCGCCGAGTGACATAAAAAATTTAATGATAATAAATAATTATATAAAAAAATCCATGATGAAATATGAGAGGTGATGGAGATGAAGCCAATAACAAACTAAAATGTTAACACAAAACAAACTAAACAGAAATGATGTTATTAGGGCCCGTCCAACCCTCAAAATGAGAGGCCGCTGTATTCTGCAAATTTGGACAACTGTATAGCCATTATTTTATCAGTATGTAATAGTTCACCCAATATTTATTTGATTTATTCAACTATAATATTTCAATCGTTTACCTTCTATTCAGTATAATTAACAACCTATATAGATGCTTCCACATTTTTAATTTTACCTGTTGTCCCCTTTAAGAGGCTTATTGAGTAAAATAAAATAAAAATTAAAAATTAAAAAAACAAAAATCCGTTTATGATAAATTTATGTCTACTTCAACAAATTGGCAAATCATTACACCAATAATACATTAGTCCATGAAATTGCTCCCTGGTATGGTTGAATGACATGTCTAAGCATCAGTTGTTTTTGAGATGTTGAAATAACCCGCCTACCTCCACCTTCTGGCCTTATTTTAGCGTAGATCGGAAGTTCATTGGTTAATATAGATATACCCTTAAGTATATTTTTTAATTATGATCTTATGACCCCTTTAACTTATGAAAAAAGGCAAGGATTTGTTTTTAAATCTCCGTAGTAAATCCTTTTATAACAAGTTATCTACCATCGCCTGTACTTAGTACTGAAACAATGAAAATGTTTTTATTGTAAGTTATTAGAATAAAAATATTATAAATTTTTGCTCTACTTTATACTGAGGACTTTTAAAAAAATAAATGCTACGAACTGTAGATTTTTACTTCACCTGTTCTTTCTCTCATTTGTGTGTATAAATATATATATATATATATATATATATATATATATGTGTGTGTGTGTGTGTGTGTGTATGTGTGTATATATATATATGTGTGTATATATATATGTGTGAGTGTATGTATATATATATGTGTGTGTATCTTTATATATATATATGTGTGTGTGTTTATATATATGTGTGTATATATATAATATATGTGTATATATATATATGTGTATATATATATATATGTGTGCATATATATATACATATATATATATATGTGTGTATATATATATGTGTGAGTGTATGTTTATATATATGTGTGTGTATCTTTATATATATATGTGTGTGTGTGTGTGTTTATATATATATGTGTGTATATATATATATGTGTGTGTATATATATATGTGTATATATATGTGTGTATATATATATATACATATATATATATATGTGTGTGTATATATATGTGCGTGTATATATATATATGTGTGTGTGTGTGTGTATACATATATATGCCGACTATGTATATATATATATATGTGTGTGTGTGTGTGTGTATATATATATATATATGTGTGTGTGTATATATATATATATGTGTGTGTGTATATACATATGTGAGTGTGTGTATATATATATATATATATACATGTGTGTGTGTGTGTATATATATATATATATAATTATTTATTCAAATATTACAACATAAATATGTTAAAAAATCACGACAAAAATAGCCATTTTGTTTCAACACTTCTGGTGTCTTATCAAGTGATAATGTAGAATATAGAATAAATGGTTTTAAAAGTTTCAAATTAATTAACGATCTTTAGCTAGGAGTAAACGCTGGTACATAAGCTAGACTGACCAATCAAAATACAAGTATAGGGTAATTCGAAAAATTTGACAACTAAGCAAGGTTATCATAGATATTCAAAGATTTATAAAATTTGAAATTAAAATTAAAATTAAAAAATTAAAAATTACCTATTTAGAAATCTAAATCAAATCTCTATTAAGTTTTAAATTGTAGAATTACAGAGGAGAAAAAATATAGAAATATACAAATAAAAATAAAAGATATATATGCTATTTAATTTATATTTTCATTAAAATTATGTTGAAAGGGATGTTCAGAACCCCAGACAGAAATGTATACACTTTAGTTTCATTTCAACATGTTAGTCGCCTCTCACGTGAAATCATTCGAACACACGCATGTTAAGCGGTCAGACGTATTTAGATATATACACACACATACAAAATATCTACACCACATACAACCACACGTACGCAAATGCACTTTCCTTACACATAGACATCAATACACACAGGCACATACATCTACATTCATTATGATCTAGACGGTCAGATGTCATAGCTAAAAGTGAATATATTCGTGGCTTAATATGCTATTAAACGAATTTTAACTTGAAATATAACTAATCCGTTCAAATATATATAGATAAAATTTAAACAAATAAATATATATAAATATATATATATACATTTTTAAATCATATAGTTTTCGACACATTACAGACAAAAGTAAATAACCACCTCCATATATAATTGTACATTCACACATACGCATACAAATCCACACATGCATCCGCATATCCATATATACGCATAATAGGTACGCATATACAGACATACGCACATAAACATACACATAGATAAGCACATATAAATATATCGACCCATACGTCAACGCAGAAAAGTAAATAAAGCAAGTAAAGAAATATATACATAAAGATGCAACTATATACAAATACATACATACACATACATATCTAGATGTACATACATACGAACGCATACATATATGCTTATAAACTAAATATATACACAGACATTTAGAAATACATGTATATATATATATATATATATATATATATGCAGAAATATAGTCTTAAAGTGTGCTATATTTATGGGGTAAAGTGCTCAATATCAGAGATAGAGCGTGTGTAAATATAAAAGTGGACATGGAAGTCAGCACTTAGAGGCGACAGTCTGTTTCATGCTAGTGCAATCGTCAGACTTCCGGTAAAAGTACCCGCCAAAATATACTACCCATAATGCACCACTGACCCTTATATAAACAGCCGAGAAAAATAACAGCACTAGTCGCCTGACGATTGCACTAGCATGAAACAGACTGTCGCCTCTAAGTGCTGACTTCCATGTCCACTTTTATATTTATATATATATATATATATATTTATATGTACCGGGTGTAACAGAAAAATTCTCCAAATTGTGTAACAGCATAATTACCTCCCCACACGCACACAAAATGTTTAATATCTAAAATATCGCTAAACTAATTGAGTGTCTTTTTTCCATGTTTTCATATAAGACATTTATCCATCTTGGCACCATTTGTCTCAAGAATCACTGCAAAACACTTTGAGTTATTCATCGAAAAAGAGAAATGTTTAAAATCGTTTTCTGTCAGATCCACTGTCTTCTCAACAGAGCAATGGTGGGCCGAAAAACATCATATGGGCCTTCAGTGACGGTACCAACATTCATACTCTCACTTCCATCTTCAAAGTTTACTCAAGAACCATCAAGAGAATGGTGAATAAGTTTTAAAAAGAAGGAACAATAGAGAGGAAAACTGAATCAGGAGTGTACAACAGAAAGAGGGATTATGATCTCAACTTTGAGCTAAACAGGTCAATTTGAAAAGATCCAACTCAATTCATAAGGTAGTAGGCATGTGAGAGAGGAGTTCCAGCTATGACAGTCCAAAGAGCAATGAAAAGAAGTCTTGAGAATGAAATCGTACGTAAAACCTGTCAGACAACTTGTTACTCCAGAACAAAAAGTAATGATAGAGTGAGCGAAGATCATCTTCTGTGAGTTAGAAAATGATCCTTGAATAATGTATATATACGAGGGTCATTCAATAAATAAGGTGAATTTTTCGGTATAAGGACTTCTAATACAGATAGAAGCTTACTTGTTTTTTTTAATTTTTCAACGTAGTCTCCCAGCACTGAAACACACTTTTCCCATCTGTGCACAAGCTTCCGTATTCCCTCAGCGTAAGAATCTTTGGACTGATGTCTCAGCCAGTCGCTCACAACACTTTTGACTTCATCGTCACCTTTAAACTTCGTGCCTCTCGTGAACGCTTTCAAGGGACCAAACGGGTGAAAGTCTGAAGGGGCAAGGTCTGGGCTGTAAGGGGGATGAGGGAGCAGTTCCCAGACCAGCTTGTTGATGGCCTGCACCGTTTGGGCTGCTGTGTGAGGCCTTGCGTTGTGATGATGCAAAATGACTCCTTCTGACTGATGACCCCTGCGTTTGTCCCAACATATAAGCTCAAAGTCCTTGCAATGTCATCGACTGTCACCCTTCTGTCAGACTGAATGAGGTCATTGACTGATTCGATCACCTCAGGAAACCTCACTTCTGTAGGGCTCCCAGGCCTGTCTTCATCGTCAACACTGCTCCGTCCTTCTTTAAACAACTTACCCCACTTGTAGAGATGTTTTGGCTGAAATATGTAGCACCATACACAGTTGACATTCTCCTGTGTATTTCAACTGGTTTGCACCCTTCAGCAACCAAAAACTTGTTAACTGACCGCTGTTCAATCCTTGGACATGCTTCTTGGTCGGTCATCTTTGTTAATCGGCAAAACTCTTAAAGTGTTTTTTTAATCTGCAAAAGAAATTAAATCCATGTGAAAAAGAAGTAAAAAAATAAATAAAAAAAAGAGTAAGCTTCTATCTGTATTAGAAGCCCTTATACTGAAAAATGCACCCTATTTATTGAATGACCCTCGTATATACATTTTAACCTGCCTCTTCAAGCATATATATATATATATATATATATATATATATATATATATATATATATATATATATATATATATGAGCTTTATTTCACTCCTTCATGAGCTTCCTATGCTTAGCTATGATTAATTAATGATGAACATATTATTTTCGTTTCTGATCGATTTCCTCACGATTCTTCTGTTAAGCTTGGAGAGTAATTATACATTCTTATTCCTCAAAGTAGAGTCCATTTGTGCTATAAAACCCTCAAAGAATTCCAGTAAGATATATTTAATCATTTCTATAACAACGGTTCAACGCTTAATTTAACAATTGGAAAATTTTGCTGTTACATGATTTGGACAATTTTGCTGTTACTATATATATATATATATATATATATATATATATATATATATATATATATATATATATTCAAGCATGTTTAAATAATTTAGACCTATTATGTCTATTTATTTTATTTTTAATTCTTTCAAGTCCACGAATTAATTTCCTAGTGCCTGTAGTAAATTGATTGTGAAAAATTTCAAGATTTTCTTTCAAATAATGTTTATTTTTTCATATACTTTCAATCTCATCTGAGACCATCTTCCCAGATGGTATATCTATGGATATGGTAGGCATTAACACCATAAATTCAAAATATTTTTTCGTCTATGCAAGAGTGGTAACTCATGCGATATTTTAAATTATATTTACAGATATGTCCCCCGTAAAAAAAAATTCCAAACAGTAGTAGATCCAGATAGTTTTCAACACTTCCGTGTTAAAATTTTTTTTCCTTGCTATATTTTAAAGTAAATGTAAGTGACATGTTTCAAATCAGATTAATTAAACTTTGAATCAGCTAATCTTCCTTAAATAAAGTTTCAGGAAAGTATATTTTATTTTTGCAAGATTTTTTATAAGGTTTATTACGTTATGCCGAGCGATTTTAAATATGGCTAAAATCATTCATTTTTAGGGATTAAAACTCTTTACAATAATTTAAATTTTGTTTCGAAATATAGCAAAGCATTTTACTTATTGACAATATTAAAGTTAATCGATTAGCTTCGAATTTTTCATTACTTATAATACTACCTGCTAACTCCTTGATAAATTGTTTTAGAGAGTAGATATTATTCCTCTCTAAAACAATTTATCCAATCTTAATAACATCAAAATAATTACAACCCCCTCCAAAACTACTATGGATATGATCAGAAATAGAAATATCCATAACAATAATAGTGCTTATTTACACTATTTACATTCGGATGTATCGAATAAACTGTCACAACTGTTCCTTACAATATATTGGTGAAACTTGCAGAAATTTAAAAAAAAATGTACCTTTGAACAAAAGCAGAAGGAACAAACACTTAGAGAGTTGATTTACTAAAGGGAATTAACTGATACCGAGATATCCGTGAAGGGGAATGGCCCGTGGGATTATACACTCTAACCTCGTTGACTACATAAAGGGTTCGATTCGGAATATCAATGAATATTACCTGAAGAAGGTTTGAGCGTACAACGGCTGAAGCGTCGTGAATATGACAATAAAGATGAGAACAACAGTGCGAACAATGTAAATAGTGTAAATAGTTACAATACCTCATCTCAGAAATATAGACCGATCCTGAAGAAGGTCGGAGCGTACAACGGCCGAAACAATACCTAATCTCTGAAATATAGATACGGTCCATTGTCGAAGAACGACCCTGTGAAAATTGTTCGCTGAACAATGAGATAGCAAAAGGAAAAAAAAATTACGAACCGTTACAAAGGAGAGGGAATTGTGAAGAGCTATGATCGTCCATGTCCTGAAGGGACACGATATATAGAAGAATGAGTTTGTGTAGACGCTTGACGGAACATGCATTTGGAGATAAAAAATTTTTTACTAAGAGCTACAAACGGTAGGAAATTGTGGAGAGACATGAAAGAAAAAGAATAGTAGCAAATACGGAAAGTTGTGGAGAGCCGTGATCGCTCAAGTTGTGAAGGGACACGGCACTTGAAAGATGGCAGGAAGTTGGGGAGAGCCTTGATCGCTTACGGTAGAAATGGGCACAACACTTCAAAGAAGCAGAAGGGTAGCAAATGACAGGAAGTTGTGAAGAGCCGTGATCGCCCAAGTCTTGAAGAGATACTGAACATGAAAAAAAGCAGAGTAACAAATACAGGATGTTGTGGCGAGCCGTGATCACTTACGTTGGGAATTGGCACAGCACTTGAATAGAAACAGAAGAGTAGACAGGAAGTTGTGGAGAGCTGTGATCGCTCACGTCGTAATTGGACACTGATCATGAAAGAAAAAGCAGAGTCGCAAATACAGGAAATTGTGGCGAGCCTTGATCGCTTACGTTGGGAATTGGCACAGTATTTGAAGAGTAGCAAATGACAAGAAGTTGTGGAGAGCCGTGATCGCTCTCGTCGTGACGAGACTTGGCACAGAAAAGAAGAAAATGGCTGAAGATTCCTCTCATTGTCACGTTTTCCGTTCTGACGTATTTGTTTTCTATTTTTCTCATCCGTTCTCTCGTTATCGATGGTTTACAAAACCAGGACAACTGTGAACTGATATATTATTGACTCGCTGAAGGCATTTCCTCGTTCTTCGTTTTAGGATCAAGTCTTAAGTTCATTTCTTTTTTGTAGGGACTTCCTACGATTGTCACCGCTTAAGAACCGCTCTTGAAATATCGTCTGTGTTCACGCGTCTTTGGCGTTATTCTCATCCTTGTTGCGTGATGTCGAACTGAACTCATTGCATTGTTCTGTCTCTCGCTAAAATAAACGGTGGTCCGAAAGTCTTGTCGCCCCTACATAATCCAATTTTCTATTTCAGAAGGCTGACACGAACTCCTACAGTGTTACACCATCAATGAAACTGGAGAAACTGAATCCAGTACATGTGATTTGAATTACTGTATTACTTGTTCTCATTGGTAGGGAATGACAAAACTTTCGGACCACCCAGTACATTTCTCGGCCTCCTGCTACTACGACACGGATCCACAGTTCAACACTTTGAATTAAAAATAAAAAGAAACAAAAAAACAATTTTCATTAAGGAATTTCGGACCACCCTGTAAATTACAGGGTGGTCCGAAAGTCTCGTCACCCCTATATGATATAATTTTCTATATCAACGCTCTGTGGGGTATTATTATCAAGGGGAGGTTTGACATGAATGATACGAGAATCCGTTGAAGGACTCCTTTTGGAGAGTCTTTGCAACAATCACCAGAAGCACAGCTTCGTAAAATATCAAACAGAATATGGCACCGCATCATTTTGTGCCACGAAAATACTTTCGGACCACCTAGTACTATGGCCAGGAAATGGGGGATTTGTTTAATACTAAAGAACAATACAGAACTGATCCCTCAGTTTTTACCATCTTTTTATTTGGTTATCTATCAGTGGTTCCCATCCACCGTGCCGCGGCACATTAGTGTGCCGCGGAATGATTGCTGGTGTGCCGCAAAGAGATAATACCTTGAAGCCATTTAATTTCAATTTGTTTGAAATTGAAGAATATTTTCCCTCAATCAGCATTGAAGAATTTGATTGGATTCGCAATCCGTTCCTAGATTTATCAGTCATCAACCTTTTCAATTTTGAGTTATGTGAAGAGGAAGAATTAGCAAGCCTTTCCAGTGACCGTGGTCTCAAATTGAAGTACGCACAACTGCCATTGGACGACTTTTGGATTTCTGTTATGGAAGAGTATCCAACTCTCAGTAAAAAAGCCATCAAAATCTTACTGCAATTCTCAACTTCGTACCTATGAGAACTGGGATTTTCTTACCTAAACAACATTAAAAATAAAAAAATGTGAAAGACTTAAAAAAATATTGAAGAAGAGTTAAGAGTGTGTCTCTCTCACATTCGCCCAAATATTGCAGCAGTAGTCAAGAAGCACCAGGCAGAACTGTCCCACTGACATTCACCATTATTATTTTATACCCGATATTGAATACAGGATATGGTGAATAAAAATTCTTCTTATATAATATTCTTTGTTTTTTATTATTTTATTGCAAAAAGGCTTTATGAGGGGAAAATATTCATTTTTTGTGATAGGTGTGCCGTGAAAATTTAAAGAACTCAATAGTGGGCCGCCACGTAAAAAAGGTTGGGAACCTCTGATCTATAAGGAAGTTTTGTAATTTCATCTGTGAATCTATAGCGATCGGAAAGTCTTGTCGCCCCCATATAATATATTTCTCTATTTTAGATGGCTGGCACGAAAATGATGGTGTCCATACAGACCTTCTCGATCTGTGATAGCGTCAATGAAAGGGAATAAACTGAATCCAGTCCATGTGTTTTGTATTATTTTCTGTTGTTTTCATTACTTTTTGGTATAGGGTGACATGACTTTCGTATCACTCTGTACTATGGCCAAGATATGGGGGATTTGTTTAATACTAAAGAACAATACAAAACTGATCCGTCAGTTTTTACGATCTTTTTATTTGATTATCTATAAGGATGTTTTGTAATTTCATCTGTGAATCTACAGCGATCGGAAAGTCTTGTCAACCCCATATAATATATTTCTCTATTTTAGATGGCTGGCACGAAAATGATGGTGTCCATACAGACCTTCTCGATTTGTGATAGCGTCAATGAAAGTGAATAAACTTAATCCAGTCCATGTGTTTTGTATTATTTTCTGTTGTTTTCATTACTTTTTGGTATAGGGTGACATGACTTTCGTATCACTCTGTACTATGGCCAAGATATGGGGGATTTGTTTAATACTAAAGAACAATACAAAACTGATCCGTCAGTTTTTACGATCTTTTTATTTGATTATCTATAAGGATGTTTTGTAATTTCATCTGTGAATCTACAGGGTTCGGAAAGTCTTGTCAACCCCATATAATATATTTCTCTATTTTAGATGGCTGGCACGAAAATGATGGTGTCCATACAGACCTTCTCGATTTCTGATAGCGTCAATGAAAGGGAATAAAATGAATCCAGTCCATGTGTTTTGTATTATTTTCTGTTGTTTTCATTACTTTTTGGTATAGGGTGACATGACTTTCGTATCACTCTGTACTATGGCCAAGATATGGGGGATTTGTTTAATACTAAAGAACAATACAAAACTGATCCCTCAGTTTTTACCATCTATTTATTTGATTATCTATAATGATGTTTTGTAATTTCATCTATGAATTTACAGCGTTCGGAAAGTCTTGTCACCCCCATATAATATATTTCTCTATTTTAGATGGCTGGCACGAAAATGATGGTGTCCATACAGACCTTCTCGATTTCTGATAGCGTAAATGAAAGTGAATAAACTGAATCCAGTCTATCTTCTTTGTATTACTGTATTACTTGTCCAGTTGTTCTCATTACGTTTTCAGTAGCGGGTGCCAAGACTTTCGGGCTACCCTGTATACTTAAATATATGCTTGCGGTACCAAGGCTGAACGCTCATTAGAACAATTGCCATGGAAAACAAAAATTGTTTCACCCCAAGAAGAGTGGCAAGCGGTTACTGACAGTAGAAAAAGAATGGGTATAAGTTCGTGACGAAAAAGGACAATAAAGGAACACGATTTAAGAAAAAAGAAAATGGCGATTGACATTACCTTTAAAATTTTTGACGTTCATAGGTGAGAGGGTAACAAGAGAGAAGAATGTTCGACCTGCAAGGAAAGAAACTATTCTAAAATTTTTTTCGGACAACCTGGTCTGAGTGTTCTTTTTGTTGCCATTTTAGATAAAACTTTGTCATTTCTCACGTGTTCGGTCCATGGTATTCTCAGCATCCTTCTGTACAACCACATGTCTGTTGCTTCAAGTCACTTCTTCTCTCTGCGGGATTATGCACCATTCACTGCTATATAGAAGGAATGGTACTACATAACATTTCAGTACCCTTTTTTTGGTTTCTAACAATTTTTTCTCTTTCTTAATACTTTGCTTAGCTTTTGGAAGGCATCATTCACTATCCCAAACGCACCTTCGCATATCAGTGTCGCACTTTCCGTCCTCTTTTAATACACTTCCTAGATATCTAAATGTTTAGCCATCGCTTTTCTTTGCATGCACTTATATATATATATATATATATATATATATATATGATAAATTAACTGATTTCAAATATGTTTTTTTTGCTACACACTAATAACCATGTTTCAAAAATGGAAGCTAAAAGCTTCGAATTTAATTATGTTATTAAATTAAAGACATTATTTCCATTTCCTCGTCAAGCGAATTTTGGAGTAACTTATTTTTTAAAATTTACAGTTTTAAAGGCACAGCATAGATTCATAATTGAGTGTTTCGAAGGATACCGAGAAATCCACTAATCTAGACAAGGGGTGGTAGCGTGTTCAATTTGTTAATTTTTGTTGTATAAGTTAATAGTTACATCCGAATTCGCTTGACGAGGAAATGGAACTAATGTCTTTAATTTAATAACAAAATTAAATTCGAAGCTTTTAGGTTCCATTTTTGAAACATGGTTATTACTGTGTAGCGAAAAAAAAACATATTTTAAATCAGTTAATTTATAATATTAAGTCTCTGTAAATTTATATTGAGCACTATTCTGTAAAAATAAAAATATCTATAAGAACACCGGATTATATATATTACTGTTCTTTCTTTTTATTTATACACAGACACACACACACACACACACACACACACACACACACACACACACACACACACACACACACACAAGTATATATATATATATATATATTATATATATATATACATTATATATATATATATATATATATATATATACATTATATATATATATATATACATTATATATATATACATTATATATATATATATATGTATATATATACATTATAGACATTATATATATATATATATATATATATATATATATATATATATATATATATATATATATATATATATATTCTCTTTTGCTTGATCGTCGAGGATATTGGACCATAACAGTGGCGACGAGGATGAGATCCACTGTTATGGTAAAATATCCTCGCACCACGGTTATGGTCCAAGGTTAGGACCAAGAAAGAACAACACGGACACAAGAGTAGGAATAACAAAGATATATTACAAACAGAAATATAATACAAGAAGTTGAAGGTGTTAGTATTAACTGTCAGTCTGGTTTAGAGTGAACTAATATTGTCTTGACTCGTTTGGTCTCAACTCATTCCTCTTCTCTCTCTCTCTCAAAGAGGCGCAGTATTTATAGAGTCAGGAAGAGTCGATTATCGTAATAGGTAAGTTCCCATAACACACACACACACACACACCCACACACACACACACACACACACACATATATATATATATATATATATATATATATATATATATATATATATATATATATATATATACGACATGTGTCGACGATCAAGCAAAAGAGAATAATTCCTTATAAGCGCAACTCTTTCTCAGACTATCGAAACATTCGTATCTACTCAGTTTCATATCCAGAAGTTATCGAAGTAATTTCTATAGAAGGGATGGGTGTTTTTTTATTAATCGAACAAAATTTATCACTTTAAACATTATTTTTCGTGGATACTCGTATTTGATTTCACGATCCGTTTATTAAAGAATATCTATTTATTTTCGGCTACCGGCTTGAATAATTTCTGTGAAGTAAACATGTAAATACTTCCTTTTTTTTTGTTTTTTACTAATTTTCATGTGTTGAATTGACATTTCTGAAGATTTTCGCTCTAAAATCTCTAGACTATTTCTTCCACATATCACATTTGTATTACATTTCACATATTACATTTTTATTATATATCATATATTACATTTTAATTACATATCACATTTTTATCACATATCACATTTTATTACATATCACATATCGCATTCTTACTACATATAACATAGTACCTATCATATTTTATTACATATTACATATCACGTAACACATTTGTATTACATTTCATATATTACATTTTTATTACATATCATATATCACATTTTTATTACATATCGCATTTTTATAACGTATCATATATTACATTTCAATTACATATCACATTTTTATCACATATCACATTCTTACTACATATCACTTAGCACCTATCATATTTTATTACATATTACATATCACGTAACACATTTGTATTACATTTCACATATTACATTTTTATTACATATCATATATCACATTTTTATCACATATCTCATTTTTATTACATATAGCATATCTCATATCACATTTTTATAACGTATCATATATTACATTTTAATTACATATCACATATCACAATTTATCGCATTGTTATTACAAATCACATTTTATTACATATCACATATCACATTCTTACTACATACTACTTATTTCACATATTACTTTTTTTATTACATATCATATACCACATTTTTATCACATATCACATTTTTATTACATATCGCATATCTCATATGACATTTTTATTACGAATCATATATTACATTTTAATTACGTATCACATATCACATTTTTATCACATATCACATTTTTATTACATATCACATATCACATTCTTACTACATATCTCATAGCACCTATCATATTTTATTACATATTACATATCACGTAACACTTTTTTATTACATATCACATAACATATTTTTATTGCGTATCACATATAACATTTTTCATTACATATCAAGGTTGCCGCAGGACAGAGAGACTTTAATAAGAGATATAAAAGACGGGAAATTGTGGAGAGTCACGATCGCTCAAATCTTGAATGGGCAGGTCACATAGAAAAAGAAGTCGGATTGAATTTTGGGATTGGCACAAACGATGTTGGACATACAAGATTAATCAACATTAACTTTTTTTTTTAAACTATTGCTTAATTTAATATACTTATGTTCATTCATCAAACCGAGTTGGTGTCATGGTTAACGAGTTTATTTAGGTTGACCATTACTGGCCGTGTCGTGAGTTCGATTATCGCTGGAGGTCCTCCTAAGCACCTTAAAAAGGAAACATTGAAATATCGCGAAAATCGACCTAATGCATACACATATTGAGACTCACGCTAAGAGTGAACTCTCTAAAGATCTCTTTTCTTATAGTCAGTTGATTAGTTGCTTAAATTTGTTTAGCGGCATATCGACATCTCTATGGGTTATTTAATGCTGATAAGGGGTCTGCCCTTTTTACCCAAATAGACTCACCCGAGGTATACATATATTACTACCAGTGAATACCCGGACAGTCTGTAGTATGAGCGTAGTATTAGAGAAGGGTAGCACAAGAGTCACCGTCGTGAGCACCTAGACTCAGTAAGGAGTCATACCGCGATACTTCAATACCAAGACAGTATATATATTATTGTTACTAACCCGCATTCTTGGATCTACTAACCCGTATTACCAGTTTGTATTGTTACGTTAATACATTTAATTTCCTTATCTATTCCTGGCGTTTGTTATTTATTGATATCGAATTTCATCCCGGAATCCACAACAAATGCCGAAATCTAAATATTTTGAACATCGTTTTATAGCTTCAACTAAATATATTTTGAACGCATTTGTATGCCTTCAACTATAGCTTATTGTTAGTCATTTTGTTATATAATTTTATAGTCGGTAATTGAACTGTAAAAACCATTACTGGTCATTTTATTATAAATGTGTATTGTTAGTCATACTATAACTAGTTATTGTAGGTAATTTTAATATAAATAGGTATTTTTGGTAAATATTTTGTGTAAAATAAAAATTTATTGCTGGTATGTTTACTATAAAAATATTTTTATACTTTGATAATGTTTTGTTTTTGTTTGGGGTTCAGTATTTGCCCATATCTGGAACCCTGACAGGTGCTACAACCCCGGCTCATGGTGGACCTGAGAACAACAAAAACTAAGAGATAGTTCAAGACTACAAAATCTCCAATCTCCCGATCAGAGGTCTTGTTGTCAGATGTAGTTTATCGTCATACCATAATTAATTTGTTAACCATTACCGTAAGAATGCCGGTCCTGGATACGCAGTTATAGTTTAGCTAGAATAGGCCTGTTGTTATTAAAAATAATTCTTTGGGCAAATATTACCTTTTTAATTGATAACAGCTGCTTAGCGTTCGCATTTTTCGATAAAAAATAATAATAATAATAATAAACACAAACCCGACTTTTAAAAGATTTGTTTATATTTTTTATACAAATTATGTGTTATTTCTTTCCGGCAAAATCAAAAGGCGAACGGGAACGAATTAGAAAATAAATGAAACGAAAACGAAAAACGAAAAAATAATAAAAACAAAGACTACGGAGATATTTCAAATACATTACCAACCAATGTCTTTAGCAAATCGCTTTCTCTTACAAACAAAGCCCACTCGATGCAAATCGTAAATGCAGGCATGAATAGAATTCACTTTCACATATTCTTTAGAAAGAAAACTTTTACTTTTTCTTTGTATATTAATAATTCGAAGGATGTTTTAATAAAATTTGGTTATCTCGACGCAAAAACAAAAAAAAAAAAGAGAAAAAAAAGAGCACATTGTTGGAAAAAGTTATATTGGGCTTTTAGAATAGCGATGAGATATGAAATATCAAGAATAAATTCTTTGTAGGAAATTGGTCATAGATTTTATAAGTATATAAAGTTGGTATTGATCCATTGGATCAAACAGAGGTTGGAAATTATGGGAAAGACCGCTTTGCCGTCAGAACGGACATGATTCTGAAGAATAAATTGCAAGGGAGAGAAAAAGATAAGCGAGAGCAAAGCGCAGGGGGGGGGGTAGAGAAAGACAAGAAAAAAAGAGGAAAATAAAAGGAAGATTGCAAAAAGGGATGGGACAAAAGAGAGGTATGAAGAAATTGCGGTGAAAACAGAAAGAGAGGTAAGTGGGAGGAACCGAGAGAGAGAGAGAGAGAGAGAGAGAGAGATGAAAGAAGAAAGTGGGAGTCGAAGAGAATGAGAAGAGAGAGGAATATGTGAGGAATAGACAAAGAAAAGAATAGAGAATAAAGGGGGAAGTGGAGAAAGAGATGGGGCAAAAGAGAGGTATGAAGAAAGAGTGGTGAAAAGAGAAAGAGGGAGGGGAAGTGACAGAAAAGGAAAGGGATGAGAATGAAACGAAAAACGTGTGAGGAATGGAGAAAGGAGGAGAAGGGAGACGGAAGTGGGGAAGAATGGGACACGAGGGTGTTATGAAGAGAGAGTGGTGAAAAAAAGAAAGAGTCAGGGAAAGTGAGAAAAAAATAGAGTGGGAGGAATCGAGAGAGAGAGAGAGTAGTGTAGGAGTAAGAAGAAGAAGAAGAAGAAGAAGAAGAAGAAGAAGAAGAAGAAGAAGAAGAAGAAGAAGAAGAAGAAGAAGAAGAAGAGGAAGAAAGAGGAAAGTCAGGGGATTGATGAAACAGGAGGAGGGAGGAAGAAGTAGAAGAATGGAGAAAGTGATGAAGCAAAACAGGTATGAAAACGAGTGATGTAAAAAGAAAGAGTTAAGGAAATAGAGAGAGAAAAATGGAAGAATCGAAAAAGAAGAAAGTGGGAGGGATGGGAATTTTTAAAAAGTAAAGAAAAGGGTGAGAAATAGAAGAAAGAGAACAAAGGAGGAAGAATGGAGAAAATGATGAAAAAAGATGTGGTATGACAAAAAAAAGAGTTGAAAAAAAGAAAGGAGGGAAAATGAGAAAACCAGAGAGAGATAGGTGACAATAAGACAGAGGTATAGATGAGAATGAGAGGAAAAAAAGAAGAAAATGTGAGGAATGGAGAAAGGGAAGGAAAGGAGAAGACTGAAGAAAGAGGAAAGTCTGAGGAATAGGGGAAGAGAAGGAGTGAAGAAAAGGCGAAGACTGAAGAAGGAGGAAAGTGTGAGGAATGGAGAAAGGGAAGGAAAGGAGAAGACTGAAGAAAGAGGAAAGTCTGAGTAATAGGGGAAGAGAAGGGGTGAAGAAAAGGCGAAGACTGAAGAAAGGAAAGTGTGTGGAATGGAGAAAGGGAAGGAAAGGAGAAGACTGAAGAAAGAGGAAAGTCTGAGGAATAGGGGAAGAGAAGGAGTGAAGAAAAGGCGAAGACTGAAGAAGGAGGAAAGTGTGAGGATGGAGAAAGGGAAGATGGAAGAAATGGGGAAAACTGAAGAAAGGAAAGTGTGTGGAATGGAGAAAGAATGAGGGTAGAAGAAGACTGAAGAAAGAGGTAAGTGCGAGGAATGGAAAAATAGGGAAGAAAAGGGGCAGACTGAAGAAAGAGGAAAGTCTGAGGAATAGGGGAAGAGAAGGAGTGAAGAAAAGGCGAAGACTGAAGAAGGAGGTAAGTGTGAGGAATGGAGAAAGGGAAGGAAAGGAGAAGACTGAAGAAAGAGGAAAGTCTGAGGAATAGGGGAAGAGAAGGAGTGAAGAAAAGGCGAAGACTGAAGAAAGGAAAGTGTGTGGAATGGAGAAAGGGAAGGAAAGGAGAAGACTGAAGAAAGAGGAAAGTCTGAGGAATAGGGGAAGAGGAGTGAAGGAAAGGCGAAGACTGAAGAAAGAGGTAAGTGCGAGGAATGGAAAAATAGGGAAGAAAAGGGGAAGACTGAAGAAAGAGGAAAGTCTGAGGAATAGGGGAAGAGAAGGAGTGAAGAAAAGGCGAAGACTGAAGAAGGAGGAAAGTGTGAGGAATGGAGAAAGGGAAGAGGGAAGAAATGGGGAAAACTGAAGAAAGGAAAGTGTGTGGAATGGAGAAAGAAGGAGGGTAGAAGAAGACTGAAGAAAGAGGTAAGTGCGAGGAATGGAAAAATAGGGAAGAAAAGGGGAAGACTGAAGAAAGAGGAAAGTCTGAGGAATAGGGGAAGAGAAGGAGTGAAGAAAAGGCGAAGTCTGAAGAAGGAGGAAAGTGTGAGGAATGGAGAAAGGGAAGGAAAGGAGAAGACTGAAGAAAGAGGAAAGTCTGAGGAATAGGGGAAGAGAAGGAGTGAAGAAAAGGCGAAGACTGAAGAAGGAGGAAAGTGTGAGGATGGAGAAAGGGAAGAGGGAAGAAATGGGGAAAACTGAAGAAAGGAAAGTGTGTGGAATGGAGAAAGAATGAGGGTAGAAGAAGACTGAAGAAAGAGGTAAGTGCGAGGAATGGAAAAATAGGGAAGAAAAGGGGCAGACTGAAGAAAGAGGAAAGTCTGAGGAATAGGGGAAGAGAAGGAGTGAAGAAAAGGCGAAGACTGAAGAAGGAGGTAAGTGTGAGGAATGGAGAAAGGGAAGGAAAGGAGAAGACTGAAGAAAGAGGAAAGTCTGAGGAATAGGGGAAGAGAAGGAGTGAAGAAAAGGCGAAGACTGAAGAAAGGAAAGTGTGTGGAATGGAGAAAGGGAAGGAAAGGAGAAGACTGAAGAAAGAGGAAAGTCTGAGGAATAGGGGAAGAAGAGTGAAGGAAAGGCGAAGACTGAAGAAAGGAAAGTGTGTGGAATGGAGAAAGGGAAGGAAAGGAGAAGACTGAAGAAAGAGGAAAGTCTGAGGAATAGGGGAAGAGGAGTGAAGGAAAGGCGAAGACTGAAGAAAGAGGTAAGTGCGAGGAATGGAAAAATAGGGAAGAAAAGGGGAAGACTGAAGAAAGAGGAAAGTCTGAGGAATAGGGGAAGAGAAGGAGTGAAGAAAAGGCGAAGACTGAAGAAGGAGGAAAGTGTGAGGAATGGAGAAAGGGAAGAGGGAAGAAATGGGGAAAACTGAAGAAAGGAAAGTGTGTGGAATGGAGAAAGAAGGAGGGTAGAAGAAGACTGAAGAAAGAGGTAAGTGCGAGGAATGGAAAAATAGGGAAGAAAAGGGGCAGACTGAAGAAAGAGGAAAGTCTGAGGAATAGGGGAAGAGAAGGAGTGAAGAAAAGGCGAAGACTGAAGAAGGAGGTAAGTGTGAGGAATGGAGAAAGGGAAGGAAAGGAGAAGACTGAAGAAAGAGGAAAGTCTGAGGAATAGGGGAAGAGAAGGAGTGAAGAAAAGGCGAAGACTGAAGAAAGGAAAGTGTGTGGAATGGAGAAAGGGAAGGAAAGGAGAAGACTGAAGAAAGAGGAAAGTCTGAGGAATAGGGGAAGAAGAGTGAAGGAAAGGCGAAGACTGAAGAAAGGAAAGTGTGTGGAATGGAGAAAGGGAAGGAAAGGAGAAGACTGAAGAAAGAGGAAAGTCTGAGGAATAGGGGAAGAGGAGTGAAGGAAAGGCGAAGACTGAAGAAAGAGGTAAGTGCGAGGAATGGAAAAATAGGGAAGAAAAGGGGAAGACTGAAGAAAGAGGAAAGTCTGAGGAATAGGGGAAGAGAAGGAGTGAAGAAAAGGCGAAGACTGAAGAAGGAGGAAAGTGTGAGGAATGGAGAAAGGGAAGAGGGAAGAAATGGGGAAAACTGAAGAAAGGAAAGTGTGTGGAATGGAGAAAGAAGGAGGGTAGAAGAAGACTGAAGAAAGAGGTAAGTGCGAGGAATGGAAAAATAGGGAAGAAAAGGGGAAGACTGAAGAAAGAGGAAAGTCTGAGGAATAGGGGAAGAGAAGGAGTGAAGAAAAGGCAAAGCCTGAAGATAGAGGAAAGTGAGAGAAATGGAGAAAGAGGGAAGAAATTGGGAAGACTGAAGAATGAAGAAGGTGTGAGAAATGGAGAAATAATTGGAGGGGAGAAAGAGGGATGAATGAATAGAGATGAAAGAAGAAAGACATATAAAGAGCGAGTGGTAAAAAGATGGAAGTAGAGAGAGAGAGAGAGAGAGAGAGAGAGAGAGTGAGAGAGATGGAGAATGTGACGAATTTAGACAGCGAGACGGGAAAAGACAGTGTTAGATATGTGCGTAAGGTAGAAAGAGAGGGAGATAGGAATAGAGAAAGACAAAAAGCAAGAAGGAAGACGAAGGAATAAGGAAAGGGACGGAGAAAGAGAGAAGTGCGTTGTATGTAGAAAGAGTGGCGAGAGAAGAAAGGGAGGAAAAAAGAGAGAAAATGAAAGTGAGAGGAATGTGGAAAAAGTGATGGAAGTATAAAGTATTGGGAAAGTTTAGAGAGAGGAAGATGTGTAAGGAAATTCAAAAGACAGAAAGGTGGAATTAAAGATTAAAGACATGCCTAAAAAAGAGGGACCAAGATTGAATTAAAGAGAAAGGGGGAAAAAATGCTAACGCAAGGAGAGAGATTAAGTTTGAAAGAAGACACGGCTATAATAAAGTTGATAAATAAAGGGTGGAACTGAAGAGAAGGATGACGAGGCAAATAAAGAGAGGTCGCGCTGGAATTAAAGAGATAGAGAACAAGCCTAAAATACAAACAGACCAATGTTGAATTGAAGAGGAGGAAGACCCTGATAAAGAAAGAAAGAAAGACAAGCCTTCATAAAAGAGTAGTTAGAGATAGCTTAAATAAACACGAAGGTTGAACGGAAGAGAAGGAAAGCAAGGCTAAAATAAAGACGGACCACATTTAGAATAAAGGGAGAGCAAGGCTAAAGAAAGAAAGAAGGAAAGAAAGACAAGCCTTAAAAAAAATGTGAGTTAGGGATAGCTTAAATAGACACGAAGTTTGAACTGAGGAGAAGGAAAAAGAAAAAGAAAGAGAGAAAGAAAAAAGAAAGAGAGAAAAGAAAGAGGAAAAAAGAAAGAAAGAAAGAAAGAAAGAAAAAGAAAAAAGAAAAAGAAGAAAGAGAGAAAAAAGAAAGAGAGAAAAAGAAAGAAAGAAAAAAGAGAGAAAAAAGAAAAAGAAAAAAGAAAGAGAGAAAAAAGAAAGAAAGAAAGACAAGCCTTCATAAAAGAGTAGTTAAGTTTAAATATCGACACGAAGTTTGAACTGAAGAGAAAGAAAAAGAAAAAGAAAGAGAGAAAGAAAAAAGAAAGAGAGAAAAGAAAGAGAAAAAGAAAGAAAGAAAAAAGAAAGAGAAAAAAGAGAAAAAGAAGAAAGAGAGAAAAAGAAAGACAGAAATAAGAGAGAAAAAGAAAAAGAAAAAAAAAGTGAGAAAAAAGAAAGAGAGAAAGAAAAAAGAAAGAGAGAAAAGAAAGAGTAAAAAGAAAGAAAGAAAGAAAGAAAAAAGAAAGAGAAAAAAGAGAAAAAGAAGAAAGAGAGAAAAAGAAAGAAAGAAAAAAGAGAGAAAAAGAAAAAGAAAAAAGAAAGATAGAAAAAAGAAAGAAAGAAAGAAAGACAAGCCTTCATAAAAGAGTAGTTAGAGATAGCTTAAATTGACACGAAGTTTGAACTGAAGAGAAGGAAAAAGAAAAGAAAGAGAGAAAGAAAAAAGAAAGAGAGAAAAGAAAGAGAAAAAAGAAAGAAAGAAAGAAAGAAAAAAGAAAGAGAAAAAAGAGAAAAAGAAGAAAGAGAGAAAAAGAAAGAAAGAAAAAAGAGAGAAAAAAGAAAAAGAAAAAAGAAAGAGAGAAAAAAGAAAGAAAGAAAGAGAAGCCTTCATAAAAGAGTAGTTAGAGATAGCTTAAATATCGACACGAAGGTTGAACGGAAGAGAAGGAAACCAAGGCTAAAATAAAGACGGATCAAGTTTGAATTGAAGAGAGGGGAGACGAAGATAAAATAAAGAGAGGCCAATGTCGAATTGAAAAAAGAACAAGGCTAAATTAACGAGTGATTAATGTTGAATTAACTTGAAGAAAGAAAGAAAAATAAAGAGACCGAGTTTAAATTAAAAGATAAGGCTAAAATAGAGTGAGGCTATGGTTGAATTAAACAAAGGGAAGACAACGATAAGTCGGAGTAAGATTGAAGTGAAGGAAGACAAGGCAAAGAGAGATCGAGATTGAAATAAAGAGAAGGGAGGCAAGGCTAAAACAAAGAGACCACAGTAGAGACAAGGATGACACGGCTAAAATAAAGGTTGAATTGAGAAGGCAGACATGGCTAAAATAAATAAAGGCCAAGATTTAAAGAAAGATGAAGAAAATGTTAAAATAGAGAGACCAAAGAGAAGGAAGCCATAGCTATGTAAAGAGAGAGCAAGGTTCAATTGAAAAGAACGAAGGTAGGGTAACCTAAAGAGAGACAACTGTTGAAGTGAAACGGAATAAGTTTAAAATAAAATGAAACCAAGCTTGTGTTAAAGAGAAAAAAAAAACACAAGGCTGAATTAAATCCGAAAGTTGAATTAAAGCAGAGGAAGACAAGCCTTATTAAAAGTAAAAAAAAAAGTCTAAATTAAAAAAGAAAAAGGTAAGACAAGAAAAGTAATACAAGTTTTATTACGAGATGTGAAAACCAAGGGTGTGTGTCGAAGAGAAGTAAAACAAGGCTGAATAAATAGAAACTGACGCAGCTTAATGGATGAGAAGGAAGACAATGTTGTCGAAAGATAAAATGAATTAAAGCAAAGGAACAAAATGGCTGATTTAAAAACAAAATGTGAGACATAAACAACACTTAATAAAGCGAGAAAGCTCGATATGAAAAAAAAAGAACGAACGCGCAAATAAACATTAAAAAATCGATTTACTAATGGGAGGAAAAAATGCATTGCTCGATGGTTAATCAAAGTGGCAACAATATTCGTAAGATGTTTTTGTTTTTTTTCAAATTGCCAAAATAAGCAGCTTTATTGGCAAATTTAAATCACCTACCGACGCTTGGAATATGGCGCCTAAACGAGAGAAGCGTCCCTTTTAATGGTTTCTTCTGTCGAAAGATTAATCGCATTTTTTATTGTTTCGCCGCAAAAGAAATCGATGTTTAAAAGCTCCATGCAGTTTCGACTTTCCCAAATGTTTATTCCTTGATTTGGAAAATTTTTCTTCAAAAATATATTGCTGGCTACATTATTTTTGGTTCACAAATGTATTTTATTTACATTATTCGGACTATTGTCCTCATCTTTGTCGCCATATTTATTACTACGTTTCGGCCTTTCAGTATCTGTCTATATTTCTGAGATGAGGTATTATGTACACTATTTACATTATTCGGACTATTGTCCTCATCTTTGTCGCCATATTTATTACAACGTTTCGGCCCTTCAGTATCTGTCTATATTTCTGCGATTAGGTATTATGTACACTATTTACATTATTCGGACTATTGTCCTCATCTTTGTCGCCAGATTTATTACAACGTTTCGGCCCTTCAGTATCTGTCTATATTTCTGCGATTAGGTATTATGTACACTATTTACATTATTCGGACTATTGTCCTCATCTTTGTCGCCATATTTATTACAACGTTTCGGCCCTTCAGTATCTGTCTATATTTCTAATATTATATTGTTAGTATTTTTACTTCAAAAATGCATTGTTTTACTTTCAAAGTGTTTTGACCCAATTTTTGGGTGTTCACTATTTGCCTATAGTTGGGACCCTAACAGGTGCTACTACCCATTGTTATGGCGGACCTGGGAATAAAAGCAACTAAAACGTGGTTCCACGCTCCTTCCATTCTTCCGATCAGAGGCCTTGCTGCTGGATGTCGTTCAACGTCATACCCAGGACAAAGTAATCATGTATAAAGTAATGTGTCTTTCAAATGTGAATGAATATGAAATGAGTTATCAGTTTTACACTGCCATATATATATATATATATATATATATATATATATATATATATATATATATATATATATATATATATAATTCTCAAAATGTCTGTGTGTGTGTGTGTGATCGGATCTTGTTTATAGGTTTCCACAGTTTTTATCTGATTTTGATGATTTTTTTTTTGTTTGATAGATAATTTTTCAGTGCTGGTTTTGAGTCCAAATTGGCTGGAAAAAAATTACGAACCGTGAAGTGGGGGAGAAAATGATTTTTTACACTTTGCGCAAAAATCAGTCAAAATTTAATGTCTGTAAAAAAAACAGCGTACAATCAGTTTAGAGAGTTGAAATCTAACGCAAAAGATAATTAGAATTATCAAAAAAAAAAAAAATTAGATTATAAATAAAAATTATCGTATATTATTATTATGACGGTCCATGGAAGATGTTCCTTCCTTGCAAGATTTAGAACGCAAAAACAGCCCCCCCCCCCAACATTCAAATTGTTAACTCCCCATTTGGGGATGTGCCTCACTTGCACTCAATTGTTGTTACCAATATTGATTTTCAGGTGGGCTGACTTTAGACTTAAACTCCTCCAATTGAAGAGCAAATATTCTCAGTAATGAAACACCCGGTCGAAGACGGGTTATCCTGCTAGTTAAGTAATAAAATGATTACTCATTCCAGAATAATCGTATTTTGATAGTTCCTTTAGTTCTTAGTTATTAGGTTATTCGGAAAATAATCTAGGTTTTGTCGTTGTTTATTTTAACCTACTTTTTATGTAAAATATATATATCGTTTTATTTGGATTCTGAAAAATTCGGTAAGGGATTACATTAAATTAATTTTAGAAAAAAAAGTTATATAAATCTTTTGCTTTCGAACCGTTGAAAATATGGTGGGATTTATCTTAAATTCAATGCAGAAATGCTAGGTGCGATTGATAAATTGTCGTCTAAATGACGCAAAAATGAAAATAAGCACTGATATCTCATTTTACCAAATAATGCATTGTTTTACTTTCATAGTGTTTTGACCCTTATTTGGGCAAGTTCCCTATTTGCTCATTGTTGGGACCCTAACAGATTCCACTAGCCCGTGACTGGGTGGATCTGCAATTAATAGTTGGTTCCACGCTGTTCTCAAAACTTCCATTCTTCCGATCAGAGGCCTTGCTGCCGGATGTCGTTCATCGTCATACCAAGGACGAGGCAATCATGCACAAACTGTGTGTATTTCGAAATCTAATGGATATAAAATGGATGATCTGTTTTACATTGACATTAAGTAATAAAATGATCCCTCACTCCAGAATAATCATATTTTGCTAGTACTTTTGTTTTTATCTGATTCAGAAAATCATCTAGGTTTTGTCGTTGTATATTTGAACCTATTTTTTATGTAAAATATACTGCTTAATTTTGATTCTGAAAAATTAGATAAGGGATAAAATTAAATTTAGAAAAAATTATATAAATCTTTTTGCTTGGAAGCCGTTGAAAATAAAGTGGGGATTAATCTTAAATTCAATGCAGAAAAGCTGTGAGAATTATAAATAAATTTCAACGAGAAAGTTCTAAAGAAAAGGTACAGAATAAATATTAATATCCTCTTTTTTTTTTACAAAATTTGCACAAATTCATTCTTCCTTTTCATCTCGAAATACGCCATCTTATCGGAAAAAAGAGTTCTAACGGATTATTATTTAAGCATACAATGAACTGCAAGCACAGGTATTCCTTTCTTTTTGTTTTTGATCTGATGAAACCTAGAAAGGCGAAACCCGTAATCTAGTTTCAATGAAACGTTTTACAATTTGTCTGGATTCTGTATGCTATTTTATACACATAAATACATGTTTATATGTATTTATACCCATAAATACATATTTATATATATTTATACACATAAATACATATTTATATATATTTACACACATAAATACATGTTTATATGTATTTATACGCATAAATACAGGTTTAAATGTATTTATACACATAAATACATGTTTTATATATTTATACACATAAATACATGTTTATATGTATTTACACACATAAATACATGTTTATATGTATTTATACACATAAATACATGTTAATATATATTTATACACATAAATACATGTGGGAGTATAGTGTCATAGCTATACACTACTATACATATACTATGCATAGTATACATGTTTATATATATATTTACACACATAAATACATGTTTATATGTATTTACACACATAAATACATGTTTATATGTATTTATTCACATAAATACATGTTAATATATATTTATACACATAAATACATGTGGGAGTATAGTGTCATAGCTATACACTACTATACATATACTATGTATAGTATACATGTTTATATATATATTTACACACATAAATACATGTTTATATGTATTTATACACATAAATACATGTTTATATATATTTATACCCATAAATACATGTTTATATGTATTTATACGCATAAATACATGTTTATATATATTTATACCCGTAAATACATGTTTATATGTATTTATACACATAAATACATGTTTATATATATTTATACCCGTAAATACATGTTTATATGTATTTATACACATAAATACATGTTTATATATATTTATACCCATAAATACATGTTTATATGTATTTATACACATAAATACATGTTTATATATATTTATACACATAAATACATGTTTATATTTATTTATACACATAAATACATGTTTATATGTATTTATACAAATGAATACGTTTATATGTATTTATACACATACATAGATGTTTATATGTATTTATACAGATAAATACATGTTTATATATATTTATCCGCATAAATACATTTCTGTATGTATTTATACACATAAATACATGTTTATATGTATTTACACACATAAATACATGTTTATATGTATTTATACGCATAAATACATGTTTAAATGTATTTATACGCATAAATACATGTTTATATATATTTATACGTATAAATACATGTTTATATATATTTATACGCATAAATACATTTGCATGTGTATTTATACACATAAATACATGTTTATAATTATGAATACATATAAACCGAAATCCGCGACACTGTATTAATCAAAATTTCCAATCTCCCGATCAGAGGCCTGGCTACCATATGTCGTTCAGCGTCATAGCACAGACGAGGCAATGTTACCACAGGCGGACCGCTAGACGCGCGCTAGTGGCTGCCCCCAGAGAACCGCTGGTGTTGCCATCGGCGGGCCACCAGCGTGAAGTGTTGTTGGTAATATTTTAATTATTTTTTTATTTGGTTATTTTTTACTATGAGAATGTGTTGCTGATATTTTTACTATAAAAATGTTTTTTTTTTCTTTCATAGTGTTTTGATCCATGTTTGGCGGGTGTTCCCTATTTTCCCACCGTTGAGACCCTAACAGGTGGTACCACCTTGTGTCATGGTTGACTTGGGAACAACTGCAGTTCGACGCTGCTCAGAATTTGCAATCTCCCGATCAGAAGCTTAGATGCCGAATTTCGTTCAGCGTCATCACCAGGACGAGGCAATCATGTATAAACTAGTGTGTAGTATTTCGACTTCTAGTAAACATAAAATGGGTGATCAGTTTTACATTGTCATTAAGTAATAAAATGATCCCTCACTCCAGAATAATCATATTTTGATATGTTGTGAGACCAATACTTCCCTACATCATGGACTCTCCCAGTACTATATTATTATGTGTATCATAGGAGTAGCACCAGAAATTCGCAGCCGCATGTTCTGCTGTCGAACTCTCTGTTTGGCAGAGAGGAACCCGGACGAGGCTTTGCCGCAGGGCAATGTTTGGCCCGGGGAGGTAGACAGTCCCTAAACTCGTGTATACGGGTTGTAAATGGGAATATTTTTGGCCGAGCCTACGGGCTCGGTAAGCCCACGTTAAACCGGCCTTGTGCCACATTCGACCCGTGTGGGTGGGTTGTTAAATATACCAGTAATGCGCAGCCGCGTGTTGAGTTAACGGTCGAACTCTCTGCTTCTGGGCGGAGAGGAACCCGGACGAGGCTCCGCGGAAGAACAGAGTCTCGTTCGTGGTGGTTGACCAACCCGATTCTGTTTTTACAGTTTCTACGGGTATTTTTTGGAAAAGACAGAGGGAAGCCACACCACGTCTGTGAGAGAATACCCCACTTTAAACCCGGCCTTGTGACACATCTATCCCTCGTTGTGGGGGGGGACAGTAAATACAGTAATGGGCATATTTTTGGCCAAGCCTACGGGCTCGGCAAGCCCACGTTAAACTGGCCTTGTGCCACATTAGACCCGTTTGTGTATGTGTGGGGGGGGTTGTTAAATACAGTAATGCGCAGCCGCGTACGATACCAATATCGGACACCACTGGATAGTAAGCTCTGCTTACACTATTCTTTGTAGCTTTTCTGTTTAATATAACTTTCTTACCTCTAACCCGTGTTCCGTGTTTTCCTTCCGTGGCTCCTACTTCGGGTCCACATCACCTTTCTTCCTTAGTTATTAGGTTATTCAGAAAATAATCTAAGTTTTGTCGTTGTATACTTTTTTTAATGTAAAAGCGGGTACAAAAAGGAAAAAAGATATGCTCTTTTAAAGTGACAGATTTAAAAATATATAAATCGTTTAATTTCGACCGATTCTGAAAAATTGGATAAGAGATTACCTTAAATTCATTTTAGAAAAAAAAGCTATATAAATCTTTTGCTTTGAAGCCGTTGAAAACAAGGTGGGGAATTATCTTAAATTCAATGCAGAAATGTGGGGTTAATGTCTATATAAATTTCAAGATCGACAAAAATTCAAGAAAACACAAAATAAATATTTTTTTTTTACAAAATACGCACAATTTCATTCTTTTCTTTCATCCCGAGATGTATTAATGATGTATTATTTAAACATACACCGAAATAAACACAAATATACCGTATTTTGCAACTCACAAGACTCACTTATTTCCTAAAAAATACCCTGAAAAATGTGCATCTTCCAAGACGAATGTAAGGCAACACCCAGGCTCAAGTAAGCTTGGACGGTTATCTAATTGTCTTGATTGATAGGGACGTGGATTTATATGTTGAATCATTACACGATAATGTTAGCTATCTATCTAATTCACCTTTTTATATGATGTAACATCAGTACTTAACTGTTACAAGACTATAAACCTTCCTTGAGCCGAGCCATATGCTTAAAGATGCTTTGTTTACTAGCAGCGGTTGTAGACTTTCTGCTCTTGAAGGAAATTTGGTTCTCCGTGTCGCGTCAGAAGGTTTTTCTCGCCTAAGTCCATCCTTCAAATCTACAAATCAACCATTCGTCCTTGCATGGAATACTGCTGTCATGTATAGCCTGGTGCTCCCGTTGTACATCTCGAGGTCCTCGGCAAAATCAAGAGGACGGATATGCAACGTGATTGGTCCTGATCTGGCATTCCGTTTGCAGATGCAATCTCACAGACGTGTTGTGGCTTCCCTCTGACTCTTCTACAAATATTTTCATGGCAACTGCTCGGACGAGCTACTTTCATGGTTCCCAAACTGCATGAATTTAAGCGCGCCACTAGGTTGGCATCTCGGCCCCACCCTTTCACTGTGGAAACGACTAAATGTAGCCATCTCTTCTACTCCAACAGCTTCTTCTCTCGCACTTCCCGTCAGTGGAACTCCCTTCCTCTTACTTGCTTCCCTGATAGCCATAAACTTCAAATATTCAAATGTAATGTCAATAGACATCTTCTGATGGCTTGACTTTGATACCTGTCCTTCGCTTCATCCTTTCCCAAACACTCCTCTTTACGCTTACTCTCACTTTCTGTACCCCTAGTGGCTGACCCGCCTTGCTTGGTATGATATGCTTAAAAAAATGTCATTGCCATACAAACAAAATCGGACCAGTGGTTAATGTAAACAATACGGGGCACCAGTATGTGAGGGACGCATGGCGAATGTGTTGTTGTATGAGAAAAAAACTTTTTTTATCTTAGAAATTTCTTTCCAATATTAGGGTGCGTCTTCCATGCTGCACAATCTTCTAAGTCGGAAAATACGGTATTTCTTTCTTTCTTTTTTGGATCTGATGAAGCCTAGAAAGGTGGAACGCATAATCAAATCTCGTTCCAATGAAACGGTTTTCTATTTTTCAAATTTCTTCAAACAGAGTATTTAATATAATTTCTGTCTAAATAAACTATTGTTTACCCATTGCTCTCATATATTTTTCAAACCTCTTAACAAAGATGTCAAGAAAAAGATTTCCTCAAATTTCCTGTTATGAATATAATCTTGACCGCTATTTTGATTATTAAAAAAAAAACCATCTAAATTAATATACGTAATTTTAAAAATGATGAGTAAAAAACTGCATTAGTTGCTGAACAACATATATAATAATGATTTAGTGTTACAAGTTGTACTACTTAACCAATGTATCAAATGCATCGTGTACCAGAAAATGTCAATCGCGAGATAACTCGTTGTTGGTGTCATAATAAAATGTGCCAACCATGGGTTATCTCGTGGTTTGCAGACAATATGTTGAATAATGATAAGCGTCATGTTTATTATTGTTATAATAACTCGTAATCGGCACGAGATAACTGGTCTCCAGCACCGGATGACACATAGCCGGCAAGGGATAACACGTAGTCGGCAAGGGATAACACGTAGTTGGGACGTGATATCACGTAGTTGTCACGAGAAAACTAGTAATATACACGAGATAACTCGTCGTCAGCGCTAGATAACGTGTAGCCGGCAAGGGATAACAGGTAGTCGGCAAAGGATAACACGTAGCCGGCCAGGTATTACTCCTAATCGGCAAGGGATAACTCGTAGTTAGGACGTGATAACACGTAGTTGGCACGAGATAACTTGTAATATGCACGAGATAACTCGTCGTCAGCGCCAGATAACTCGTAGCCGGCAAGGGATAACAAGTACTCGGCATGGAATAACACGTAGTTCGGACGTGATACCACGTCGTTGTCACAAGAAAACTAGTAATATGCATGAGATAACTCGTCGTCAGCGCCAGATAACTCGTAGACGTCAAGGGATAACACGTAGTCGGCAAGAGATAACAGGTAGCTGACAAGGTATAACTCCTAGTCGGCAAGTGATAACACGTAGCCGGCACGAGATAACTCGTAATATGCACGAGATAACACGTCATCATTGTAATAATATCTCGTGATTGTCAATCAATTTGTTGAAAAATGACCTGCCTTTATTTTTATAATTGTTTTGGCATTATTTTGATAAAGTTGTTTAAGTCAAATATTTAATGATGCCCTACGGTAGTTTCCCACAGGTATTTTAGAATCGTTGAACTCGAAATTAGCATATTCAATCATTAACTAAGAAAAATGATTCTTCAGCAAATTCAAAGAGGGTTTTTGGGAAAATTTAACGGGGATTTCTAGTACATATACTAACTGGAAAATTTAAAGGGACGTCAAATTGAATTTTCAGGCTATTTAAAGCTATGAAATTATTTTAGATTTTAATATTTTTTTGTTAAAGATAATAATGATTATACTGATACAAGTCTTAATAATTAACCCATAGCTGGGGTACAAGTAGTGGATCAATACATTTCCCGAGCGTATTTGCGCGTAAATGAATATGACCAAACACGACTGGAAATAGAACTCGGTTCTCCAATTTACACTTTCGAGCCATTATCCATAAAACCACTCGCACATCCATGCTAACAGCACCTGGAATTCCCAAACGGTCACCTGCCTAGGTAATGATCAGGTTCGACGTGGTTTAAATCCGGTAACCCTACGGGAATCAGTGCTTAAACGTTCTATGGCTGTAAACTTGATCCCGTGGAATGACGGGATAGATATATCAAAGTCACTGCTTAGTTCTAGGAAAAGGATTAAAAAAAGGATAAGAAACAAAATAAAAGATGGAGAAGACGATAACATTTTCAAGTTTTAAATATCTGTTTCAGAGAAATAGAAAAAAAAACTTGTCAATTTTAAAATTTTAATTTGTACCCTCTTACTTCTTAAACACGGTGACTGGTAGAGGTCAAAGGCGAAATCTGCCAACAAACTCTACAATAACCAGTAAAATCGTTCTTATGAGTTGCTTTGTAGCGTTAACTGAGGACTTAACATTTTTTTGACACTAAAATTATCAGTCTGTTTTTTGGCGGCCGCAGATGAAAATGTAACAGAAAATACCAAACACGAGATAACTCGTCTTCGGCGTCATAATAAAATCTACCAAGCACGGTTTATCTCGTGGTTGGCAGACAATGTGTTGAATAATGACAAGAGTTCAAGCTGATGGTTGTTATAATAATTCGCAGTAGGCACCAGAAATCATGTAGTCGGCACAAGACAGCACGGGATAACTAGTCGTCGGCATTGGATAACAGGTCGTCGGCACGGGAAAACTCGTAGTCGGCACAAGAAATTATGTAGTTGGCACGGGATAACTCGTCGACAGCACGGGATAAATTGTAGTCGGCATGGGCTACGTCGTCAGCACGGGATAACTGTTCGTCAGCACGCAATAACTCGTCGTTTGCATGGTATAACTAGTCGTCAGCACGAGATAGCTCTTAGTCGGAACAGAAAATCATGTAGCCGGCACGAGATAACTCGTCGCCAGCATGGGATAACTCGTCGGCGGCATGGGATAACTCGTTTTCAGCAAAGGATAACTCGTAGTCAGCACAAGAAATCATGTAGTCCGCACGAGATAACTCGTCGTCAGGACGACATAACTCGTCGTCGGCATGGGATAACACGTCGTCAGTACTGGATAAATCGTCGTCGGCATGGGATAACTCGTCGTCAGCACAGGATAAATCGTCGTCGCTATGGGATACGTCGGCAGCACGGGTAACTCGTCGTCAGCACGCAATAACTCGTCATCAAAATGGCATAACTCGTCGTCGGCATGGGATAACTCGTCGTCGGCATGGGATAACTCGTCGTCGGCATGGGATAACAGGTCGTCGGCACGGGAAAACTTGTAGTCGGCACAAGAAATTATGTAGTTGGCACGAGATTGACAGCACGGGATAAACCGTCGTCGCCATGAGATACGTCGTTTGCATGGTATAACTAGTCGTCAGCACGGGATAGCTCTTAGTCGGAATAAAAAATCATGTAGCGGGCACGAGATAATTCGTCACAAGCATGGGATAACTCGTCGTCGGCATGGGATAACTCGTTGTCATCACAAGAAATCATGTAGTCGGCACAAGATAACTCGTCCTCAAAACGACATAACTCGTCGTCGGCATGGGATAACACGTCGTCATTACGGGATAAATCATGTAGTCGACACGAGATAACTCATCGCAAGCAAGGGATAACTCGTTGTCAGCACGGGATAACTCGTAGTAGGAACAAAAAATCATGTAGTCGGCACGAGATAACTCGTCGTCAGAATGGCATAACTCGTCGGCATGGGATAACTTGTCGTCAGCACGGGATAAATCGTCGTCGGCATGGGATAAATCGTCGCCAGCATGGGATAACTCATAGTCAGCACAATAATTCATGTAGTCGGCACGAGAAAACTCTTCGCCAGCACGTGATAACTCGTCGTCGGCACGGGATAACTAGTCGTCAGCACGGGATAGCTCTTAGTCGGAACAAAAAATCATGTAGACGGCACGAGATAACTCGTTGTCAGAACGGCATAACTCGTCGGCATGGGATAACTTGTCGTCAGCACGGGATAAATCGTCGTCGGCATGGGATAAATCGTCGCCAGCATGGGATAACTCATAGTCAGCACAATAATTCATGTAGTCGGCACGAGAAAACTCTTCGCCAGCACGTGATAACTCGTCGTCGGCACGGGATAACTATTCGTCAGCACGGGATAGCTCTTAGTCGGAACAAAAAAT
>OZ038518.1:4934980-4977480 GCA_964036315.1 Acanthosepion esculentum | reverse complement strand
CCAAAAATATATACTATATCACCTGAAGAAGGCGATATCGTACAACGACCGAAACGTTGTGAATATGACGATAGAAATGAGGACAACTGTCTGAACTATGTAATTACTATTGAATGTTGTCGAATATCAGCCAGAAATCACTGCCATTTGATTTAAACGAAGATTGTCTTCAAGCCGGTCCGCTATTTTTTTCTCTCCGTCAGCAGCAAGAATCCTTCAAACCTCTTGGCAGTTCACGTGTTGTTTTTGGAAAAGGAGATTCTTTAGTATGTGTTTCAAGACGATTTACATGTTTGGAGAATTCTCCTGAGACCTCAAGTAGATAGATATGCTGAATCTTATTAAAAAAAAAAAAAATAAAATTGAAAAGAATAGAAAAAAAAAAGAAGATTTTCAAAGAGAGAATTACTATTTCAAAATTGGTGGACAATTTTGTAATTGGTTTGTTGTAAACAAGTTGATTTAATTTCAAATTCATTATGCGTGAATGGTCACAAGCAATTAGAATCGTTGTTTTTGAGATTTACGCATTGTGGAATATTTTGTTTATTGCATCGATACCGACAGCGATTATATAGTTGCTTACAAGTACAGACGTTGAAATCTGGCTTTCTCAACCTGGGCGATATCAACCACCGGTGGGCGATTACGACTGTTGGCTGTTGGATGAGCATCTGAACAGAGAATAGTGGTCGATTGGAAATTTCGGTGGGTAATACAGGATTTTGAATATAAGAAAGATATTCCAAAATATATTCCAAGGAGATATGTAAAAATAAAAACAGGAGACTAACTGAGACACGTTCCTAGATTATATATAAATGTCCCCGCAAACAACAGATAAATTAGTATTGAAGCTTAAGAGACGGGAACAACAGAAGAAAAATCAGGACGAGAGTAGATAACGATTGACATTGGATTTAAATCTTTGAAGAGCAAAGTTGGTAAGCAAGAAGCCAGAAGAGAGTTCCATGAACGCGAAACCTAGAGACTATCTGAATATTCCAAGTAGATATGCAAAGAACCGGTATTAAAAAAACACACACACACAGGGGGCTAAATTAGAATAACCATAAAACTAAACTTATATATATATATATATATATATATATATATATATATATATATATATATATATATATATATATATATATATATATATAATATTAATAATAATAATAATAATAATGATAATAATAAAAAAAGGCTCAAACACTAATATTCCATGGTTACAATTTACTACATTGGAATCGTAATCACGATCCAATTCATCAGACCTACAAATTCAAAATGAATTTGGAAAATATAATTCCGGGTATAAAGAATAATATTTTAGTCAGAGTGTATGTGTGCGTGTGGGAAACAGTTGTGAGAGGGAAATGTATGAACGCTCTAGAGAGAGGTGTAACAGAAGAAAGAAGAACTGGTAGGCCTAAAGGTGAAGGTGGGGATTAAAATTTTACAGAAAGAAGTTTTAAAGAGGGGGGGTTAAATAACGGTTTAAATGAGTGAGATACAGATAAATTATTTTTCGATGAATAATTCGCTACCGATTCGCTGAATATAAATATATATATATATACATATAATTAAGTAATTCATTGAGTCTGAAAGAAACCTCAACAGAATCAAGAAAGCATTGGACGGCATTGAAAGATTACCATATCGAGAATTGAAACCCTGACAGTTGTGTTATCAAACAATCGGCATACTAACTGCTCCAATGAATTCTTATACTAAATTCGTTTTCAATGAAATCTTATAGTAAAATAATTTCAAATGCATTCTTATTGTAAAATCATTTACAATGCATTCTTATAATATAAACGTTTACAATGCATTCTTATAATAAAATATTACATATATTCATATCATATTTGTTTTTGTTTTTAATTATCTTGTTAGGCAAACTAATGACAACAGTAAGGATGAGAATATCCGATTCCGCACAGGAAACATTCGACATTCATTGACTGAAAATATTTTTCTAATATTTTTTTTTTCAGTGCCTCCCGAATATACATCTTTATAAAAAACAAAACAAAACTACCTTGTCTAGGAGATCTTCCCATGTTTACACAAGAGAAGAAAGTAATTAAAAAAAAATAGGCATAAACGCAAGTGTAAGGGTTTTTGTTTCAAACAGATTTAATGTCACTTGTGTAGCATTTGTAACATTCTGAATTGATTTCGAAATGTTTAGCGCATTGACGCAGGGTCGACGTTCCGTTTGCCAGCACGAGTCTCGGATCTCAGATCGCATGTTACTCTCTCCGTACACCGCAATCACTTTTCGAAGAAAGAGAATACAGAATTTTCCAGACATGTTTGCATTAACGTGACAACAGCAACTAGGATTATTTGGGGAGTAGAATAGACTGTACGAATCATAAGCATTTTAATACGAGTCTTACATCGCACTTTTCTCCTTCTCTCGCTCTCGCTCGTTATATTCCTCTCCTTTCTTTTAAACTTCTTTCTTATTTCTTCACTTCGTTTCTTTTGCACACACACACACACACGCACACACACACACACACACACACACGTGTGTATGCGCGTGTGCGTGCGTGTGTGTGTAAATATACAAGCGGACATTGAAGTCAACACCTAGAGGGGGCAGTCTGTTTCATGTTTGGACGCAATCATCAGGCCTGGCGATTGCCTTTAGCAGGAAACAGACTGTCGCCTCTGGATGATGACTTCAATGTCGACTTTTATCTTTAAATACGCTCTATCACTGATATTGAACATTTAAACCATAAATATAGCATACCTTATATATATATATATATATATATATATATAGACAGATAGAGAGAGAGAGACATAGAGAGAGAGAGAGTGGCAGGGGCAGAGACAAAGAGGCAGAAAATATTTATATACACACTAATCCTGACGATGACCACATCAACATACACACACACATAGATATAATATTATATATATATATATATATATATATATATATATATATATATATATATATACAGGGTGTCCATGAAGTTCGTGTGCACATTAAAAAATTTATAACTTATTTTATATTTGCGATAGAAATAATTTGTAAAAAGGATTAGAAAGAAGTAAATCTATATTTCTTACGGTTTTATTGACATTTTATTTAAGGTTCCACATGTCCTCCATCATTAGCAAAGAAAGGGTAATGCGATTTTGCAGTTCACGGAAAACATTTGCCACCTGATTTACAGTAATGCCTGAAATCACATTAGTTATTTTAGCTATACTTAAAACTAGGTACATTAAACTTTACAACATTTTTTACAGATTATTTCTATCGTAAATCCAAATAAAGTTATAATTTTTTGAAAGTGCACACGAACTTTATGGACACCCTGCATGTATATATATATATATATATATATATATATATATATATATATATATATATATATATATATATATATATTAGTAATATAGTAATTCATCGAGTCTGAAACCTCTGCAGAAAGCACTGGACGGCCGTTTCGTCCTATATTTGGGACTACATCAGCAGTGCGTATCCACTGCCGAGAATTGAAGCAAACACCATACCAAATGTTCCAACGGGCCTCGGTGACGGAGAGGTAGCAAATCAGACTCAATATAGCTCACATATTCCGTGGTGGAACTCTACTGAGATTCTCTCTAACCATAGGACTGTGTCCCCTGGAGCCACGACTACTATCACCAAGCCGCTCATTCTAGAGAATTAGAAGCCAGTTCAAGCAATGATATACACATGATAGAAATTATTAGGAGAATTTGATAACTATATTTAAATAATTCATCGAGTCTGAAACCTCAAACCTTGCTACCTCTTCGTCAGCGATGCTCGTTGTAACAGTTGGTATGGTGTTTGCTTGACGACCTAACTGTCAGGGTTTCAATTCTCGGTAGTGGATGCGCACTGCTGATGAGTCCCAAATATAGGACAAAACGGCCGTCCACTGCTTTCTGCATTCTGTTGAGTTTTCAGACTCTATGAATTACTTAAATATAATTATCAAATTCTCCTAATAATTTCATATATATATATATTCAAATTTATAGCATATACAAGTTATAAGATGATTACGAAAAGTGTTTCAAAATTGCTGGTGTCTTATCAATTGATAAGATATCAGCAGTGTTGAAACATTGCAACTGTTATAGTGATCTTAAAAAATGTATTTTAGAAATTTGAATAAATATTGTTAGTTCTACTTGGTATTGAGCACTCTTTTAAGAATAGTGTTTTTGGTTATTGGAATTTAAATTTGTTCCTTATCTACCAGCCATATACTTGTGTGTGTGTATATATATATATATATATATATATATATATATAAATTATTATATATATTATTTACATTGGTCAGATTATTGTGGTAATCTTTGTTGCCATATTCCTGACGTTTCGGCCGTTGTACGCTCCGGCCTTCTTCAGTGTACTGGAATTTCGAACTGTACCCTTTATTTCGTCGACCTGTGATGCGATGCGCCTTCCGGATGTCTCAGTATCAGTTATCACACTTTAATTCAACTCTCCAATCTTCTTTCTCTTTTTTTTTTTGTTCACCCCAGACAGGTATTGAACTCACAACTCTTTAGGTCCAGTCACTGGATTCAACCAATAGTTTTATGCACTTCATATATATATATATATATATATATATATATATATATATATATATATATGTGTGTGTGTGTGTGTGTGTGTGTGTGTGTGTGTGTGTGTGTGTACATCCCTCTCCGGATTATAAATGCGGATAATCTCGGATTAGAAATACATCCATTAATATATATACGAGGGTCATTCAATAAATAAGTTGAATTTTTCGGTATAAGGACTTCTAATACAGATAGAAGCTTACTTTTTTTAATTTTTTTTTTGTTACTTCTTTTTCACATGGATTTAATTTCTCTTGCAGATTAAAAAAAAAAATTGAGAGTTTTGGCGATTAACAAAGATGGCCGACCAAGAAGCATGCTCCAAGATTGAACAGCGGTCAGTTATCAAGTTTTTGGATGTTGAAGGGTGCAAACCAGTTGAAATTCATAGGAGAATGTCAACTGTGCATGGTGCCACATGTTTCAGCCAAAAAATATCTACAAGTGGGCTAAATTGTTTAAAGAAGGACGGAGCAGTGTTGAGGATGAAGACAGGCCTGGGAGGCCTACAGAAGTCAGGTCTCATGAGGTGATCGAATCAGTCAATGACCACATTCAGTCTGACAGAAGGGTGACAGTGGATGACATTGCAAGGACTTTGAGCTAATCTGTTGGGACAAACGCAGGGGTCATCAGTCAGAAGGTGTCATCTTGCATCATGACAACGCAAGGCCTCACACAGCAGCCCAAACGGTGCAGACTATCAATGAGCTGGGCTGGGAACTACTCCCTCATCCCCCTTACAGCCCAGACATTGTCCCTTCAGACTTTCACCTGTTTGGTCCCTTGAAAGCGTTCACGAGAGGCACGAAGTTTAAAAGTGACGATGAAGTCAAAAGTGTTGTGAGCGACTGGCTGAGACATCAGTCCAATGATTTTTACGCTGAGGGAATACAGAAGCTTGTGCACAGATGGGAACAGTGTGTAACAGTGCAGGGAGACTACGTTGAAAAATAAGCAAAAAGTAAGCTTCTATCTGTATTAGAAGTCCTTATACCGAAAAATTCACCTTATTTATTGAATGACCCTCGTGTATATATATATATATATATATATATATATATATATATATATATATGTTTTGAATTCTAATTTGTTATTATTTCTAGTAAGTATTATGTCTAGAAAAGGTAGAGAATTATTCGATTCAAGTTTGTGGGTAAATTTTATAGTAGGTTCTACTCTATTCAATCTATCAGTAATTTTGTTTAAATCATGTTTCTGTGGGTAAATGAATAAAATGACATCGATGTAACGGAAGTAATGTGTATCATCAGGGATTATATATTTGAAAGGTCCAGACTCAAGAAATTCCAGAAATATGCATGCTAGGAATCCAGAGAGAGGACTACCCATTGGTAAGCCAAATTTTTGTTTGTAATAGATATCGTTATACTGGAAGTAACAATGAGATGTGCATAGGGTGCATAATTTGATGCATATTGAGATGGGGATAGGTAGCTTAAAATCAGTTTTCTTAAGGTGGTTCTCTAACCGTTTAATGCATTTATCCACAGGTACATTAGTGAATAGGGATTTAACGTCTAAGCTGGCTAGGGATTTGTTTCTTATGTCAATATTGCTTAACTTATTGAGAAGAGGGCCCATATATATATATATATATATATATATATATATATATATATATATATATATATATATATATATATATATATATATATATATATATATATATTATTTTTCTACGAATACCAGACCCACTCAACAGAGCAGAAATTTACTGAAGGAGGTTGTATGTGTGTAGGATTTGGGGAAGGCCTGCGTCCAAGAAAAAAAAACTTATTCAGAATCACCATTTTTCAATGCGTGCAAGACATATTATTGCACGGATTTCAAACACGAATTGGACATTATATTTTGCTCCGTTAAGTTGCAATTTATTTAGTTTTCGAAAAAAATTATCGAAAATACCAAATAATAAGTCGGCAATCTAATTTTTTTTTTAAAACAAAACAACAGTTAATTAATATTTTCTAAAAAGTAATGCTGACTTATATCATTCGAAATCTTTGAACAACCCATTTTTTTCGCCCCACGTATCCAGACAGAATAACCACGTTTTCTAAAAGTTATTGGTAGATTAAAAATTTTTAAAAATAAGAATTAAATATAAAAGAGAGAAAATGTTGAGTTTTTTTATACGTTTAGAAGTAGAATTGCAAAGTAAATATACCAAAAATAAAGACATATTTTTGTTTCATAAGGACATAGGGCAGGTTGATTTTTCACATGTTTAAAAAATCAACATGGCGCGTACTGTGAAAGCTTTGGGTTGATGTGTTAAATGACGCCACCAAAAAAGAGATCTATAGTTGTTTACCATTTTTTAAGCATTTAGTTTTAAAGATCTGAAGAAGAAAAAAAAACATACAGAAATACCAAAAAGCCGCAGATTTTTGCGTATAAACTGATTTCTGAATTTTACTTCAGATATCTCGGAGTATAGATCTGATATAAAATTTAAGTATAGGTGGAAAATAAATAAACGTAGAATAGGCAGTGCAGGAGGCTGTTACGTACAAAACTGCAAATTGCTGCGAAAACAAAACATCAGGTCGTAGAAACAGATAAAATCACTTCCAGTGGCTTAAATCGAAGTTTGAAGCTTGCGCTTTGAGTCCCCGCTAGTATAAGGTAGGTATCGAAAAAAAATGAGAATTTTAAATTTTATTTTTGCATACTCATTTTATTACTGATTCCTACGTAGTATGAGTCGTAGAAACAGATAAAATCACTTCCACTGGCATAGCTGCATGATAAATGCCTTAAATCAAAGTTTGAAGCTTGCGCTTTGAGGACCCCCGCTAGTATAACCTGAAAACTCGAGTCATATTCATAAGTATTTTCATCAGATCCATACCTTCATATGGATGCCATGCATGGAGCCAAACCCGTTCAGAAATAACTCACCCGTCAGCTGTAAAAGCAACCGCTTCATAAGATCAATGATGAAATAAAGGCTTTGAGTGGGTATGGCCTGGGGTTTGGACAAAGATAATCTTTCTTTGAACATTGTGGACTGGCGCTACAGAATCACGGACAAAGAAGTGTACCAAATAACAGAAACCACATCACTCGAGGACTACCAACAGCAGCAACAAATAAAATGGGTAGGACATGTAACTCGAAGAGAAAATAATGATAGCCTCTGAAAAGAGTGAATGATATAAAACGAAAATAACTTTTACAAACACATGTATTTTTAAATGTTTTTTATTATTTTATTTAAAAATATAATTAAATGATTTGATCAGTATTACGTGTGAAAAACAACATCTCATAAATGGCCATCAAAAATGCTCACAAAAACAGGCTCTTTCCAAAACGTTTTCCATGACCGTACGCAAGGTTTCCGGTCCAAAACGTTGGAATTCGGCTCCGATTTTCCTCTTAAGTTCTTGAATTTTTCGAGATTTTTTTTCTTTTTACAAGCAGCCCAACAAAAATAAGTCTGGTGCCGTCAAATCAGATGAAGGCGGTGTGTGGAAACAAATTCAGCATTTGTTTTTTAATTATTCGGTTATTTCTCGCAGGACGTCCTTTGTTGCCTTGGCAGTGTGATTATCTTTGACCGCTTTGCATAAAAAAATTTCAAGCATTGTCATATACAGAACCCCGTTGAATCTTTCTGGCTGACCTTCCTCAATTTTCAAAGAAATACTGACCGAAAACTCTTTCAACCATAACACTGCAACAAACTGCATTTTTGGGTTATGCAATCGATGCTGATGTAATTTCCTGAGATTCTCAGCACACCAAAATCTACAATTTTAATTGTTGACGTACTCGTTTAAATGAAAATGGACCTCATCACTCATTATCAAGTTGTTCATTACGTTGTTTTTATGTCTGGCTGTATGTTGAAATCGAATGGCGAACTGCAAGCGATGATGAGTATCTTGGGGTAGTAAAGTTTGAAGCATTTGAAGCTTGTATGGAAACATTTTTAAATCCAGTTTCAGAATCTTCTGAAGCGATGTTCTAGTTGAGCAGAGCGACGACGGATAGATGCTGATGTATCCTCAAGGACACTCTTCCGTACATCTTCCGCCGCTAAGTCAGTGAGCACAGTGCGCTTAGGACTTCTTTCCGGAAGAGGGCCGACCGATCCACTTCTTTCAATTTGGTCCTCAATTTGGTTATCGCTCGGGGATTCTCTGACATTAAAATGTTGCCGGTATTTTCTCTGAATTTGAATAACTGATCTTTCATTGGAGAACCCCCCCCCAAAAAAAACAAAACAAAGAAAAACGAAGAGTTTTGCTCGTTGCTGGATATAATACGTAGCCATTTTAATCTTCAATGGATGCTCTAAAACACGCAAACACAATAAAATAAAAAAAATGAAAACGAACAAGGTATGATGTTTTTCAAACCCTTCAGTGTTTCAGTGGCCAACCTATATAAACAACATGCTAACTATTCGAGACTACTTCAAATACAAGTTTAGGTATTGAAACCACCATCAATACTGGAAAGAACGATAACAGCTACTGGACTTGAGTAACCTGTTTCCCTGAAAAATTGTTTCAAGAGAAAGATTTTATAACTTTCAACACAAAGCAGTACTGGCTGCTTGATCAATGAATGCCAAAGATTTTCTCGTAGGGAAATGGCTATTATTAACATTTCCATAGGCTGTAACAAAGATATAACATCAAATAGAGAAAGAAGCAAAATCTTATAAAGCTATTGCGTAAGAAGGCAAACCCTGATGTTTGACTTTCCTCACTACTTCAAACAAAAGGTTAGTAAGGAAACGCCCCATCGATATTGGAAAGAACAATAACAGCTATTGGACTTGAGAAACCTATCTTCTTGAATACAGAAAATATTTTATAAATTTCAACTGAAAACAGTACTGGCTGCTCGGTTAATGAATGCTAAATATTTTCTTGTAGGGAAACTGATCTATATTACCATTGCCATAGGCCGTAAGTAAGAAAGATCAAACAGAGAAAGAAGCAAAATCTTATAAAGCTATTGCGTAAGAAAGCAAAACCTAATGTTTGACATTCCACACTACTTCAAACAAAAGGTTAGGAAGGAAACGCACCAGCGATACTGGAAAGAGAGATATTAGCTACTGAACTTGAGAAATCTATTTTCCTAAAAAGATTTTTTAAAGATTTTATAAATTTTAACCGAAAACAGTACTAGCTGCTCGGTCAACACTAGTGATCACTCCAAACACCATTGACTGGATATATCATCCAACTCTTTTTGAAGACTCAGATTGACAAACACTCTGAAATGTTCGTATTTGACTTTCCGGCGCAAATGCCAAGCAGTACAGCATGCCTTTTGGAAATTTCTGGAGGAATGAATTGCGTCATGGTACTCCTTTTTTCCAAGATGGAGCCCAACTGGTCCTGTTATATTGTGTAGTCGACAAAATCAAAAACAAACAACGCGCATGCGCGAAATTAAAAATATAATATGGCGACAATCTACACATGTACTTAACCATCGAGTTATAGCTATTTACTAAGCGTAGCTTAAATGTGCCTTACGGTCGAAAGTATGGAGCGAACAGTGAGGAACGAACTCTCTATTCAGAAATGATTGTCGAAGCAGAGATTAGATGTTGCACAAGACAAAAAGTGTGAAGGAGCCAGTGAGGATCGAACTCACTACTCAGTCGTAATGATCTAGGCAGCTAAATTTGCTAAATCATTACACCAAGTCGAAGTCCCCCAGTCGTATAAATATAGGGATTTACTAAGCGTAGCTTAATTGTGGCACTAGGCAAGCTTGCTAATCATTACAACACATCGTAGCTTTATTTTATTAAGTGTGACAAGGTTTGTAAGTCTGTTGTAGGAATTAAACTTCACATGACTCTATACGGAGACAGGCAAGTCTTTATAAACTTCGTGCCTCTTGTGAACGCTTTCAAGGGACCAAACAGGTGAAAGTCTGAAGGGGCAAGGTCTGGGCTGTAAGTGGGGGTGAAAGAGCAGTTCCCAGCCCAGCTCGTTGATGGTCTGCACCGTTTGGGCTGCTGTGCGAGGTCTTGCGTTGTCATGATGCAAGATGACTCCTTCTGACTGATGACCCCTGCGTTTGTCCCAGCAGATAATCTCAAAGATCTTGCAATGTCATCCACTGTCACCCTTCTGTCAGACTGAATGAGGTTATTGACTGATTCGATCACCTCAGGAGACCTCACTAATGTAGGCCTCCCAGGCCTGTCTTCATCTTCAACACTGCTCCGTCCTTCTTTAAACAATTTAGCCACACATGTAGACATTTTGTTGGCTGAAACATGTGGCACCATGCACAGTTGACATTCTCCTATGAATTTCAACATCCAAAAACTTGATAACTAACCGCTGTTCAATCTTGGAGCATGCTTCTTGGTCGGCCATCTTTGTTAATCGCCAAAACTCTCAAAGTTTTTTTTTTAATCTGCAAAAGAAATCAAATCCATGTGAAAAAGAAGTAAAACAAAAAACAAAATTAAAAATTATAAATTATACCGAAAAATTCACCTTATTTATTGAATGACCCTCGTATTTCTGCTAATATTTTCCTTCAAAAATTTGTTGCTGGTAATATTTCTTTTCAAAGGAGCATTGCATGTAATATTTTTTTTCACAAAAATGTATAGCTGGCAATATTTTTGCAAAATAGTTTTTTATTAAAAAATTTATTTCTTATAATAATTTTTATAAAAAAATATTACAGGCAATACGCCTGTAATATTTTTTTCACAAAAATGTATAGCTGGCAATTTTTTGGCAAAATAGTTTTTTAATCAAAAATTTATTGCTTATAATAATTTTTTTCATAGGAGTATTGCCTGTAATATTTTTTCCACAAAAATGTATAGCTGGAAATATTTTTGCAAAATAGTTTTTTCTTCAAAAATTTATTTCCGGTAATAATTTTTTTACAAAGTATTTCTGGTATTAAATTAAATTCTCAACAAAATCTTATTGATTTGGAATATTAACAAATAACATCTTCAGTATGATTTCCTTTATTTATGATGCAAAGGTTGATGCGCTTTGCAAGATTCACCTGCAATAACTCCACAGTGTAATGAAGGTCGTTCTAAACGGATTCTCTTCCAGTTCTTTTCTCACGAACACAGGTGTTCCCCAAGGCTTTAAACTGGGCCCTACACTGATCTTCATTAACGATCTTTCCGATATCATAAGTTTCCAAGTAGGTATCTATGCAGACGACATCACTAGTATCTATGCAGACGACATCACTAGTATCTATGCAGACGACATCACTAGTATCTATGCAGACGACATCACTAGTATCTGTCAGGGTCGCAGCTCTGGGCAAATTGTTAGAAAAAAAGAAAGAAGTTAAAACACTTTGAAAGTATAAAAATAGGTTTTAATACCAGCAATACTTTTTTTAGGGAAAGAGAGACAAGGGAAACCAAAGTGTGACATACCTGACGGACTAAAGCAAGTGGATGATAGAATCCGGCTTGGGGGAGAAGCAGAGGGAAGATAGTTGTTGAGAGCTGCAAGGGATAGAGGGACGAGGTGGAGAGCCATGATCGCCTACGTCCTGAAAAGACAGGGTACATAAAAATAACAGAAGGAATATGAACACGATTAACATGGAACGGACTCTGACAGACAATCAGTTAGGCACGAACCGAGGTTAATAAAATAAATAAATGCTCTATCGTTAAAACTGCTCACTACTTCGAGGTTCACGGCACATGCATACAGACACTCGCACATACATAGGTAAGGACGCTGACAAATAGCTGCAATATATCTGAAACTTACAGCTACGACAGAAACAAATTGGTAGCCATTTTTGCCAAGCTGACGATGGTTTATTTCAATGGATTCTAAATTAGTCACACGCCGGCCGGACAACATTCTTGTAGACACTGGATTTCTGGCGGATATTAAAAGAAAGAGAGAAAAAAATGGAGGAAACATCGACCGGTCGTATTCAAATATTTGTCAATGGCTGTGGTTAGTTTCTTTACTGGCGGGAAATATCAAGTCTATCTTGTCTGACTATACGAGATCAGATGACAATCAATATTGATCACTTTAAGTGGGTGAAGTCGATGGTGTGCGAGGGGAAATATTATCAGATAGCTGGCGTTTCGACAGAATTCTAATTCATTTTTTTTTTATATAGTCACTGCGAATATTTTCCCTGACATTTTTTTTTCTTTTTTGCTTCTGTGCCTTTGTCGTCAAAAATAAGTTGTTTATGAAATTGATGGTGACGGGTTTCGAAAGAAAAGTAACAGTCGCTATTGTTGTCTTAAAACCTGATATGAAAATAAAAAGTTGTATTGCTGACAAAGAATTCTACAGAGAAATTGCGCCAACAAGAGGTTACGTCTGAAATTAAAGAATATTATTTACTAGACAGGAAAACGCATTTGAATTCTGGGAGTCTTGTCTAAAGCCACAGACGTTGGCATTTAATATTTGCTTTTAGGCGGGCTTCGAGTAAACAGCAGATAAATAATCGCACAAAGGTTTTTAACCTCTGTTTGATTTGAAGAATTAATCGAACAAATATATTTTTTTTTATTTTAGCTATAGAATATTACGCTTCGACCAGTACACAGTTTGGCCTTCTTCAGAGCTACGTCACACCCATTAAGCATGAAATGTTATCATTATAAACGTGAGATGTATAGCATAGTGATTTTTTTTTCATTGATTCTTACAATTTCGACTGTTGCATACAGGTTCGAATCTAACCATCATCAAGTTCTCAGGGAGGCGATCTTGATGATATGGTCTGGGGAGACGCTATTAGCGTGTAGCGGGATTAGGAAGAAACTTAAATTCATAACACGGTTTTAAAAAAAGCCTTGTGAAGGATTTTATGCAGGCAAATCGCTCAGGAGACGTGGATGTTTGTGTTAGCCCGAAGTCACAAGTCGTCGTGATCGAGGGTTTAGGCGGACGGGAGTTGATCATGTCAGATACGGCATCCGATCTCAAAAACCGTACCAAAGATCCGCATTGTCGTATTATAAACCACATGCTTTGGAGTTGTTGAAAGGAGATAAACGCACCTTAGCAAACGTTTGCAACAAAGATTTGCTGGATACTCGGATAGATTCCGTAATCACACGCGACTCCTTCAAAGATTGCACTTCGACCGGTAGAGTCTTTCGCCTCTTACAACGATATGTCCTACCCAATTGGGTTTAAGATTTTATCAACAGATATATAAAATAACAATCATTGTGGGTATATAACTAGCGCATACAAACACACGCACATGTATATATATATATATATATATATATATATATATATATATATATATATATATATTAAATAAAAACAGACCACTTTAAGGTTCCATGTAATAAATTATTTCACCACAGCCCTTTTAAAGGACCACGGATCATCAGACTTTACTTAAATTATTAGCTCTGATTTACATTGAGCTCTCTGGATTTTATCCTCCTTGTGTCTACCCATACGGATTACCTAGTTTTTCGTAAACTATATATATATATATATATATATATATATATATATATCAGTATGTAATGAGAATGAACATAATATAAATTCTAACGTTCACAGCATTAATTCAAAAGAGGGCTAGATACCAAGTGTAGAGCAATAATTATTTATTAAAATCTATACATACGGACAAAAACAACTTGCTCACTACAAAGATGCATTCTGGTTTCGATGCGAATGCATCTCGACTGGTGAGAGTGAAAATTGATCGTCCATTTTTGGTTATCATGGGCTTAAACAATGCAACAAAAATACCAGCTCACCTCGTTATGGATTCCGGAAGTAGTAAATCTAAACCGGATGAAGTAAAAAGACAACACTATACAGTAGAAGAGCGTGAAAAGCCCTATTTTCATTGGCTGACGCTGACTGGCATATGTAAATAAGAACGGTCGAAGTCCGGCATTGCTAGTTCTTATGTTTACTGTTTTTTGCAATGTTGCGATGCGTTGCACGACGCTTTCAAGGAGGAGGACAGACTCGTCTAGAATCAGGTCGGGGTTGCTGTTGGAGCCGATATGATGCAATACCCGAAATCGGCGATGAGAAGAGTGCATCACTGGAGACCACACTTGATGCATCTAAAATGTATGATTTAACTATATATAGATAGATATCGCCAGCGAGAAGGGAAGCATAGAACTTGCGGTTTACACCTAGCCATTTCAACTGATTGCTAAACTAGTGTGTATATATATATATATATATATATATATATATATATATATATATATATATATATATATATATATATATATATGCATGTATGTGTGTCGACGTTTGTATATATATATGTAGTTATACATATATATATAAGAATAAATATATATTTAAGAAACAGCAGGTATTTTATATACAGTGCTCAATATTAAAAATATTAAAATATTCAAAATTGTGCTTTAATAATATTATATGAAAAGATTACTTAATTAATATTTAAAAGTTAAGTATACTTTTCATATAATGTTTGATATATACATATATATATATATATATATATATATATATATATATATATATATATATAAAAGTTAAAAAGATTGCAATTTCAGAGACATTGGGTTTTATATTAATAATTTGTCTTATTTAAATTAGGTTCCTCGAATAGTTTCGGCTAGTATAGCCATCATCATCAGAAAAAAAAATTCTGCTTGTAAATAGCAGTATACTGCAGGGCGGAATGATTTTATACATATATATATATATATATATATATATATATATATATATATATATATATATATATATATATATATATGTGTGTGTGTGTGTGTGCGTATGTATGCGTGGGTGTGTATATACACATATATATATATATATATTTACATGGGTTTAATTTACGTTGTTTGATTTTTCATGTATATGCGTGTAATTGTAAATGTCTGTTTATATGTTTGATTTATATACATATATGTATGCATACGTAGGTATGTGTATGTAAGTATGTATGTGTATGGGTATGAATGTATGTATTTGTATATATGTGCATGAAGTTCAGGCCGAAGGTGATGTCGCCTTGATAATCAATTACAACTAGAAGTAAACTTATATTTGAGAATAACATCTGTAGTGTATTAATGTAAATTCTATAACTATTTCTCTAATCAACTATTTCATACCAGAATATTTGGTAATAAAGGCCTTTTTTCTTTTCTTTTTTTTTAACTCTAACATATAATTAAATTTCTTGAACCGTTTAAACATTCAAACTTATATAAAAAATTGTGGTATATATAAATCCCCAAAGTAAAATGAAAAAACAACGTCCATTCAAAAGAAAACTAATCACACCTTATCACAATTTCTTTATCCCTCTATTTTTGTAGTGATTTTATAACATATTTATGTTATAATATTTAAATAAATGATTATATATATATATATATATATATATATATATATATATAGTGTCTTTACTGTTTTGCTTGGGGTCATACCGATTAAATGCAAAAATAGTAGTGATATACAATAGAATCCGTGACAACCGGACTAAGAAGGCCTTCCGGATATGAGGAGTTGGTTACAAAGTCCGGATATGTGGGGTTATATTTAGATTAAAATAAAAGAAATGAAATCAGCTTTAATATTTATTTTCAGTGTTTTATAGTAAACAAACTAAGCTAATGATGAATGAAATATAACGGAACTGATTTTAAGGAAAAACAAAAAAATTATGTAATGTTAATGAAAACTCATTATGACACGTATGCAAAACAAATAATGTAACGAGGATTTTTTAAGCGCTGTTGCATGGTGATTCTTTCTCTTCTAATGTCATTCTCAGCATTTTCTGCATTTCATTTTGCTTTTGTACTTGAGATTTTTTAAACGAAAGACACTTTTTAACTTTGCGTACATTATTGCAATCGTCATGCTAGTTTTCTTTCCATAAAACTGACAACCTTTTCAATACCTTTTCAATTTCGCCAGGTTTCATCACAGTCATGCATCTTGTTGCTATGTTGTTGCAGATGTATCTCTTTGTCATCCTTTCACCTATTCCCATCATCTTTTGCACCAAGACAAGCCATTAGGGTGAAATAAGCATAAGCAAATAAGTAAATTTCCTGAAAAACAGAAATGTCAATCCAGTTACATATGACCTAAGTAGTTCAAATATATACATCAAAATCATGTCCGGATATGCGCTATTCCGGATATGAGGAAGTCCGGCTATAAGGGATTCCGGATATGAGGTATTCTACTGTAACTAGTTTTCATCAGTGAGAATTTCCAGGATTTCTTATTTGAAATTTCTGATGAGTTAATTCTTAAGTTAATAATACAATATTGACTTTCCTATATTGAACTTACGCATTAGTTACAATGAAATTTCGCCAGCGTCTAGTCTGTTTAAAATTTTCATTTTTTTTTTGCGATAATTCCAAAGTTGTTTTTTTCCCCTTATTGCCATCATCTTTTTACACCAATACAAGCCATTGAGGTGAAATGTGAATAAGCAATAATCCGAAGTAAATTGCCTGAAAAACAGAAATTTCAAATCAGTTACATATCACCCAAACAGTTCAAATATACCCATCAAAATCATGTCCGTATATGCGGGATTCCGGATATGAGGCACTCCGAATATGAGAGATTCCGGATATGAAGGATTCTCCTGTGTATTGAAATTAACCAACCTGGCGTAACATTGGCTCGGGTACTTTCCAATTTAAATGAATTATGTTTTGTCAGGCGAAAAACAATATGCTCTCAACTTTTCTTTACGTTACATAAAATATTTTTTGAATCCTCTTGTCTGCAGAAAAGATGGCGCCGAGCTGCGCACACGTCGACACGTGACTATCAAACCTGTTTTTCGTATTATTCTTTTTTATTTGTAGTCGATGAAAAAGAGCGAATCGTTAAAAGATATCTGTCAATGAATTTTCTAGTACTCTTGTCTGTTGTATTTATGACAGAAACTTATCTGTACCCACAATGCCACAGAATCGGTAAGTTACTTTGTAAATCTGAGTAAAAAGCAAACTCAAAAAAGTATCCGTTTGCATTGGAACGAGTTCCACTTATATGAAGTGGAAATATTATATATATATATATATATATATATATATATATACACACACACACACACATATATTTATATATATATATATATATATATATATATATATATATATATATATATATATATATATATATATATATATATTGTGCATTTAGGCAACTATCCTTCTTTCATGCACATTTCATTGAAAACGACAGAAAAGGTGCTGTTATTTAGTTTTTTATACAATTTCTCATGCGATCTAATATTTTTTATCATCCTAAAATGATGCGATCTAATCTCATGCTATCTAATAAATTTTTTTTATCGGATGATAAAAAAAATTAGATCGCATCAGAAATTGTATAAAAAACTAAATAACATGATCTTGTCTGTCGTTTTCAATGAATTACCTCGGTCTGTCATGAGGTAATTTGGATCACTGTTTTCACCAGACAGTTTTTCTCGACAGAATTCATTTTGCAGGTTTATAGATTTACCATTTGTTCGTGTATTGAATTTTGCTGCCACGCCTGGTCTGGGGCTCCTATGTACCTCATAATTCTTAACTAAACACAAAGAAGTGCTTGTAATTTTATCGCTCTTGACTTGCCATCTCGATTTCAGCCATTTTGCAACTGTCGTAACTTGGCTTCACTGTGTTTTTTCTCTAAATATCTTGTTATATCTTTTCCCCTTGCTATGTAGAACAAATTAAGCATTTAAACGTACTTATTCTGTTCCTATATGCAATTTCCCTTAAAGGAGTAAACGATCATGGCACTCCACAACTTCCTGTCTTTTGTAGTTCTTTGTCTTTTCAACACCGCTGCGATACCCTCCTCTACTATCTGTTTACGCAATCTTGTTAGTTTCTCATTGCTTTCTTCTGTATCTCTTTCCTTTTGTATATCTTGTGAGTGTCAAATTCTCTAAGCCCTCTTATCTTCATTATGTGCCCTGGAAATTTCACCTATCTCTTTCTGATTCCATTTTGATTCCATTTACAAGATTCCTATCATCTTCTGCACCAACACAAGCAGACGAGATCTCGTTGGTGCAAGGGACGAAAAAGAAAAAAAATGACAAGTAAGAAAGCTGGAGAAAATGCGGACGAAGAGAAAGAAAACCTTGCTCTCGAATTTTTAAATTCTTTAAGCCATTTTATCTTAAAACATTTAAAAGTTTCATAAAAAAAAAATACAGTAGAATCCCTGACAACCGGACTAAGAAGGCCTTCCGGATATGAGGGATTGATTACAAGGTCCGGATATGAGGCATTCCAGATATGAGGCATTCCGGATATGAGGGATTCCGGATATGAGGGATTCCGGATATGAGTCATTCAGGATAAGAGGGATTCCGGATATGAGGAATTGGTTACAAAGTCCGGATATGAGAGGTTATATTTCGATTAAAATAAAAGAACTGAAATCAGGTTTAACATTTATTTTAAACGTTTTATAGTAAACAAAATAAGCTAATGGCGAGTGACATATAACGGGACTGGTTGGGCACCTCGAGGTGGTCTAATGGTTAGCGAGCTTGTCTCGCTAGAACAATTACGTCTGAGTAGTGAGTTCGATCCTCACAGGTTGCTCCTTACTTTCGGTCTTGTGCCACATCCAAGCGTAGCTTGGAAAATCATTATAACGAAAATGATTTTAAGGAAAAAAAATAAATTATGTAATGTTAATGAAAATTCATTAAATTAAGTATGCCACGTATGCAAAACAAATAACATAACAAGGATTTTTTAATCGCTGTTGCATGATGATTCTTTCTCTTCTTCTGCGTGCGTTATTGCAATCGTCATCGCTGAATGCTGGATTTCTTTCCATAAAACTGACAACCTTTTCAATAGCTTTTTCAATTTCAGTCCAGTTTCCATTCCAATCATGTTTTTTTATTTCCTTAGTTACAATGAACTTTCTCTCCAGCGTCTAGTCAGTTTAAAATTTCCACTTTTTACGATAATTACAAAGTTGTTCTTTTCCTCTTATTCCCATCTTATTCATCTTTTGCACCAATACAAGCCATTAGATTGAAATAAACATAAGCAATTATCCAAAGTAAATTTCCTGAAAAACAGAAATTTCAAATCAGTTACATATCACCCAAAAAATTCATATATACACATCAAAATCATGTCCGGATATGCGGGATTCCAGATATGAAACACTTTGGCTGTAAGGGATTCCAGATATGAGAGATTCCGGATATGAGAGATTCCGGATATGAGGAATTGTACTTCTACTAGTTTTAATCAGAGAAAATATCCCGGTTTTCCTATTTGAAATTTCTGATGAGTTAATTCTTAAGTTAAAACTTTTTCGTTGCTCGCAGATTCAGTCCATGGTATTCTCATCATCCTTCTGTAGAACAGCATTTCTATTGCCTCAGGTTCCTATTCCATTTGTGAGAAGATTGGTCATAATTCACAGTTCTATAGTCGGCGGGATATTATCTAACGGTTCAGCACTCTTTTCTTGCTTTCTAACAAAATTTTCCCTTTTTCTCAATACCTTGCTCAGTTTTTGGAATGCACGTTCGCAATCACAATGTGCCTTCGGATTTCGGTGTCATATTCTCTATCCTCTGTTAAAGCACTTACCATTTATTTTCGTATCTCCGATTCTTAGTTCGATTCTTGGGTCCTTCCTCTTGCTGTGGATCTTTAGTCCTTTCTTCTCACTTTCCTGTATTACATTCTGTAGGTGTACCTGTACTTCTTTTTCAGTGTTTTCTATCAACGAAAACTCATACTTAACATCATGAAGAGCCAGTTGAAATTTCTGGGTCACGGTATGAGGTAGGATGGCTAAAAAAACCGGACAGATTGAGGAAAAGAGGAAAGCATAGCGTAACATACTTAATCACGATTCACGAATCCCGTAACCCTTTAGGGTCCTAGGGGCACCGAACGTACTGCACCCGCGGTCAAATTAATGTGTCTCGGGCAAGATAGTCGGGCGGAGCCCCAGGTCCAGTTTGAATTCAGCGTTTTTCGTTCTCCTATACTGGCTGCCAGCCAAAGCTATAGAACCCATTCTGTCCTACTATTTAACCATAGTTGGGGGGAAAAGTTGGATTTATACCTTTTCCAAGGCTTCTAGCTCGCAGTAGGTTCTATTATATAATTCCCTCACCCCTGACAGTCCTGGGTATGACCATAAACTGCATCCGCGTCCAGGGTAAGACGATAAACTACGTTCAACAGTAAGGCCTCTGATCGGGAGGTTTTGAGGAGCGTGGAACCATCTCTTAATTGCTGGTGTTCCCAGATCCACCGTGACTGGGGGTGGTAGCACCTGTTAGGGTCCCAGCTATGGGCAAATAGTTAACCCTTAAACAGAGGTAAAAAGCATTATAAAAGTGGAAAATAGGTTTTAATACTAGAATTACTTTGTAAAAAATTATTAGCAGAAATAAATTTTTGAAGAAAAAAAACTATTACAAGCAAATTTTTGAAAATAATATTACGAGCTATACATTTTTGAGAAAAAAAATATTACCAGAAATAGATCTTTGACAAAACAAAATATTACCAGGAAAAAAAAGTTGTCAGCATTAACCCATTGAGTTTGATATGCCGTACAAACCAAACCAAGTGAGTAATTTTTTAAAAAACTTTACGAAAATAAAACCATCCAAGATTGTAAGTTTCCTAAAAGAATTTGGATTGTTCACAAAAATATGAGTAATGGAAAAATGGTTCAAATATATATGTATACATACACATCTTTTTACCAAACTATCGCTATGAATCTATTTCAGAATGTTGTTGGCATTAAATGACCCACTGAGGTTTTGATATGCATTAAAATAAGACAACCGACCAACCAACCAACCAAATATATATGTATACATACACACCTTTTTGACCTTTAGCTATGAATCTATTTTTAAAAAAATTGTTGGCAAAAACAAACAAAAAGGCAAAAAAAAAAAAAAAACTGAAAAAATAGATAGATAGAAGCAAAAGAACATCTGGGCATTTTCTCACTTTGAGTATCCTACCTTAAACACCGAGTCTCACTACACTAGAATAATGTTTGTTTGCGATATCACAAAATCTCACGCTTGATTCTAACATCTGCAAAAGTATTAGCACGAGTCTCTGTTAAGCAGTAGATTATCTCATCTTAAAAAGAAAAAAAAAGGAGCCGACCCTAGTGGAGGTCATCGAGCCAATGCGAACGATCCTTTCCTTAACTGCATTGGACGTGCTTCGACAGGACCACGTGCATTTTTTAAATTCAGAGTTTTCCTTCTAGACCGTTGGCCACCCAAAGCTATAGAACCCAGACTGTCCTACTATTTACCTATAGCTAGTAAGAGAAAAGTTAGATTTATACTTTTCCTCATGGTATTAGCACATAAGTGAATGCAATAAATTCTACTGGAATTTGAACTCGGCTCTCCGATTCCTCAATCCGAGCCGTAATCTAATACTTTGCCGTGCCTCCACATACATAATGGGAGTGATTAAATGGATGGTAGAACAGTGTTTGCAAGAAATAACCAAAAGACAAGACGCAGTAAGATCCACAAGGGATAGGAAGATGTGGAGGGCCATAATCACTTACTTTCTGAAGGGATACGACACAAAAAAGATGAATCAACGCTGTGTCATCTACATATTTTATAAATTATTTACATTATTCGAACTATTGTCCTCATCTTTGTCGCCATATTACAACGTTTCGGCCGTTGTACTCTTCGGCCTTCTTCAGGTGGTTGGAATGCCGAACTGAACCCTTTATTTCGCTCACTCTGGTAGACTGTTCTAGTTGCACGTGCCATGTTTAATGGATGTCAGTTATCAGTTATCTCCTGTTAATTTCCCTCTGAAAGTTCTCCACTGCCTTAGCCGGGTATTGAACTCACACTCTTTGGGTCCTGTCACTGCATCTAACAAACGCCTTTATCCACTGTGTCCTTGTCCTTGCCTTCTTCAAGTTGAAATGTCGAACTGAACCCTTCATTTCGCTCCCCGTGGTAGACTCTTCTAGTTGCACGTGCCATGTTTAATGGATGTCAGATATCCCCTGTTAATTTCCCTCTGAAAGTTTTCCACTGCCTTAGCCGGGTATTGAACTCACACTCTCTGGGTCCTGTCCTCAAGGATACATGGCACAGTGAATAAAGGCGTTACGTAGATCCAGTGACAGGACACAAAGAGTGGGAATGACAGTTTGGAAATAACACGTGTTGTAAAGTTACATTCCCGTTGGTGTCCTTTTGTTCACTTAGGCGTAAATACACTTTGATAACTTCTGCATCCACAGCTTCTGCCCCCAGATATGGGTTAATTAGTAAATCTTCGATCACGACTTCATTATTATCTCCAAAATAAATTCTTACGATCTAAATACAATTCTGGCTTTAAATAACCAGCAAAGTGTAATTTGCAAAGTAGTCCACAACTAGACGAAACGGGAGGTAGATCTCACGCTATATTGAGGTAGACCTCACGGTATAGTAGCACCAAAAAAATGGGTATATGCGATAAATTTCAATCTATCTGTTGAAATATGCTACAAACCATATATTTTATATATTATTTTTATTATATTTAAGTAAATATTACGCTTTTTTTTGTTTATTTCTTTCTCAAACAGTAGACAGTAAATTCGTATTGTAAGAATCTGCTCTGGAAGTCCATTTTCCAATTTTCAGTATCCACCTTTTTTCGCCCGTCAGTTTGCAGATAATTTACAGTTTTGCTGTGTTTTTACGACATATCAACCTCAATGGGTTATTTAATGTGACAAGGGTTTTAGTGCTGGTAATATTTTTTTCCAAAATTATATTGCTGGTAATGATGGTTTGGTTTGTTTTGTTTTGTTTTACGGCATATCAACCTAAATGGACAAATTTAATGCCGACAATTTTTATTGCTGGTAATATTTTTCTTCAAAAATCTATTTCTGGTAACATGATTTTCTTCAAAACTATTTCTGTTAATATTTTTTCTTAAAAAATGTATCCCTGGTAATATTTTGTTCAAAAAATGTATAAGTGGAAATATTTTTTTTTCAAAAATGTATAGCTGGTATTATTTTTTTCAAAAGGTATTGCTAGTAATAATGTATTGTTGTTAATAATTTTTTACAAAGTATTTATAGTTTTTAAAACCTATTTTTACACTTTCATAATGTTTTAACCCCACTTTGGGGGTTAACTATTTGCTCATAGCTGGGATCCTAACAGGTGCTACCACCCCGTGTCAGGGTGGACCTGGGAACACCGGCAATTAAGTAGTAGTTATCCGCTCCTCAGAACCTCCTGATCAGAGGCCTTGCTGTTGGTCGTAGTTTATTGTCTTACTCAGGACGCGGATGTAGTTTATCGATATACCCAGGACGGAGATAATTTATGGATTGGAATATTTTATCCGTTACCGAATTGTCAATCAGATGCCGACTATTCTGGTGGCAAAGGCGGGAAGGCACCGAACAGGCGTTAGCTTCCACCGCGAACTGACTCAAACAAGGACACGGACTAAACATCCACGACAATGATCTCTCTCTCCTTTCCAGAGACGGCTCAGTACGCAATCATTTCATTGTTTTCATTTGAGAAACAGCATGCTTTGAAATTCAAATCTTCAGGAAGAGGAACCAAAGTTATTCGATTGGTTTTGTCTGTTTTCTTTGCTTTCGTTTTTTTTTCGTTCTTTAATGGCATCCATTTCTATTTTTACAATCTTTGGTTCATGATTATTTTATTTGTTTGTTTTTTGGGGGGGATTTTTAGGGGAAGATTGGAAATCAGTAATGTCTTTGAATTCCCCAAACGTACATGGAAATATTTTTGATAAAAGAGAAAAGCAAAAAGTCATGTTAAATTTCAAGAACGATGATAAAAAGACACACACACACACACACACACACACACACACACACACACACACACACACACACACACACACACACACACACAGATCTACATACATCCTCAGACATATATATATATGTATATATATATACAAATATGTATATATTTATCATCATTGTTTATTTGATTTATATATATATATATGAATCAAACAATGAAGATAAATATATATATATATATATATAAATGTATATATATATACATATATATATAAATCAAATAAACGATGATAAATATATATATATATATATATAAATGTATATATATATACATATATATATATATAAATCAAATAAACGATGATAAATATATATATATATGTAAATATATATATACACACATATATATATATATTTATCATCATTGTATATTTGATTTATATATATATATATGAATCACATAAACAATGATGATAAATAAATATATATATATATATATATATATAAAGAATGACGATAAAATGTAAATATATATATATATATATATATATATTTAAAGACATTTATATTATGTTTAACGTTCTTTTTATAGATACATGTATTTAAGTATCTATAAAAAGAACGTTAAACCTAATATAAATGTCTTTAAATAAATTGTCGGGCTATGTCCAATTCTAAAATATATATATATATATATATATATATATATATATATATATAGATATATCATGACGAATGACGATAAAAAGTGTATAATATATACATCAATTATGTGGCACGCGTGATACACGCTTAAGCAATCATGTATCTTCGGATACATGACTGACGAGGCAGATTGTTTCCCGCAGTAGATTGCCATTCCTCTCTGCGGTAGACCAGTTGCAATCCAAGGCTATAGAACATGGTCTGTTCTGCTATTTACCCATAGCTGGGGGGAGAAGAATAAGTTTCATACCTTTCCCAAGGTGTGAATCCTCTTCTTCACGTAAGTGAATGTAATGGATTTGACTAGAATTCGACTGCCCCACCCGATTCCTCAATCCGAGCCAGTATATGGAACAGAGGGCTCGCATGTGGAAGTTCTCCAGCTTCTTGATATGTCTGCGGTACAGTGTCCAAGACTCAAAACCATATAGAAAGGAGGGCAAGACTACTGCATTTTACCCTCTTATCTTTGTAGTCAGCCGATGGTTGTGTTAACTGAGCACTCTGTTGTGAAGTCTTCCTAATGCCTGACTTACTTTGCTGATTCAGACATCAATTTTTTGTCCAAGGAGCCGTGACGAAAGATAGTACTTCCCAGGTATTTGAAATGCTCGACATTGTCAAGCCGTGTGTCATTGATGAAGATGGTCGGTGCTGTGGTGTTTGTTGTGGGCTGATGAGACATCCCAGTCTTGCCGAGACTGATTGTCAGGCCGAAGACCTTGGAGGCGTCAGGGAAGCGGTCCAGCATCAGCTCTAGATCGCATTCTGCATGGGACAGTAGTGCAAAGGGGACATCGTGGAGGAGATCTTGGAGGCTCTTTGTATTGGCAGTGAGACGACGAAGGTCGAAGAAGGAGCCGTCCAAACGGTAGGGAATGTAATCTCCCTGCTCCAGAGTTTTGACAGCGTAGTACAGAATGCAGGCGAAGACGACGATGAATAGGACTGGAGCTGACACACAGCCCTGCTTTACACCATTGCTGATCTCGAAAGAGTCCGTCACGTTACCACTGGAGAGGACCTGGCCAGTCATGCCTCCATGGAAGAGACTAATCATTGTCACGAACTTCTGTGGGCATCTGATGCGCTCATTGAGAGTCCAAAGTGCTTCCCTGCTGACCGTATCAAAAGCCTTGGTCAGGTCAATGAAAGCAGAGTATAGAGGCATGTTTTGTTCGATGCACTTCTTCTGAAGGTGTCCCCATGGCAAAAATCATATCATTAGTACTTTTGCTTAGTCTGAGGGCGCACCGCAACTCTGGGAGGTTTTCTTCAGAGACTGATAAGTTGGTTGAGGATGACGCTGGGGAAGATCTTTCCAGCGATGATGAGAAGAAAAATACCTCTATAATTTCCATAGTCGGTTTTGCTACCCTTGTTCTTGTAGAGGGAAACAATCAGGGCATTACGGACGTCATCCAGCATCATCTCCTCCTCCCAGATACTCCACAGGACATCATGAAAGGCCCCCTAGGGCGTTTGGGCCCGCCGGCTTGTAGATCTAGACAGGGATTCCGTCCTTTCCAGATGTTCTGCCCGAACTTGTCCGAAGGATTGCTTTCATGATCACGGCAGTAGTTGGTGGCACAGCGAACGGGTCCTGTATCGGCTGCTGAGGGATCTGCTTTAGTGCGTCGGCGTTGAAATGTTTTTGCCAGCGCTTGTTAGACCTTCTTGGTCCTTGATCAGGACTGTGCCATGTGAAGACAGCAGTGGAGAGCATCCTGATGCAGAGGGACCGAAGACTGTCCTCGGTTAGCTGAAGAATTCATTGGCATTGTGAGTATCGGCGTAGAACATTGAATTTCAGCCGCTTTGTCCTCCTTCCACTAGTCTTGCATCGTGCACTTTGGAGAGTTTTGAATCTATCACGTTTGGAGACAGAAGATGGGTCGTTCTGCCACTCAATGTAAGACTTGTTCTTCGCATAGAGGGCTTCCTTGTTCTGGTCAAACCAGTCTTCATGAGTTCTGGTCTTTGCCCCAAGAACACCCACTAACATTCTCAACGACGGTGTCCCTGAAAGAAAACCATTATCAGGTGCCGCCTTCGGGGGTCAGACCGCCTTGGAGCTTTCCGTCAAGTAGCTACTGAAACTGGGAAAGCCATAAGGAATCTTTCAGTCTGGCAACGTTCTAGGAAACCCTAACAGTCTTGGGTCGGTTTATGTGAAGAGGTGGTAAGTGTAGTGTCAATATGGCCCTGATCAGCTTGTAGTCAGTTCAGCATTCAGCACTCCTCATGGCGCGAGTCACACGGACGTCCCTGATGTCGCGTTGGCGTACAATGATGAAATGAATTATGTGTCAGTGTCTTGACCTTGAGTGCATCCAGGTGATCTTGTGTTTATTAACCATCCTGAACAAGGTGTTGGTAATGCAGAGGTCGTGTTCTGCACACTTGCCGTGGAGGAGCAAGTCGTTGTCATTGACCTAGCCTACTCTGAATCTGCCAAGAAAGCGTCCCCAGCCGTTGTAGTCCCCTCCTAATCTGGCATTGAAATCTCCAAGGATGACGAGTTTGTCATTCTGAGTGGGGGTGACTTGATAATCTGATCAAGATGTTCGTAGAACTGCTCTTTGGCGTCGTTTGGGCTCGTTAGCTTGGGTGCGTTTGGTTTGGTTTGGTTGTTTTGTTTTATGGCATATCAACCTCAGTGGGCCATTTTATGCCAACAATTTTTAAAAAATAGATTCATAGCGATAGTTTGGTAAAAAAAGGTGTGTATGTATACATATATATTTGAATCATTTTTCAATTACTTATATTTTTGAGTACAATCCAACTGCTTTTAGGAAATTTAGAATCTTGGATTGTTTTATTTTCGTAAAAAGTTATTTTTTAAATTATTTTTTTAAAGTATTGGTGATAATAATTTTACCTTCAAAAATTATTACTGGTAATAATTGTTTTTTTTATTACAAAGTATTTCTGGTTTTAAAACCTATTTTTACACAAGTTTGGGTGTGTATTTGCCCATAGCTGGAACCCTAACAGGTGCTACCACCCCGGGTCAGGGTGGACCTGGGAACACCAGCAATTAAGAGGTGATTGCGTGGGTGCGTACGCACTGATGACCGTGAGGTACCGTGACTTATGAGTTAGGTGCGCAGTTTCATGAGGCATTCACTGATTCCATCTGGGAGAACTGATAAGCTTTTAATCATAGCTGTTCTGATCGAAACTATTATGAGACTATAAGATTATTGATTAACACTTAAAAATAATTACCGCAATTTCTCGAAAGTAATAGGCACCCATAAATAATACGCACCCCAACAAATGATCCAAAAATTAAGAAATATATCTATCCCTATGTATAATACGCATCTATAAATTTTGTCAAAAAAAAAAAATAAATGATAATAATTACGAAGACATTTGTCGACCTTTGACATTCCGAATAAAATCGAAACTAAGCGGCTAAAATATTGCCGAAAAGTATCACGTGGTTTTCCCGATAAATATAAGATTTTATTTTACCGCCAAAATAGGATTCCGTCAGTGAGAATGTTATAAAGAGAGGTTTCAAGAAGTGTTGTCTCACGACAGCCATGGATGGCTCTGAAGATGGCATCCTTTGGCAGGAGAATGAAGAGGCCGAAGATAATTTTGAACAAGACGAAGATAATATTGTGAATAATGTTTTGTTTAATGACAATTTAGATATTGATTCTATAATAGAACGTGGCGATGATGATGATGATGATGACGATGCTGATGCTGCTGCTGCTGCTACTGATGATGATGCTGCTTCTGATGTTGCTGATGCTGCTGATGCCGCTGCTGATGCCGCTGCTGCTGATGCTGATGATGATGATGCTGCTGATGCTGCTTCTGATGCTGCTGCTGCTGCTGATGCTGATGCTGCTACTGCTGCTGATGATGATGCTGATGAAGCTGATGCTGATGCTGCTGCTGCTGCTGCTGATGATGATGATGATGCTGATGCTGATCCTGCTGCTGCTGATGCTGATGCTGATGCTGATGATGCTGATGATGATGATGATGATGATGAAAATTAATATTTCAATAAATTGTTAAGTTGTTATCCTCTTTTCTTCGAAATTGGCATTTTTATAGATATTTTATATTTTCTTACTGATAAACAAATTCATTGACAAAAAATGTGACAATTATTATTGATGGATTTAAAATGAAAATCGGGATAATATCTTTCTTATTTTAGAACAAGTAGGTATTTATTATTATAAATCAATAACAAAAAATATATATTTGTTTAAACCTATTTATAATACGCACCCCTACTATCACCAGTTATTTACAGTAAAAAAAAAAATGTGTATTATTTTCGAGAAATTACGGTAAGAATAAAATATTTTTTTCTTTTTTTAACAATACCCTATCAAGAATAGGATTTTGTTGAAAACAAAGCATTTTCCTGTGATCTGTTTATTTTAAAGGTCACCGGGTTTAACATGTGAGAATCGGTCAAAATTAAAGACATCTGTTGTTTAACTTTTGCTTCGTTAGTCGGTCTCCATATTGAAATATTACGATGTAATGAGTTTAAAGACTGTCAAAATTCACAGCACCTGCATAAGTTGCATTTGACCTTCATACACCATCCTGACTGACTTCAGACTTAAATGTCAAATATTAGGTACAATAAAATAGGTGAATTGTTTTAGTTCTGCTCTCGCCGATTCAAATAACTATTGGTTGGCCAAGAAGAATGTAATAAATAAAGACAGTTAGGAATGAGAACTTTAGAAAGGTTTTTCTTCTACTGATATAAATTATAACCCGAACTATGGTTGGTTGACCAATGAGAATATGACACGGAATGGACTATTCTGCCCGTCAGGAGAAGTTCCCACCGGATTGTGTCAATCCCCCATATGTGGATCTTTTAAGCACAGCGTGGGAGCAGGAGTTGACAGAACAAATAGTCGGAAACGCAGGTAGTAGTCACGGAACTAATACCACAACTAGTGGCGTGTCTAGCATAACACAAGCAACTGACTTTGCAATCAACGCGAACTTGAATATATGGAGATATTCAAAAATGACTCATGGAGCAAATAATTCAATCTAGTTGGCTCAACTAATCAAATACTACAATAATTACCATTATCATCCAATACTTCATTTTAATTCACTACATTTAGCACGTTTAAAAAAAAAGTCTTTTTTATTTTTTTTATTTTAGCCTCATTACATTACGGAAAGGTCATATTTGCAAAGACGAAATGCTACAAAGATATTTTGACCTAGAAAATACTTCTCATTCATATAATTGTCACTTTGATTTGACCTAAGGTCATAGTCCTCAACCGTTAACATATTAGTTGATACCATATCTGGGTTTCTATTTCAATCGCTGTCCACTTGCGACAAACCGACATCTAGTTTAAGTGTACTTTTGTAGCGGACCGTGTGGTTTACGTGTTGTTAAATTAGGAACACGTATGTTTATTCCTGCTAGAAGAAGGTCAACTACAAGAACATGGCGGACTCAGAGACTGAATCCACCATAAAGAAGTCTAAAAAAATCAACAAGATCGATAAACATATATATATATATATATATATATATATATATCAACAAATATATGTATAAAACAACAAAATTTACAATAGACATTAACATTTATGATTGTGTGCGAACGTAAAGAGTTTGTATTTTGGTGAATGTTCATACGTATGTGTATGTGTGTATAATGTTCATGGCGTCTCCCACAAATGGGAAGACGCAATCTTCTGCGAGAGCTTACATTGTAGATGTGTTCGCTGAAATTACAAAGTAAAAAGAGGACTAGGCAAGAAATCGCCCAGTATTTATAGTGTAGGTAGAGCGTCCTCTAGTGAACAATTTAGACAATTAAGGAGGAGTTAACTCCGACACTTTCTTTCACTTTGTCATTTCTTTGTGTAAATAAAAAAAATTGTATCTGATTCCCAAACTATCATTTTTCAAATTCTTTACGTTTCAATGCTTTACTCAATCTCTGCTTACTTCTAAAATCCCAAAACTCGAAATATTGTCACATGCACTAAGCAGGTGGTTTCTTAAACTTTTGTAAGTACGGTCCCCTTTATTCAGGGGCCCCTTTAGTCACAGGCCGCTTTAGTCACAGATCCCTATGAGAACAAGCCCTTCATAGACAGATAGACTGACAAGTAGATACTCACAGTCTGTCCGGTTTTTCTCCACCCTTGTATACTGCACTCTCATGCACATACTTCACTAGCATCACTTTTCAGCCAACCACGCATGAAATCAATTATAGTTAATTAATCCTCACCGGCATATGAGAAGATAACTAAGCCGCGATAATCCGTGGAAAATCTGAATTATCATTTGCAGTTATGGAGAGGTAAACGATGGCGCTTGTGCAGAGAATGATGACACATGTTTAAATGATAAACATGGACCCACCTGCAAATCGAAAGATGCCTAGCGGTCGGCAATGTAAATAGTGGCTGGGTGCGTTCTGTTTTGATTCTTTCAATGAGAAAATCATCGATTGGGTTATGGGCTGAATAACGAATACGTTATTTTTTTTTTTATCTGATATCAGGTACTTTAAATTTGGATGTGCGGGTAATATAATGGATAACAGCTCGGAAGTGGATATCTTGAACGAAATTTTGGTCAATTAATCCTCACCAATATATATAAGATAAATCAAGCCGTGATAAACCGTGGAAAATAAGAATTATTACTTGCTCATACAGAGTGGCAAAAGATGGCGGCTGTACAGAGAATGACGTCACAAATTTAAATACAGTGTTACCCGGATATAAGAAACCCGGATATAAGAGAAACCCGGATATAAGAGAACCCCGGATATAAGAGCGATTTTCTCTGGTCCCAAATTAGAGCCTGTGTTAATAAAACAAAATAGACCAAACCCGGATATAAGAGAAATCCGGATATAAGATACTTCTTCTCCGGTCCCGACAACTCTCTTATATCCGGGTTACACTGTAGTAAACATGGACCCAACAGAATGCCAAGAGACGCCTGGCGGTCGGCACTGTAACTAGTGGTTGCGTGTGTTGTTTCTTTCAATGGGAAACCAGTGATTGGGAAAAGGCCTGTATAAGGAATATGTTCATTTTTATCTGATACAAGGTGCTTTAAAATTGGATGTCCGGGTGGTATTATGGATAACAGCTCGGTAGTGGATATCTTGAACGAAATTGTGGTTAATTAATACTTATCAATATATGAGAAGCCGTAATAAACTGTGGGAAATGATCATTTGGAGTGGCAAAAAATGGCGGCCATGCAGAGAATGACGACACATATTTAAACGGTAAACATGGCAGCTACAGCAAGTCAAGAGACGACTAGCAGTCGGCACTGTAAATAGCGGATTGGGGCGTTTTCTTTTAAGCAGTGGCAGGGTGCATTTTATTTTATTTCTTTCAGTGGAAAACTTTTGATTAGGATAGGGGCTGTATAGCGAATATAAATATTTATTTTTATCTGATCCTTGTGGACCCCATGTTAAAAAGCCATGATCCCAGCATTGTTACTTTAGTGGAGTTTTAAATAAATCAAATGTGATATATCATAGATTATTCGGTGTAACTCCGGGTGGTGTAATAGTTAGCTTTTCGGAAGAAGGAATTAAAGACCTGAGTCCGGTACATTCGCTTTCATTTTTATCATTTCACCTAAAAAAGGCGATAATGTTCCAATGACGCAAGGGAGTTAGTGGGAGGGAAAGAGAAGGAAAATGGCTATAGTAAGTAGGAAGAACAAAATATGAAAAGGATTCAGGAAGACAGAAGATAACGATAGATACTGTATTTAAATTTTTGAAGATTGTAGGTGGAAGGAAAGCAAGAATCCGGAAGGGAGCTGCTCAGAGAGGAAGTGCAAGAAAAGAAACTCTTAGAATAGAACTTACTGTAAATAGTGTACATAATACCTCATCTCAGAAATATAGACAGATACTGAACGGGCGAAACGTTGTAATAAATATGGCGACAAAGATGAGGACAATAGGAATAATGTAAATAGTGTACATAATACTTTATCTCAGAAATATAGACAGATACTGAAGGGGCGAAACGTTGTAATAAATATGGCGATAAAGATGAGGACAATAGTCTGAATAATGTAAATAGTGTACATAATACCTAATCGCAGAAATATAGACAGATACTGAAGGGGCGAAACGTTGTAATAAATATGGCGACAAAGACGAGGACAATAGTCGGAATAATGTAAATAGTGTACATAATAACACATTTCAGAAATATAGACAGATACTGAAGGGCCGAAACGTTGTAATAAATATGGCGACAAAGATGAGGACAATAGACGGAATAATGTAAATAGTGGACATAATACCTCATCTCAGATATATAGACAGATACTGAAGGGCCGAAACGTTGTAATAAATATGGCGACAAAGATGAGGACAATAGACGGAATAATGTAAATAGTGTACATAATACCTCATCTCAGATATATAGACAGATACTGAAGGGCCGAAACGTTGTAATAAATATTGCGAAAAAGATGAGGTCAATAGTCCGAATAATGTAAATAGTGTACATAATACCTCATCTCAGAAATATAGACAGATACTGAAGGGTCGAAACGTTGTAATAAATATGGCGACAAAGATGAGGACAATGGTCAGAATAATGTAAATAGTGTACATAATACCTCATCTCAGATATATAGACAGATACTGAAGGGCCGAAACGTTGTAATAAATATTGCGAAAAAGATGAGGTCAATAGTCCGAATAATGTAAATAGTGTACATAATACCTCATCTCAGAAATATAGACAGATACTGAAGGGTCGAAACGTTGTAATAAATATGGCGACAAAGATGAGGACACTGGTCAGAATAATATAAATAGTGTACATAATACCTCATCTCAGATATATAGACAGATACTGAAGGGCCGAAACGTTGTAATAAATATTGCGAAAAAGATGAGGTCAATAGTCCGAATAATGTAAATAGTGTACATAATACCTCATCTCAGAAATATAGACAGATACTGAAGGGTCGAAACGTTGTAATAAATATGGCGACAAAGATGAGGACAATGGTCAGAATAATGTAAATAGTGTACATAATACCTCATCTCAGATATATAGACAGATACTGAAGGGCCGAAACGTTGTAATAAATATTGCGAAAAAGATGAGGTCAATAGTCCGAATAATGTAAATAGTGTACATAATACCTCATCTCAGAAATATAGACAGATACTGAAGGTTCGAAACGTTGTAATAAATATGGCGACAAAGACGAGGACAATAGACGGAATAATGTAAATAGTGTACATAATACCTCATCTCAGATATATAGACAGATACTGAAGGGCCGAAACGTTCTAATAAATATTGCGAAAAAGATGAGGTCAATAGTCCGAATAATGTAAATAGTGTACATAATACCTCATCTCAGAAATATAGACAGATACTGAAGGGTCGAAACGTTGTAATAAATATGGCGACAAAGATGAGGACAATAGTCCGAATAATGTAAATAGTGTACATAATACCTCATCTCAGAAATATAGACAGATACTGAAGGGTCGAAACGTTGTAATAAATATGGCGACAAAGATGAGGACAATAGTCCGAATAATGTAAATAGTGTACATAATACCTCATCTCAGAAATATAGACAGATACTGAAGGGTCGAAACGTTGTAATAAATATGGCGACAAAGATGAGGACAATAGTCCGAATAATGTAAATAGTGTACATAATACCTCATCTCAGAAATATAGACAGATACTGAAGGGTCGAAACGTTGTAATAAATATGGCGACAAAGATGAGGACAATAGTCCGAATAATGTAAATAGTGTACATAATACCTCATCTCAGAAATATAGACAGATACTGAAGGTCCGAAACGTTGTAATAAATATGGCGACAAAGATGAGGACAATAGACGGAATAATGTAAATAGTTTACATAATACCTCATCTCAGATATATAGACAGATACTGAAGGGCCGAAACGTTGTAATAAATATGGTGACAAAGATGAGGTCAATAGTCCGAATAATGTAAATAGTGTACATAATACCTCATCTCAGAAATATAGACAGATACTGAAGGGTCGAAACGTTGTAATAAATATGGCGACAAAGATGAGGACAATAGACGGAATAATGTAAATAGTGTACATAATACCTCATCTCAGATATATAGACAGATACTGAAGGGCCGAAACGTTGTAATAAATATGGTGACAAAGATGAGGTCAATAGTCCGAATAATGTAAATAGTGTACATAATACCTCATCTCAGAAATATAGACAGATACTGAAGGGTCGAAACGTTGTAATAAATATGGCGACAAAGATGAGGACAATAGATTGAATAATTTAAATAGTGTACATAATACCTCATCTCAGAAACATAGACAGATACTGAAGGGCTGAAACGTTGTAATAAATATGGCGACAAAGATGAGGACAATAGATTGAATAATGTAAATAGTGTACATAATACCTCATCTCAGAAACATAGACAGATACTGAAGGGCTGAAACGTTGTAATAAATATGGCGACAAAGATGAGGACAATAGATTGAATAATGTAAATAGTGTACATAATACCTCATCTCAGAAACATAGACAGATACTGAAGGGCTGAAACGTTGTAATAAATATGGCGACAAAGATGAGGACAATAGACGGAATAATGTAAATAGTGTACATAATACCTCATCTCAGATATATAGACAGATACTGAAGGGCCGAAACGTTGTAATAAATATTGCGAAAAAGATGAGGTCAATAGTCCGAATAATTTAAATAGTGTACATAATACCTCATCTCAGAAACATAGACAGATACTGAAGGGCTGAAACGTTGTAATAAATATGGCGACAAAGATGAGGACAATAGATTGAATAATGTAAATAGTGTACAATATTTAGCAGCCTGCATGTCTGAGAAATTTCATAGAAAATATGTATCCACGATAGGAATGAAAACTCTATCTACAAGGAACCGTCATATTGCATGTCGTGCGGTACCATTTAACTACAGAGGAAGCATCTGCATCGGATGGACCTCTGTAGCTAAATGGTATAGCACGTTAGGCTATATGATGGTTCCATGTAGGATACAGGTTCGATACTTGTCGTAAGACACATATTTTCTATGAGATTTCTCGAATATTCAGGCCGGTAAATGTTGTTAATACTGTTTAGTATAAACAGAGCATTTACCTAAATATTTCTATCTATAATGTAATGTGGGCTTTTTATTTAAGAATATAATGTTTGACTTTTTATTTAAGAATGTAATGTGGACTTTAAAAAAATATATATTAGGCTTTATTTTCCATAATTATGGAAAATAAACCATAATATATTTTTTTTAAATCCACATTACAACCACAAAGGTTTGCGGCTTCGCTCTCCTTTTTAATATATATATATATATATATATATATATATATATATATATATATATATATATATATATATATATATATATATATATATATATATATATATATATATAGTTTACGAAATATATATATATATATATATATATATTTCGTAAACTATATATATATTTATATATATATATATATATAGTTTACGAAATATATATATATATATATTTAGTTTACGAAAAACTAGGCAATCCGTATTTTTTTTTTTTCGTTTCAATCTTTGGAAGCAAAGTCTGATGATCCGCTGTCCTTTAAAAGGGCTGTGGTGAAATAATTTATTATATGGAACCTTAAAGTGGTCTGTTTTGTTTTGTTTTTAAATATTTATATATATATATAAAATCCTGAGACAATGTTCGATTCCTGTCGGAGGACACATATTTTCTATGAAATTTCTCGGACATTCACGCCGGTAAATGTTGTTAATACTGTGTTTGTTATCAATAGACCATTTACTTAAATATTTTTTATCTATAAAAATAACGTATAAACGAAAAAATACATTATAATACTATTTTATATATAATATATATTATTCACAAAGTTATTAACTTTTTATTCTTCAGGCAAACTGGAGAATATTTTTTGAATTGGGAAAGGATTTGAATTGCTTTATTTTAATTCAAATAATTCGTTTCGAAATTCTGCATTTCATTTTTTATGGTTGCTTCATGAATTTAAAAGATGATGGGCTGAGGACCTAAAAACATTTCTACTGAGATAAAATGACTTTGAATAAAGCTTCAAGTATTGCCATGTTTAGTAATTCGTTTGTTATTACTTATTTTGTTCGTGAAGTTTTTATTTTCTCATCATCATAATTACAATAATAATAATTCAAATTATTAGTAATTCAAATTCACGCAGCGTGTATAAGAAGAGAAATGAAAATATCCTGTGGCTTGAGCATAATAGAATTTACAAACTATCGCAGCCAAACCCTGTGTAATTATCAATGGATGAATTAAAAGTTGCAAAATAAAGGAGTAGTTATGTAACGAATGCGAACTCCACCGAACAGTCAGCCTAATGCGCTACGTCACAAAACTCATCATCCATATTCTGATGAATAGATCACGCAGCAGAATTAGGCCAGAGATAGGACAAGAACAGTGCGGGTTCGTTAAAGACACCGGGACACGGAACGCGATATTCATGCTCAGATATGTTATCGGAAAGAGCAATACAGATACAGAAGGACGTGTATATCTGTTTTATAGACTAGTCAAAGGCATTCGACTACGTACGACACAAGGACGTTGTAGAACTGCTCAGCAACCTTGATATATTCGGGAAAGATATCAGAATAACCAAGAACCTATACTGGTTTGTTTTACGGCATATCACCGTCAGTGAGTTATTTAATGACAAAAAGATTTTTTATTGAGGGTAATATTTTTTTCAAACATATATTGCTGGTAATAATGTATTGCCAGTAGTAATTTTCTTCCTTCAAAAGTTCATTGTCAGCAATAATATTTTGAAAAATGTATTTCTGGTATTCATATCTATTTGTACACTTTCATAGGGTTTTCACCCCAGTTTGGTGTTAACTATTTCCCAATAGCTGGAACCCTAACAGGTTCTACCACTGGGAACACCAGTAATTAAGAGGTGATTCCACGCTCCTCAAAGCCTCCTGATCAGGGGCCTTTCTGTCGGATGTAGTGTATCGTCTTGCCCAGGATGCGGATGTAGTTTATCGTCGTACCCAGAACGCGGATGTAGCTTACCGTCTTACCCAGGACGGGGATAATTTCTGGATTGGAACATTTTATATCTTACACCTCTGCAGAGATGCAGTTGGCGTATTCTGAAGCCCAAACCAGCAGGGCGAGAATGAATCAGTCTTCCCCAAATAGTTATAAACTTAATTAATTAGAAAAGTCCAGAGTAAAATTTTACAGTGTTTGGGTGATTAAGAAAAAAGCAAATTCTACTCTTAAAATAATAAATTATTATATTTTTTGTACAAGCGTTGTGTGTCATTGAGACATTCAAAATTGCACGACGGGGTCGATGGTCAAAATCTTTGGTGACTCCATCGCAGGGCACATCCTGTGTCATTCCGTTTTTTAGCTGCTACTGTACCTATGATGTCACCACTTGATTGAGAAAATGTTTAATTTTTAATTTTTTTAAAAATTTTTTCCCTTAAATAAAAAAAAATATTACTTGTATTTTTTTACATGACTGGGGGAGAACGAAGGATCTCCATGAAAGGTGTCAAATGTTCTGAAATATTTAGGGACCACGGAACAAAAGAAAGGCAAACACATTTAATTGCTGCATATATTTTGAAAAGTAACATTATATTTTATTCCCCCCGCCCCCCCAAAAAAAGGAAGAACACCGGGAATGATTTCCAGGGGAAAATTGTAATCGATTGGTTGAGTGGAGGGGGGGGGGCAGTGTAATACAGGAAAATACTTTTCAACAGAATATTAAACAGTTCATAATAAAAAAATTAGAATGGCAGAACTTGGAGAAATCTGCGAAATGGTCAGTGAATCATTTGTCAAAAGATTGAGCTGAGAACAGAGAGTGTTAATGCGGAATAATTGACACTTGATTGTAGCGGGCAGAACTTCTTCAAAGAAATGTATAGGATTTTGCGTCTTGGATTCTTGACTGACTATCTATCTATCTATCTATCTATCTATCTATTTATCTATCTATCTATCTATCTATCAAGCTTGATTCTCTTTTTCTACATTCCGTCAAAACCATATCTATCTCATCTTGTTTCTTCCTCTCTCTCACACCCCGTCTGTCTGTCTCTCTTTCTCTCTCTCTCTCTCTCTGTATCTTCATGTATATCTATCTATCTATCTATCTATCTATCTATCTATCTATCTATCTATCTATCTATCTATCTCAGTCTGTTCATATCTATCTATCTATCTATCTATCTATCTATCTATCTATCTATCTATCTATATATATATATATTCTCTTTTTCTACATTCCCATCTATCCATATCTATCTCATCTTGTTTCTTTCTCTCTCCCACACTCTGTCTGTCTGTCTGTCTGTCTCTCTCACTCTCTCTCTCACTCTCTCTCTCTCTATATATATATATATATATATATATAAATATATATATATATGTATATATCAGTCTATTTCCATTCCGCTTTCTCTCTCTCTCTATCTATCTATCTATCTATCTATCTATCTATCTATCTATCTATCTATCTATCTCAGTTTGTTCATATCTATTTATCTATCTATCCATCTATCTATCTATCTATCTATCTCACTTTGTTCATATCTATCCATTTTTCTATCCAATACGTAAGTATTTCCAATGTTGCCTTATTGCCGCCTCGTATAAATTGCTTTTTTAATGTGAATGCCGTACTTTTCCGCGATATTTACAAATAGAAAAGCCGAAAAGAGCGATTCCGTGAAAGAGCAGAGCACACATCTTTTCAAGGATCAGTTAACGCTTGAGTCGCTTTTAATTCATGCCACCTCACGACCTATCCAATTCATTTGAATTACAGTTTATTTACCGTTAACCATTGCTATCTCATCAAGTCCAAGGTCTCTTGGGTGCACTTAACTGGCTCAATCGTTCGTTCTTCGTGCCTCCATTTGACTTAATCGTTGCTTTCTTCGGAGTTGAGCGGCGTCGTATCAGAGCCAGCATATCGAGTGCATATTTTATAGACGCGATCCCAAATTGCCCAGGTCTCAATTCCGTAGCTTCTCGTCCGTTCGCCTGTAATTGCTGGTTGAATCCAGACTCAGTTCTTGTCGAACAGCCTAGATTTTCCCCCCAAAGGTCAGGCAAGCTAAACTTATTCCGATATGATTTTCCAACAGAAAGCTTTTAAGAATTCTTCCGTGCGACGCAAATATAGGAACATTCAAAATTCTAAGAAAGTCTTCAGGTTAATTCCCCGATTTTCTTTCTACGGAAATAAAGTAAAATAATAATAATAATAATAATAATAATAATAATAATAATAACCTGGCGATTGAGATTAACAGGATGTGGGGAATGAAGCCTGAGACTGTTCCAAGAGTAATCGGAGTTCTGTGACTCGTGAGTAAATGAATGGACAATTTTATTAACAGCGTCACTGGTAGCATCAACATACAAGTTGTCCAGAAGATCGCTCTGCTAGGAACATCCCATATACTAAGAAAGTGATATCAATTAAATGATAATTATCTTCCTATAGGGACTAAGGACCATAGGTTAGGCCCGGCTGTATAGGATACAAAGCAGGAAACATAACAGACAATAATAATAATAATATTGATAATAATGATATTGATAATAATAATAATAATAATAATAATAATAATAATAATAATAATAATAATAATAATAATAAATGTGGCACATGGGAACATCAACAATTCCTGTTGTAGTTGGAGCCCTTGGACTGGTTGGAAAAGATTCCAGTAGGCTGATTTAAGGGATCCCTGGAAGTCCATGCCTCAAAGAGATACAAAAAATTGTTCTGACAAGTACAGCCCACACTTTACGAAGGGCTTTATCTATGTAATTATTTTTTTATTTTATTTTTTTTTTTTTGCAGTGGAAAGTGTCATGATGCCATTTCTAACCTTAGGTCCCTGGGCGGGACCCGGAAAGAAATGTGTAAACGCCAGATATCAAAGGAAATAAAAATGATAATAATAATAATAATAATGATAATAAACACAATACACACTGACAGAACAATCAAAGCCAACCGCCCAGGCATTGTTATTAAAGACCATAAACAAAATAAGTGCCTCCTTATTGATATGGCAGTCCCTGCAGACTGCAATGTATCTTTGAACATATTCAAAAAGCTGTCAAAATACAAGGACCTTGAAATAGAAATCTCAAAAATGTGGCACATGGGAACATCAACAATCCCTGTTGTAGTTGGAGCCCTTGGACTGGTTGGAAAATATTCCAGTAGACTAATTGAAGGGATTCCTGGAAGCCCATACCACAAAGAAATATTAAAAAATTGTTCTCACAATTACAGCCCATACTTTACGAAGGGCTTTATCAATGTAAAATATGTGTGTGTGTCTGTGTGTGTGTTTTTTTGTTTTTTTTTGTCGATGGAAAGAGTCATGATGCCATTTCTAACGTTAGGTCTCTGGGCGGGACCTGGAAAGAAATGTGTAAACGCCAGAAATCAAAGGAAATAAAAACAATAATAATTTTTTTTTTCGTTTTACGTCAAGAATTTCTGAATGGTGAGCATATTCGATTAATTCAAAACTGAAACCAGATGTTTAATTGGACTAGAATTATTTGAGATTCGGAATAATCTCGATTGGCGACATTTATTTTCGATCTATTTCGAGAGCGTATCAGAACAGCGAAAGTGAGCTTCCCAAAGTTAAGCAACGTATTAAGAAACAGGAAAATTTCTTTTCACCAGCGAAAAGATTATTGAACTGTTACGTAATGCTATTCATATCTATCTATCTATCTATCTATCTATCTATCTATCTATCTATCTATCTATCTATCTATCTATCTGAGTACATTCATTATCTATCTATCTATCTATCTATCTATCTATCTATCTATCTATCTATCTATCTATCTATCTGAGTCCTTTCATTATCTATCTATCTATCTATCTATCTATCTATCTATCTATCTATCTATCTATCTTTCTATCTATCTATCTATCTATCTATCTATCTATATCAGTCTATTCATCTGTCTATCTCAGTCTCTTCATCTATCTATCTATCTATCTATCTATCTATCTATACAATCTTGTACATCATAGTAGGTTTTGAATATATATATATATATATCTATATATCTATATATATATATATATATATATATATATATATATATATATATATATATAT
>OZ038518.1:4879980-4929980 GCA_964036315.1 Acanthosepion esculentum | reverse complement strand
ATCTATTTATTTCAGTTTGTTAATATCTATCTATTTATCTATCTATTTCAGTCTGCTAATATCTATCTATCTATCTATCTATCTATCTATCTATCTATTTCAGTCTGTTAATATCTATATATATATCTGTGTATTTCAGTCTGTTATTATCTATCTATCTATCTATTTATTTCAGTTTGTTAATATCTATCTATCTATCTATCTATCAATGTCAGTCTGCTAATAGCTATCTATGTATCTATTTATCTATCTATTTCAGTTTGTTAATATCTATCTATTTATCTGTCTATTTCAGTCTGCTAATATCTATCTATCTATCTATCTATCTATCTATCTATCTATCTATCTATCTATCTATCTATTTCAGTCTGTTAATATCTATATATATATCTGTGTATTTCAGTCTGTTATTATCTATCTATCTATCTATTTATTTCAGTTTGTTAATATCTATCTATCTATCTATCTATCAATGTCAGTCTGCTAATAGCTATCTATGTATCTATTTATCTATCTATTTCAGTTTGTTAATATCTATCTATTTATCTGTCTATTTCAGTCTGCTAATATCTATCTATCTATCTATCTATCTATCTATCTATCTATCTATCTATCTATCTATTTCAGTCTGTTAATATCTATATATATATCTGTGTATTTCAGTCTGTTATTATCTATCTATCTATCTATTTATTTCAGTTTGTTAATATCTATCTATCTATCTATCTACTTCAGTCTGTTAATATCTATCTATCTATCTATCTATCTATCTATCTATCTATCTATCTATATATATATATATATATATATATATATATATATATATTTCAGTCTGTTAATATCTATCTATCTATCTATCTATCTATCTATCTATTTCAGTCTGTTAATATCTATCTATATATCTGTGTATTTCAGTCTGTTATTATCTATCTATCTATTTATTTCAGTTTGTTTATATCTATCTATCTATCTATCTATCTATCTATGTATTTCAGTCTATTAATAGCTATATATATATCTATTTATTTCAGTTTGTTAATATCTATCTATCTATCTATCCATCTATCAATGTCAGTCTGCTAATAGCTATCTATCTATCTATCTATCTATCTATCTATCTATTTCAGTCTGTTAATATCTATATATATATCTGTGTATTTCAGTCTGTTATTATCTATCTATCTATCTATTTATTTCAGTTTGTTAATATCTATCTATCTATCTATCTATCAATGTCAGTCTGCTAATAGCTATCTATGTATCTATTTATCTATCTATTTCAGTTTGTTAATATCTATCTATTTATCTGTCTATTTCAGTCTGCTAATATCTATCTATCTATCTATCTATCTATCTATCTATCTATCTATCTATCTATCTATTTCAGTCTGTTAATATCTATATATATATCTGTGTATTTCAGTCTGTTATTATCTATCTATCTATCTATTTATTTCAGTTTGTTAATATCTATCTATCTATCTATCTATCAATGTCAGTCTGCTAATAGCTATCTATGTATCTATTTATCTATCTATTTCAGTTTGTTAATATCTATCTATTTATCTGTCTATTTCAGTCTGCTAATATCTATCTATCTATCTATCTATCTATCTATCTATCTATCTATCTATTTCAGTCTGTTAATATCTATATATATATCTGTGTATTTCAGTCTGTTATTATCTATCTATCTATCTATTTATTTCAGTTTGTTAATATCTATCTATCTATCTATCTACTTCAGTCTGTTAATATCTATCTATCTATCTATCTATCTATCTATCTATCTATCTATCTATATATATATATATATATATATATATATATATATATTTCAGTCTGTTAATATCTATCTATCTATCTATCTATCTATCTATCTATTTCAGTCTGTTAATATCTATCTATATATCTGTGTATTTCAGTCTGTTATTATCTATCTATCTATTTATTTCAGTTTGTTTATATCTATCTATCTATCTATCTATCTATCTATGTATTTCAGTCTATTAATAGCTATATATATATCTATTTATTTCAGTTTGTTAATATCTATCTATCTATCTATCCATCTATCAATGTCAGTCTGCTAATAGCTATCTATCTATCTATCTATCTATCTATCTATTTCAGTCTATTAATAGCTATCTATATATATATTTATCTATTTATTTCAGTTTGTTAATATCTATCTATCTATCTATTTCAGTCTGCTAATAGCTATCTATCTATCTATCTATCTATTTCAGTCTGTTAATATCTATCTATCTATCTATCTATCTATCTATTTCAGTCTGTTAATATCTTTCTATATATCTCTATATTTCAGTCTGTTAATATCTATCTATCTATCTATTTCATTCTTTAATATCTATCTATCTATCTATCTATCTATCTATCTATCTATCTATCTATTTCACTCTGTTAATATCTATCTATATATCTCTGTATTCAGTCTGTTATTATCTAGCTATATATCTATCTATTTATTTCAGTTTGTTAATATCTATCTATCTATCTATCTATCTATCTATTTCAGTCTGCTAATAGCTATCTATCTATCTATCTATCTCAGTCTGTTAATATCTATCTATCTATCTATCTATCTATCTCAGTCTGTTAATATCTATCTATCTATCTATCTATCTATCTATCTATCTATCTATTTCATTCTTTAATATCTATCTATCTATCTATCTATCTATCTATTTCAGTCTGTTAATATCTATCTATATATCTCTGTATTCAGTCTGTTATTATCTAGCTATATATCTATCTATCTATTTATTTCAGTTTGTTAATATCTATCTATCTATCTATTTCAGTCTGCTAATAGCTATCTATCTATCTATCTATCTATCTATTTCAGTCTGTTAATATCTATCTATATATCTCTCTATTTCAGTCTGTTAATATCTATCTATCTATCTATCTATCTATCTATCTATCTATCTATCTATCTATCTATCTATCTCAGTCTGTTAATATCTATCTATCTATCTATCTATCTATCTATTTCAGTCTGTTAATATCTATCTATATATCTCTCTATTTCAGTCTGTTAATATCTATCTATCTATCTATCTATCTATCTATCTCAGTCTGTTAATATCTATCTATCTATCTATGTCAGTCTGTTAATATCTATCTATCTATCTATCTATCTATCTATCTATCTATCTATTTCTATCTGTTAATATCTATCTATCTATCTATCTATCTATCTATCTAACTCAGTCTGTTAATATCTATCTATCTATCTATCTATCTATCTATCTATCTATCTATTTCAGTCTGTTAATATCTATCGATATATCTATCTATCGATCTGTCTATCTATCTATTTCAGTCTGTTAATATCTATCTATCTATCTATTTATTTCAGTCTGTTAATATCTATCTATCTATCTATCTATCCATTATCTATTGCACCACCCGCACATCCAAACTTATAACACCTGGTATTCGAAAACGGTCGCCTATCTAGGTACAGACAAGCCTCGACGTTGCTTAACTTCTGACGGAAACCAGTGTTGCGAAATGTATATTGGTGTTGTTCATATTTTATACTTGGATCAAATTTCCTGCATACGGGCACAAAAGCAATTCAGTAAAATACACAACATTAGAAAGATCTGTAAGACAACGACGCCTCTTCTTTCCGGACTTATTCAACTGGGATTGGAAGTCGACTCACGGATTTCGAATTTCGAGATATTATCTATTAGAGGCACCTAGTATTTCTAAGCAGTTACCCATCTATTTACCGAGCAGAATCGACATTGCTTAACTTCGGTGATCGCACTTAAGCCGGTATTTCGACGTGATGTGACCGAGGCCAATGCACTGTGGAAAGATTTAGAACCAATTCACGGCACCCTTGTTTCCTTTCGATTTTGGACAATACAACAGTAATCTACGATTGCGACTGAAAAAATACTGTTAAAAATCATTCAAACCTTTTATTTCAAATAATGTAACTCACCGCTAGGTCAGATGCTAACAAAGTAGACACATTGTGTCTCTTGAATCTATCTTATATATGTATAAGTCTACCATTCGTCCATATTGCTGCCACGTGTGGTCTGGTGCCACTGACATATATCTAGAGATTCTTGATAAAGTCCAAAGAAGAATCAGCAATATTATTGGTCCTGATCTGGCGCCTCAGCTTCAATTTCTACCGACGTTTTCCTTCCGGTGCTTTTTCTATAAATACTTCCATGATAACAGTTCGGATGAACTCTCCGCCATGGTACTTAGACTTTATGAATTTAAGCGCAGTACTAGATTGGCGACAAAGCCTCATCTATTTACAGTTGAGTTGGCTAGATGTAACCATAACTTTTATACTAAGGCTTTCTTTTCTAGCTTATGAAACTTTCTTCCTGCTCCATGCTTCCCTGATTAGACTTATTTTGGTCTTGCTCCTTAGTCGGTCTACTACCTTGGATGTTGTTGTGGATTCCGGGGATGGAATCCTGCACAAATAAATAAGTAACGCCAGTAATGGAAATAGGAAAATAAGTGTATTGAACTTAAGATTACAAACTTAAAATGAAGATTAGTAGTCCAGGAATACGGGTTAGTAGAAAGTATATGTACAAGTCTCTGTAAGTGAAGCCGTAATTATCTCACTCGCTCTCTCTCTACTCTGCGTATCTCAACCTTATCTCAACGTATCTCTGCGTATCTCTCACCCTGACTCCAACTCTGTCAGTATAAGTATACTTTAGACGAGTTCATCTTGTGTAAAAAGAGGAGAGCCCCACAACACCCACCTCCCTAGCTTCTTTTTTGAGGGGAGTTTAATATTTTTCCGCTTATGGTCTATTATTAGTGGGTCTGTGAATTTTCATTTCCTGTTTGTTCTTCTAATCTCCGTGGCTACTTGTGGTCTTTGAATTTCAAATGCTTCAAAAATCCCCTCCATTGAGTCTTCATTTTCCGAAGGTGACGAGCTTGGCTCCTCTACCCTTCTTTATTGTATCTGATTGATATGTCTCCTGTGAGTGTATTTTAAACCTTGGATCGTGTACAGAACATTCCCCATATATAGTCTATGTGCTTAGAATATTGTTCCCACATTTGGTTCTGTTGTGGATTCCGGGGATGGAATCCTGCACAAATAAATAAACCACGCCAGTAATTGAAATAGGAAAATAATTGTATTGAACGTAAGAATACAAACTTGAAATGAAGATTAGTAGTCCAGGAATACGGGTTAGTAGAAAATATATGTACAAGTCTCTGTAAGTGAAGCCGTAATTTTCTCTCTCTCTCTCTCTCTCTCTGGACTCTACGCATCTCAACCTTGTCTCCACGTATCTCAATGTATCTCTGCGTATCTTTCTGTGAACACCCTGTATACTCTCGTATCTCCACTCTGTCAGAATAAGTATACTTTAGACGATTTTCATCTTGTGTAAAAAGGGGAGAGCCCCACAACACTTGTGGTGAAATCGATATGACCATAATTTAATATTTAACTATTAAAATCGAATAAAATAAATATAACCTCGATTATAATTGGATAAAATAAATATAATCTTGGGCATCTTTCAAACGACACTTCGTCAGGAGTTAATCGTCTGTATTAAAATACTACTGAAAGGTTGTTTTGAAAAAAAAATAGGATCTCAAAATTGAAAAAAACAAAAATCGTCATCCAGACGAAACAATGACTTCCCAGACAGTATCAACTTGTGTCTGAGTTCCTTATGCATTCATAGCCTTTAAGATACTCGGGTGGTGTTTTGTCCGGGCTGTGTGCAGAGTAGAGAAGAACTCTTCTGAATAAGTGTTCCGACAAACATCCGTACTTAACAAGTGTTCACCAATGGCAGACTAGTGTGTCAGTGAATGTCTGGATAATGTTATTGGTATATTCCGACGAATAAGACCAGACACATATTCAGCAATCCCCTACTCTACCTGCTGAATGGTTTTAACTTGTAGGTATATTATTATTATTATTATTATTATTGTTATCATTATCTTTATTATTATTATTATTATAATTATTATAAATAAATAGAAATAAAAAATAACATAATAATAATGATAATAATTATAAATAAAATAAAATAAAATAAAACAATAACAACAACTTTGTATAAAATAAATTAAATAAAAATTTAAAATAATAAAAACTCTCCCGCCATGTAACAAAAACTGTTCTCGTCGGAAATACGGACATCCCACCAAAAAGACGGTAAATTCAATCTCTTCACCACGAACCTTGGTACGGCCAACACGTATCCATCTTCACTCTATGATATGGCTTGTAATACCGCGGAGTAATTTTCTCCCTTTTATCACATGTACCATAAAACAATTTTAACCTAAAAATACGCACAATCAATACAACTTAATTGTATGAAAGTAAACCTGCTTTTACCATACTTTACCTGTTGTTTGTGTACTTTTTATTTCCTGACAGGTATGCTTTATCTCCGTCACCACTGCTGCTATGATATGAGGGAATCCCACACGACCTACATAGTCAGCATCGCACTGACATGTAAAGCAACAAATAACTAAGTTTTACTTGAGGTTTTATATATTTTATTCATTTTTAATCGTTATATATTAACTTAGGATCTTCAAACTTGTCGTATTATGGTGTGGAGCTATATATATAGTGATTCATCGAGTCTAGACGAATCCCCAACAGAATGCAGAAATCACTGGACGGCCGTTTCGTCCTATTTTTGGGACTCATCAGCAGTACGCATTCACTACCGAGATTCGAACCCACACTGTTTCGATACAACACAAGCGTCATACCAACTGTACTAATGGGCCCCTGAGGCGCAGTAGAAACTGAATAGACTCAATATAGCAACTCACAAATTCCGTGTTAATACTCATCCAAGTATTCCTAACCCAAGGGATTGTGCCCCAAGAGCCACTAGATAGGTGTGGCCACCCGTTACCATCTCAAAAATATACGAAACGAGTAAACGAGGGAGGGAGGGAGGGAGGGTGGGAGAGAGAGAGAGAAACATAAAAAAAATTATAGTCATTCATTAAGTCTAGAAGAATCCCCAACAGAATGCAGAAATCACTGGACAGTCGTTTCATTCTATTTTTGTGATTCATCGGCAATGCGCATCCACTGGCGTGATTCGAACCCGGTTTCTTTCGATGACAACGCAAGCTTCATACCAACTTGTACCAATGGTCCTCTGAGACGGCGAGGAAACTTAATAGACTCAATATAGCAGGTGACAGATTCATTGGTAATACTAATCCACGTATACATAACCCAACGGATTTTCCCTAAAGAGCCACTCGATAGGCGTGGCTGCCCGTTATCGTTTCAAAATATACGAAACGAGTAAACAAGACAGAGAGAGAGAGAGAGAGAGAGAGAGAGCGAGAGAGAGAGAGAGGGGAGAGAGAGCAAATTTTACTATAACCACGTAGAAATTTGATGCCTAATCGTCCTCTGCCGAAAAACCCCTATGTCTAGTCGGCTACATTGAAACAACGACGTCAAAAGGGCTAGATCGTAACGATGTCCTATTCCCGTTTTCAATAGTATTTATTAGAACAGAATTATTAGACAGAATTATTAAATCCCCACGGAGGCTCAACATTTTACAACGAAATCTTGTGTTTTTCCGGATTGCTTTATTGCTCAATGGTGTATTTGTTAAAAGAGAGTTCTTCTTGATGATTAATCTTAAGGGTTCGCCATAAAAAAGTCAGTGAATGTCCAATTGTCGTTTGAGTCAGACTGTTTTTTCTTTATAGATTTGTTGACTTCACGTGCAAATCGTTAGCTAAAGTGTTTTCTAAAACTATGTCTTCTGTTGATGAATTAAATGAATATATACAATATTTTCTTCTTTGCCTTTTACGCCTTGTCTCCGTTTTATTTTCAAGCGTGAAGAACAATAAACAAAGCTTCTTTCGTTCATAATGGTCGTTGATTTAATAGGCAAATAAATTCATCCATTTTCCCGAAACAAAAAAACAGAATTTATTTTTTCAAACAGATAAAAAAAATCGACTTCTTCTTTTTGTTTCTTTTGTTTCTTTTTTTTTCTTCTTTTTTTTTTTACAATGATTTTGACTCTCTACAAGATCGGGGAGCCACCCGAGGTAGAGGATTACATGAAAAATAGGCATAGTTTATGCGGTTATGATAACAATGTAACGATTAACCCTAGACTTAAACAGGTTAAGATTGTAGTGATCGGGGAAGCATCCTCTTGGGAGTCGGTTCCACGAAGGAGCGGTTCGTCAGAAGAAGTTACTCGAGGAGAACCTACATTTCAACACAAGCATACGAAGCGAATGGAGGTGGTTCGTTACAATGTGCAGGGCATGTCTAGGCTTAGCAGAGAAGGTAACAACAGGTGGAACTAAGGAATGCAGTTCGTCTGAACACTTTCCATGGAAATAGCGATCTGGTTCAAATCAAATGCAAAGGGAATGAGGGTCGTTCGCTACAAGGTGCTCTGCGTGGCAGAGTGGGTCTTAGCCGTGAAGGTTAGAACCGGTGGACCTAAGGAATATAATACGTCTGAGCACTTTCAACGGAAATAGGTTTGGTTTTCATTGGCACGTCACATGCAAGTTAATTGTATGTGTTCTAGCATAACTTATGTAATTGCCTAGAAAAATAAAGTTTGAGGAATTACGACATTCGTTAAGTGTTATTTTACTGGCAATAATGTTTGCAAAAGTCCGAGTTTGCAAGTAGATCAAATTTTATCATATTCCATAAACCTTGACCAATATCCTCATCCTCGTCTTATTTAGCACAAATGTGACACATTATTAAGTGTCACTGGTAGTAGTTGAATGGTACGTGACACTATTGTGACACTGGTAGTATGAAATTAGTATTAAAAGGTTTCAGGCGAAAACCCCGTAAAATACCTAGAGAATTGGAAGGGTCAAAAACTTTAAAAACGAAAAGATGAAAACATGAATTGAAATATGGAGCAGGGAAGAAAAGAGATTTTTTTTTCCTTTCTGATAACCAGAAACGTCGAATGGAACATTGAGCCCATAATATGTTTTGAGAAATGTAAAATATAAGACGAACGACAAATGGAATTGTTATGATTCGTGAAACCGACAACGTAAACAAGCTGAACTATGGTTTTGAAAACATGGAAAGTGGAAAAATTATATCGGTCATATTGAGAAGCCGATAACAAAGAAAATTCTTTGACGTCAGCGACATAGGTAAGAATTTATAAGCACAACGTTTGCTGTCGAAGAATGTATTGTTTTGAATAAGTGACCGCTTTGTTTGAAGGCCAGTATCGGTTCTCCAAAATTGGAGAGATAATTAAAGGATTTATATGAATATTAATGAATCTTGAAGTGCAGTAGAAGTCGGGTGAAATACATATAAACGTGTCTTTAGACGACCCAAAAATCAGAAGCCAGCAGAAAGATCCAGAGGCCGGGAGAGGCCGTGAGGGTCGGAGGAGGTCGCGTGATCTGCTTTTGTTTTTAACCCGTTCCAAATTTTAGAAGAAAAAAGACAGCGTTAAAATAGAGATATGACGGGAAGGGTTAATTTCGTTGTATCAACAACTATATAAACCAACTGAAAATAAGTTCGGCGAACTTCGTTCTTTTGTGCTGTTTTAATTTTCGCCAGCGGAAGCGTTCTTGGTCTTTTTGTAACACGGTTGCGCCGCTGATCGACCCAACGCACAAGTACGGACGACATTCGATTTTTCACTGCTCTGCGACCAAGAAACACAACGTGGAGCCGAAGCAGCTGAATGAACGAAGCGGCAAGCAGATAACCATCAGTTGCCCGGCGGCAGTACTGACCAGCGTGGGAAGGACCCAGGACCAAGCCGGACAAACCGTGTTCCGTCCTGGATATGACGCTAAACTACATCCGCGTCCTGGGTAGGACGATAAACTTCATCCGACAACAAAGCTTCTGATCAAAAGATTTTGAGGAGAATGGAATCACCTTATAATTGCTGATGTTCCCAGGTTCACCCTGATCCGGGGTGGTAGCACCTGTTAGGGTCCCAGCTACGGGAAAATAGTTAAACCACAAACTGGGATCAAAACGTGTAAAAAATAGGATTTAATACCGGCAAAACATTTTTTGTAAAAAATTATTACCAGCAATAAATTTTTGGAGAAAAAATTATTACCAGTAATACAATATTACCAGCAATACATTTTTGGAAAAATATTACCAAAAATAATTTTTGAAAAAAATATAAGCAGCAATAAAAATCTTGTCAGCATTAAGGTTGATATACCGTAAAACAAACCAAACCAAACCAACCCAGCCGTATTTTACAATACTTACCTTTTCTCAGATTCTGAAAGGAAGTATTTCCATTATTCCACACATTTTCTTGACTAATATCTTCATCTTTTTCTTCTTATTTAGTCAATTGCTTTCAGTTGTCTGAAATTCTGAGATGAAGTGTTTTCATTATTCCATACATTTTCTTGACTAATATCTTCATCTTTTTCTTCTGATGTAACGAAATGTTTTCAGTTGTCTGAAGTTTTGAGATGAAGGATTTTCAGTATTCCACACATTTTCCTGGCTGATATCTACATCTTTTTCTTCTTGTGGAACCAAATGTTTTCAGTTGTCTGAAGTTCTGAGATGAAGGATTTTCAGTATTCCACACATTTTCCTGGCTAATATCTACATCTTTTTCTTCTTATTTAACCAATGTTTTCAGTTGTCTGAAGTTCTGAGATGAAGGATTTTCAGTATTCCACACATTTTCCTGGCTAATATCTACATCTTTTTCTTCTTATTTAACCAATGTTTTCAGTTGTCTAAAGTTCTGAGATGAAGGATTTACATTTTCTTGTCGAATATCCTCATATTTTTCTTCTAAATTCGCATAATGTTTTCAGTGGTTTTTGATTTAGAGGTGAATAATTTTCATTATTCCACATCTTTTCTTGACTAATTGAGTTTATTTGTCTGAATGTGTCTGAATTCTTATATAATATTAATCCTCTTATATCGCAGTGAATGGGTTCCTTCTCTTACCAGACGAAGAGAAGCCAGGAGTAGGCAGAAAAATGGTTCTACGGATAGAAGTTTAGAATGCCATGCACTGATCACGTGAAGCGTCACATCAATACGGAAAGTGTTAAGGGAAATGGAAACGAAAAGGTAATTAGATGTAAAATAAGAAAGAGTCAGTTGTATATTTGCAAGCATAATGAGGAAATACAGTTCAGGGTATTTGGCACCCCCACAGAATATATTGAACGCAAACGGAACACGGGAAATCATCAGGCCGCTGACCTGAGAAGTTTGCTTGAACGTAGTCTCCCAGCACTGTCACACACTTTTCCCATCTGTGCACAAGCTTCCGTATTCCTTCAGCGTAAAAATCTTTGGACTGATGTCTCAGCCAGTCGCTCACAACACTTTTGACTTCATCGTCACTTTTAAACTTCGTGCCTCTCGGGAACGCTTTCAAAGGACCAAACAGGTGAAAGTCTGAAGGGGCAAGGTCTGGGCTGTAAGGGGGGTGAGGGAGCAGTTCCCAGCCCAGCTCATTGATGGTCTGCACCGTTTGGGCTGCTGTGTGAGGCCTTGCGTTGTCATGATGCAAGATAACTCCTTCAGACTGATGACCTTTGCGTTTGTCCCAACAGATAAGCTCAAAGTCCTTGCAATGTCATCCACTGTCACCCTCCTGTCAGACTGAATGATGTCATTGACTGATTCGATCACCTCGGGAGAGATCACTTCTCTAGGCCTCCCAGACCTGTCTTCATCCTCAACACTGCTCTGTCCTTCATTAAACCATACACAGTTGACAATCTCCTATGAATTTCAACTGGTTTTCACCCTTCAGCAACACAAAAACTTGATAACTGACCGCTGTTCAATCCTGGAGCATGCTTCTTGGACGGCCATCTTTGTTAATCGCCAAAACTGTCCAAGGATTTTTTTTAATCTGCAAATTTAATTTAATACATGTGAAAAAGAAGTAAAACCAAAAAAATAAAAAATAAAAAAGAGTAAGCTTCTATCTGTATTAGAAGTCCTTATACCGAAAAATTCATCTTATTATTGAATGACCCTCGTACTTAAAATGATCTTTCTGTTCTTTCGCCTTGAAAATGTCGTCTTAAAATTGGACATGAATCACCTTATTTATTGAATGACCCTCGTACAACACGCTGAATTACCCACGCCTTGCTGCATGTCACATATTCTTTGTAAGAAAATGATCATTGATTTTAAATCATTGTTATAAATTGTTACATTTCTATATTACTTGCCAATGTGACGTCCATCTTCTGGCTTTTTTCTTCTATATTGTTTAGATTTATATTTAATTTAAATCAAAGGGGGAAAATTCAGTGGAGGTGGGTGCAAAAACAGCTTGATCTGACCCCGTTGATATGTATTTGATGCAATACTTATTTGAATGAATTGATGAGCAGATTTCAACATTAATAGTTGAATTGTCGTAACAAATATGCTTACAAATAGGCATCACTTGGTTATTTCTTGCTCAACTTGATGTCCATTTTGACTCATTTGTACCTTGCCGATGTGACTTCCATCTTCTGACTTTTTCCTTCTATATTTTAGATAGGAGTCATTCCCTTGTTGAAAATTAAATTTATTTTCCATCAAACGGGAAAAAATTCAGTGGGAGGGTTGTGCCGCCCATCCCGGGACACCCTTTGATCAAAATAAAATATACTTTTCCAAGTACCCTGGGTAATATAGTTTCAGAATATATATGGTTACGGGTCTACCTCAAAAATCCTAGGAGCGGTTCGATAACAAACAGACAGACACACAGACGCTACAACTTTATACATTTAGATGATGTAGCAAATGTCATATGTTTGGTTCGCAGCGTCGGGTAATACTATTTTTGCTGTTCTGTGTTGCCTCATTTCAGGAACATATCTGGAGAGATGTTGTGGGATACCGTTATGTTAGCCCTCCTGATACTTGGAGATGCAAGAAAATTCCTGATATATGCCACTCCACGTCTTCCCATATTTTCTTCCTTGAGGCCTTAGTTCGTTGCAATTTCCATGGCCCAGTGGATAAAAAGCGTTGGTTGAACTAATCCACAGATGTGAGTTCAATACCTGGCTACAGTAGAGGTGAAACAAAAAACATGGAGAGTTGAGTAACTAGAAGGAATTAACTGAAACTGAGATATCCAGAAAAGGCATGGCATGTGGAACTAGAACAATCTACACGTGGGGATGAAATAAAGGGTTCGGTTCGAAATTCAAACATGTATCACAAGAAGAAAGCCGAAGCGTACAACGGCCGAAATATCGTAAATATGACAATAAAGATGCGAAGAATAGTCCGTAAAATGTAAATAGTTACAAAACGTCAACTATAGAAAATATAGACAGGTCCTGCAAAAGGCCGGAGCGAACAACAGCCGAAACGACATGAATATAACAATAAAGATACGAACAACAGACCGAAAATACATCACCTCGGAAATATAGAAGTTCCTGAAGAAGGCCAGAGAGTACAGTCGCGTCGTCGTGAATATAACAATAAAAATGAGAACAATAGACCGAAAAATATAAATAGTGTAAATAGTTCCAATACATCACCTCGGAAATATAGATAGACCCTGAAGAAGGCCAGAGCGTACAACAGCCGAAACGTCGTGAATACAACAATAAAGATGAGAACAATAGACCGAAAAATATAAATAGTGTAAATAGTTCAAATACATCACCTCGGAAATATAGATAGACCCTGAAGAAGGCCAGAGCGTACAACAGCCGAAACGTCGTGAATACAACAATAAAGATGAGAACAATAGACCGAAAAATATAAATAGTGTAAATAGTTCAAATACATCACGTCGGAAATATAGATAGACCCTGAAGAAGGCCAGAGCGTACAACAGCCGAAACGTCGTGAATACAACAATAAAGATGAGAACAATAGACCGAAAAATATAAATAGTGTAAATAGTTCAAATACATCACGTCGGAAATATAGATAGACTCTGAAGAAGGCCAGAGCGTACAACAGCCGAAACGTCGTGAATACAACAATAAAGATGAGAACAATAGACCGAAAAATATAAATAGTGTAAATAGTTCAAATACATCACGTCGGAAATATAGATAGACCCTGAAGAAGACCAGAGCGTACAACAGCCGAAACGTCGTGAATATGACAATAAATATGAGAACAATAGTCCGAACAATGTAAATGGTGCAAATAGCTATAATACCTCATCTCGGAAATATAGAGAGAACCTGTAGAATGCCTGAGCGTACAACAGCCGAAACGTCGTGAATATTAAAATATTATTATAAAATGAGAACAACAGTCCGAACAATGTAAATAGTGGAAATAGTTTCAATACCACATATCAGAAATATAGACAGATCCTGAAGAACGCCGGGGTGCACAACAGCCGAAACGTTGGGAATATAGCAATAAAGTTGAGGACAACATTCCTAACAATATAAATAGTTTAAATAGTTACTATACCTAATTTCAGAAATATAGACAGATCCTGAAGAAGACCGGAGCGTACAATGGCAGAAACGTGAATATGGCAATAAAGATGAGGACAACTGTCTGAACAATTTAAACGTTACAATACCATATCTCAGAAATATGGACAGATATATTTCTTGGGGTGCATGACGTTTCATGAATGGGGGCAAATGCTCACCAAACGATGTCTCGTACCGATCACCAATTAATATTTTTCGGTATACCAACAAACAGAAAAACCATGGTACGTGGCCGTACCCTCACGCCATTATGTAAAGGAAAAGCAGCCTGAAGGGTATTTTTTTTTCCTCGAGTAGGGTGCATGGTCTCATTGTGATGACTAATGAACTCTGCAATCAACCCGAAACAACTTCCACCGTTACACTCATTAGACTACTCGCATTTTCATCAATCCCACAGAGTTCAATTAGCGACGTCACGTTCAGGGCAGAAACGCATTTCCCCGTGTCCTATTAGCGCCTGCTTCCCGAGAGGGTCCCATACATCATTAACGTTAAAGAGTGTTGAAAGAATTGGCTGGATATTTGCTTCTTTCCCCTTTTGAAACGGAGTCGTTTGTTTGCTACACGGTAGCTGACTGGGTCTAAAAATATTAGGAAATATACTTAAAAAAAAAAGAAAGAAGAAAATACAGACTGTACCAAGAGATACAAATGGCAGAACATTGTGAAGAGCCATGATCGCACATACTTGAAAGGGATACGGTACACAGAAAAAAAATCAAATCTATCCTAACAGTGTGCCCAATGCAAAATTTCGACAGTGGCGAGACGAGGATGGGTATAAAAAAATTAACTTTGGTGTAGTGTTTAACGAAGCTAGTTTGGCTGGCCATTACTGGAGGTTTGGTTTACTTTATTTTATTTTACGACACATCAACCTCAATGGGTTATTTAATGCCGATAAAATTTTTTTATTGCTGGTAATATTTTGTTTTGTCAAAAATCTGTTTAGTAATATTTTCCCTTCAAAATTGTATTGCTGGAAATATTTTTTTCCAAAAATGTATTGCTGGTAATAGTTAGCTATTTGCCCATAGCTGGGACCCTAACAGGTGCTACCACCCCGGGTCAGGGTGGACCTGGGAACACCAGCAATTAAGAGGTGGTTCCACGTTCCTCAAAATCTCCTTATCAGAGGCCTTGGTGCTGGACGTAGTTTATCGTCTTACCCAGGACATGGATGTAGTTTAACGTCTTACCCAGGACAAGATTACTGGAGGGGTAGTGAGTTCGATTCTTGCTCGGTGTACGCTCCCCCGACAAAAAACAAAATATCACGACTAATGCTTACACATGTGGAGACTCACGCGATGAGGAAAGTCGCTAAAGATTTTTTTTTCACTAATTTGTTAGTTGATTGATTTTTTCGCGGCATATCAACATCTTAATGGGTTATTTAATGCCGAAATTTAAATATTTTGAACTGGCTTCAATTAAATATAGTTTGAACACAATTGTATGCCTTCACCTACTGATAAAATGGATTGTTTTTTCATTTATAATTGAAATGTATTGATAGTCATTATACTATAAATAGGTATTGTTAGTAATTTTACTATACCTTGGTATTGTAGGTATTTTTTTATATAAAAATGCATTTGACCATAACTAGGAATCTAACAGCTACTACCGCCCCGGGTCAGAGTGAACCTGGGAAAAACAGCAATGTCTAATGAATGTAGTTATCTCCTGTTAATTCCCCTCTCAAAGATCTACACCGGTTGGACATGACACGTGGAACTAGAACAGTCTACCCGAGTGAGCGAAATAAAGGGTTCTGTTCAACATTCCGAACACCTGAAGAAGACCGGAGCGTATAACGGCCGAAACGTTGTGATAAACATGGCGACAAAGATGAGGGCAATAGTTCGAATAATGTAATTAGTGTACATAATAACTCATCTCAGAAATATAGACAGATACAGAAACCTTGGGGGGCTGTCGATAGCTTTGATAGCCCGAAGTTACAAGTCATCGTGGCCGGGGGCTTTAGCGTGCTGGACTTGTTCAAATTGTTGATCACGCTAGATAACACGCTCTTTCCCAGAAACTTTAACTAAGGTCTGTTCAGCATTGTTGCATATAAACCACAGGTTGTCTCAGTGGGTGTTGAATAAACACAAATGCGCATGAGGGAGCGTTTTCAATGGGGCTTGGTTAGTCGCCCTAGTAGACGGCTATGCTCAAATATGAGTGGCCAGCTATACTATATTAAGAGGAATCGTTTGTGTTAAATAGATGACCGTTCCAATCTGCCAGTAATAGCGTCGGCATTCGATTCATGTAACAATTCCATTTCAATGGATTGCAATATGCATGCTTCCAAATTCTTCTCAAAGAGCGAATAACGATGGTCATTCAATAAATAAGGTGAATTTTTCGGTATAAGGACTTCTAATACAGATAGAATCTTCCTTTTTTTATTTTTCAACGCAGCCTGCCAGCACAGTCACACTTTTCCCAAATGTGCACAAGCTTCCGTATTCCCTCAGCGTAAAAATCTTTGGATTGATGTTTCAGCCAGTCGCTCACAACACTTTTGACTTCATCGTCACTTTTAAACTTCGTGCCTCTCGTGAACGCTTTCAAGGGACCAAACAGATGAAAGTCTGAAGGGGCAAGGTCTGGGCTGTAAGGGGGATGAGGGAGCAGATTCCAGGCCAGCTCGTTGATGGTCTGCACCGTTTGGGCTGCTGTGTGAGGTCTTGCGTTGTCATGATGCAAGATAACTCCTTCTGAATGATGACCCCTTCGTTTGTCCCAACATATAAGCTCAAAGTCCTTGCAATGTCTTCCACTGTCACCCTTCTGTCAGACTGAATGAGGTCATTGACTGATTCGATCACCTGATAAGACCTGACTTCTGTTGGCCTCCCAGACCTGTCTTCATCCTCAAAACTGCTCCGTCCTTCTTTAAACAATTTAGCCCACTTGTAGACATTTTTTTGCTGAAACAAGTGGCACCATACACAGTAGACATTCTCCTATGAATTTCAACTGGTTCGTACCATTCAACAACCAAAAACTTGATAACTGACCGCTGTTCAATCCTGGAGCATGCTTCTTGGTCGGCCATCTTTGTTAATCGCCAAAACTGTCAAAGTTGTTTTTTAATCTGCAAAAGAAATTAAATCCATGTGAAAAAAATTAAAACAAAAAAAAAACATAAAAAAGTGTAAGCTTCTATCTGTATTCCTTATACCGAAAAAAATCAACTTATTTATTGAATGACCCTCGTACTTAAAATGATCTTTATGTTCTTTCGCCTTGAAAATGTCGTCTTAAAATTGGACTTGAATAACCGATAGTGTCCGGATAACTTTATAAAGATCTTATTCATTTTTATTACGCGTCCTGGGTATGACGATAAACTGCATCCTCGTCTTGGGTAAGACGATAAACTACGTCCAACAGCAAGGCTTCTGATCAGGAGGTTTTGAGGAGTGTGGAACCACCTCTTAATTGCTGTTGTTCTCAGGCCTACCTCGAATCGGGGTGGTAGCACCTGTTAGGGTCCCAGCTATAGGCAAATAGTTAACACCCAAACCCAGATCTCGTCCTGGGTATGACGATAAACTACATCCGCGTGTTGGGTATGACGATTAACTACATCCACGTCCTGGGTATGACGATAAACTACATCCGCGTCCTGGGTATGACGATAAACTACATCCACGTCCTGGGTATGACGATAAACTACATCCACGTCCTGGGTATGACGATAAACTACGTCCAACAGCAAGGCCTCTGATAATACGTATTTGAAAAAATATTAACAACTATACGTTTTTGAGGAAAAATAATATTAACATCTATACATTTTTGAGGAAAAAAACTTTAACAGAAATAGATTTTTGACAAAACAAAAATATTACCAGGAAAAAAAAATTGTCGGCATTACATGACCGATTGAGGTTGATATGCCGTAAAACAAACCAAACTAACCAAAACTTTTTATTACTAAAATATTTGAAATATTTGTCTGTGTTTGTTTCATTATTGCATTCTTATATGATATATGAGACTGACTCCATGAGGCAAGATGACACCCAGGCCGGTTTACCAACGCTGTTATCAGAAGCAATTTTAACCAAACATCTCTCGTTAAGATAATAACGGGCCCGTGGTCGTCTTGAGTGTCGACTATAGTGGGCAATAATGCCTTCGATCAGGTAATAGCGCTACACTCGTAACACACTAGATAGCCAGATATCAAATATTGGGTTGGTGCATAATTATCAGACGTTTTTAAACAATACTTATTATGTAAGAAGAAACAAAATTCAACGATAACATTTTTACAATTTCTATTAACAAATAACTCACCTGCAAAAACGCCTGATAATTATGCACCAACCCAATAGTATTGTAATTTTAACAACGGAATTTATCATCCCGCCTGACAGCCAATAATCTGCCGCGTTTGAAGTCGTGTCGCGTTGTCAAGATCAGGGTCACTGGTGTTCACCCGTGATACTCGCACACATGCATACAAACACTCAAGTCCCTAGACCCACCAGATGACTAGTGGGTCACAACTCTCAGCACGATAGTCCGTCCTGCGTATGACGATAAACTACATGCGGGTTCTGGGTAAGACGATAAACTACATCCGGGTTCTGGGTAAAACGATAAACTACATCCGGGTTCTGGGTATGACGATAAACTACATCCGGTTTCTTGGTAAGACGATAAACTACATGCGGGTTCTGGGTATGACGATAAACTACATGCGGGTTCTGGGTAAGACGATAAACTACATCCGTGTTCTGGGTAAGACGATAAACTACATCCGGGTTCTGGGTATGACGATATACTACATGCGGGTTCTGGGTATGACGATAAACTACATGCGGGTTCTGGGTAAGACGATAAACTACATCCGGGTTCTGGGTATGACGATAAACTACATCCGGGTTCTGGGTATCACGATAAACAACATCCGATTTGGAGGTTTTGAGAAACGTGGAACAACCACTTAATTGCGGGTGTACCCAGGTCCACCCTGACCCGAGGTAGTATCACCTGTTGTGCTCCCAGCCTAGGGCAAATTGTTACACTCCAAACTGGAGTGAAAGCACTGTGATCGGGTAAAAACTGGATTTAATATCAGCAATAGATTTTTGAAGAAAAAATTACCAGCGATACGGTTTTGGAATAAAAGAAAATATTGGCAATACATTTTTGTAAAAAAAATATTAAAAGCAAAAATCTTGTCGGTATTAAATAACCCATTGAGGTGTTGATATACCATAAAACCAGCCAAAACAAAAACAGCTCGATACTTATAAGTGCTGTGCTTTCCGTAACAACTAGTAGGTTTTATTTGTGTCGTTTGGTTTGTTTGTTTAAAGACATATCAATTCATTATGAGTTATTTAATACCGACATTTTATTTTATTGTGATCTTTTGATTTTATTACCAAAATGTATTTTTTCTAATGTATTTATATATTTTCATGTCTTGAGCTCAGTTTGGGGGTTCAATATTTCGTACCCTAACAGGTGCCACCAACATGGGTCAGGGTGGACGTGAGAACAACTGCAATTTAGAGGTCGTTCCAAGCCCTTCAAAAGCTCCCGAGATGTCGTTGCTAGACCAATGCCCAAAGGTTTTTGAAAGAGCTTTCATTCCCATAGACTGCTTGCCACCACGGCTAAAGATCTATATCTGGGAAAGAAACACTGAGATATGGATCGTTAATATTCATAACTCAAGAGCATTTTCGCATGTGAATGAAACAGACTCGAGCAGAAAACTGTAGATGTGGTATATATTTCTTTTTTTTTTTTTAGATTCACTGTAGGCAAAAACTTTTGTACCCACCCTTTGGATTTAATAATTAGTATGTTTCATGCCTTCTTTGGTTAAATTAAATCCTACTAGGCTAAGTAGCTGAAAGAGTTTCAGCCATTGGTGCTTGACTTTCACTTGTTTTAGAAAGGACTTACCTAAAATTTATAGTCCTGGGTATAACGATAAACTACAAGGTAACCAAAAAAGTTCTGTCCGTTTTTAAAGGAAAAAAAGAAAACGCTTCACAGTATGTGTAACTTATATTCAGTCTTCGAAGTAATCGCCATCGGCATCCAACACCTTCTACCAACGTGTCTCTAGCTGTCCAATGCCCTTGCGGTAGAACTCGAGGTGGGGTTAACGCAAAGAAATCCGTGAGGGCTTTGTGCAAGTCTGCTTCATTGGTGAAGGATTTTGTTCCCACGAAGATGATTATCCAGAGAGTGGAAGAGGTGGTAATCGGATGGCACAAGGTCAGGTGAAAAAGGTAGATGGCACAAAGTCTCCCAACCAAGTTGCTATATGGTATCTCTGACCACTCTCGCGACATGCGGCTTGGCGTTGTCATGGAAGAAAAGCACACCTTTGCGATTCACCAGTGCTGTCTCCTTCTGGCGCAATGCCTGTTGCACACGTTTCAATTGCTGCGAGTATAGGTCTCCAGTGACCGTTTGGCCCGTTGGTAGCAGTTCATAGTGAACCACTTGACGACCTGTCCACCAGACACAAAGCATAATCATGCGTGTGTGAATAGGCGGTCTTGCGGTGTGAGGTACAGTAACCTGAGGAGACAACCAATGTCTGGAACACTTGGGAGTTTCGTACAGAACCCACTTTTCATCACTGGTAAGCACTCGATTGAATAAGGATGCGGTACGGTGGCGAGAAAGCAGTGATACGCAGGCTGTCACTCGTTGTCCCTTGTGGACCTCCAACAGCGTTTGCGGAACCGACTTTCTCAGTTTGTACGTCTTACCAAGGCGGTGCAGGTGAAGTGTAACTTTTTCACCGGAAACGTTGAACTGTCTTGCAAGTTCACCACACGTTAGACTACTGTCCTCTTTAATGGCCGCCTTCAGGACTCCGTCATTCAAGACCTGTGGTCGTCCACTAAAGAAACAAACGAAACCAAAAAAAAAAAACACTATGAAAGTATAAAAATTCATTTTTATAGTAAAAATACCAGTAATATACTTTTACATATAAAAAGTTACCAGCAATATAAATAGTAAAAATACGAACAATACGCGAATACTAACAAACTGTAGTGACTTTACACAAATCTGTTTAAAATACTAACAAGCAACAAACATGAACTCTTTCATGAGATTAATCCATATAATATACTACAATTTCTAAAATCAAACCGTATACCAAAATATAACATCAACAAAACTATATGAAACACTCATATCACAACTTCATCTCCACACAAACATCTATATACACTAAAGAGCAGTATCTACGATGTATTCAACTGTGAAAGCAGAACAACATATCTATATAAACTTTCACTATCTCTATATATTTCTGAGATGATGTATTGTGTACACTATTTACATTATTCGGACTATTGTCCTCATCTTTGTCGCCATATTTATTACAACGTTTCGTCCGTTGTACGCTCCGGCCTTCTTCAGGTGGTTGGAATGTCGAACTGAAAACCTTTATTTCGCTCACTGGGGTAGACTGTTCTAGTTCCACGTGCCATGTCTAATGGATGTCAGTTATCAGTTATCTCCTGTTAATTCCCCTCTCCGAGTCCTCCACAGCCTTAACTATGTATTGAACTCACACTGTCACTAGGTCTATCCAGCGCCTTTATCCTCTGTGCCATGTGTCCTGTTCTAGTTCCACGTGCCATTAGTGTATAAAGGCGTTGGTTAGATCCAGTGACAGATACATGTTGTAGTTTTGTTGAAGTTATATTTTATAATATAGTTCGATTACAGAAATTGTAGGATATTATTATGGATTAAAGTCAAGAAACTGTTCCCTTGTAGTTGGTTGTTTGGTCGCATTTTAAGCGGATTTAGGTGAAGTCACTACTGTTCATTAGTATGCGCATATTATTATAGATTTAATATAAACACATATTGTTGGTATTTTTTTTTATATAAAGTGAATTGTAGGTATTAGTAGTAGTAGATGTAGTTTATTGTCATACCCAGGACTACATTTTATGGAGGATTTGTTATGTAGTAATGGTTCTGTATAAGATGAACTTACACGTTATCAAAGTTTACCCCAGCGAGAGAAATAAAGGGTTTCATTTCGACCTTCCAACCACCCGTTGTGATAAATCTGGTGACAAAGAGGAGGACGATAATCCGAATAATGTAAATAGTGTACATAATACCTCATCTCAGAAATATAGACAGATACTGAAGGGCCGAAACTTTGTAATAAATATGGCGACAAAGATGAGGACAATAGTCCGAATAATGTAAACAGTGTACATAATTCCTCATCTCAGAAATATAGACAGATACTGAAGGGCCGAAACGTTGTAATAAATATGGCGACAAAGCTTAGGACAATAGTCCGAATAATGTAAATGGTGTACATAATATCTCATCTCAGAAATATAGACTGGTACTAAAGGCAAGGGACTTGAGAATTTTTCCGTGATTCTTCAAAATCCTGACAAAGGACAAAAGAAAACTTTACCCAACAGTGTACATTATTAAAATAAATAAAAGACATTTGAATTTTCTTAGAAGAGTCCGAGTCCTCCAAACCTTTATAAGTTTAAAAATAAATTCTTTTTTTTAATATTGTTTACTGTACTAATTGACTCCGAGATGTCACTAGCAGCCAGTGAAAGCTTCTTCGAATACGGTCTGATAACGGATGTGGATGAAAACAGGAAGGGACTGACAAGATGCGAAATAACACCGGAAATGAGTCTACAAAGAAAGAAAGAAGGAAAGAAAATCGATTGGGTGAAGACATATTTTTAAGACCTCGATGAAGAGACCAGACCAATCGAAAACGAAAAGAACAGATTTGACTGATATATTCATAGGAAAATAATGATTGGAATAATTGACCACATTATAGAAGCTGGGAAAAAGACACATGACTCAAATCGAAGATATATACCGTATATACTCGCGTAACATGCGACCTTTCAACACTAAATTTTGAAACTAATTCGACTACAGTACATGGATATATAGTGTGATCTACTGGCCAGCAGTATATATATATATATATATATATATATATATATATATATATATATATATATATATATGTGTGTGTGTGTGTGTGTGTGTGTGTGTGTGTGTGTGTGTGAAGAAATATACTCTTAAGGTGTGCTATATTTATGGGATAAAGTGCTCAATATCAGAGATAGAGTGTGTGTAAATATAAAAGTGAACATTGAAGTCAACATTTAGAGGCGACAGGCTGTTTCATGCTAGACCCAATCGTCAGGCCACTATATATATATATATATATATATATATATATATATATATATATATATATATATGTGTATATGTTGGAAAGGTATAAAGCCTCTTCTCGAAAATTTAGGAAACTAAATTTAGGATTCCTAAATTTTCGATTGACGATGAAAGGAGACCAGATATCTTAATTCAACTTATTTTCAATAATTATATTGAGGGACTCGGCTCTCGCTTTTGAAACATGAGAACTCTTATGTAGCGAAGGAATCATATTTTTTTTAAAATATCATAATATATATATATATATATATGTGTGTGTGTGTGTGTGTGTGTGTATATATATATATGTATATATGTATGTGTGTGTGTATGTGTGTGTGTGTGTATATATACCACTCACAGATAGAAAAGCGTCTGGTTATTAATCCATTTCATAATATGTTTTCATTGTTTACGTTAAGGTACGTCACTTGAGCAGATATCATCGTTCGAAGTATTTGTTGTTTAAAAACATTATATGGACGTTGCTAACCAAACGCTTTTCTGTAGCTGAGTGGTATAGCACGACAGATCAATTGACGATTCCGTATAGGACACAGGTTCTATTCCTGTTGGAGAACGCATATTTTCTACGAAATTGACGATAATTCAGGCCGGAAAAATTAATTAATTCTATTTAATTCATAAAAAAAAGCATTTACTTTAAAAAATGTATATGTTAAAATAACGTATAGACAGGGTTTGTTTTCTTCAAAAGAGAGCGTTTTGCGTGTAGAATTTGCCATATTGCTTAAAAATAAAGTCCTAATGATAAATGAACTTTTACTTTTTGTTGAAAAGCTCCATCGAGTTTTTTAACAATGTAAATTAAAAGTTTATGCAATTTATTAACATCGTTCCTTAACTTTTGTCCAGTAGCTTATTTCCTTTGTTCCATTTAATCTTTATTTAAAAAAAAAAACTATTATGTAAATTTTTGTAACATTGTATAATATTTATGCATTACACCCTAATCTTTATTCGGTAAAAATTTCATTGCTAATCATGCATTACTTTTTCAGTAATACACATAATTATGCCTTTGTTGTTTCCTTTCCTTATATTAGGGCCTATATATATATATATATATATATATATATATATATATATATATATATATATATATATATATATATATATATATATATATATATATATATATATATATATATATATATATATATATATATATATATATATATATATATATATATATATATATATATATATATATATATATATATATATATATATATATATATATATATATATATATATATATATATATATATATATATATATATATATATATATAAGTGATATGCTACCTCTTCTCCACCGAGGCCCGTTGGAGCGGTGGGTGTGGTGTTTCCTTGCTGACCTAATTGTTAGGGTTTCGATTCTCTGCTGATGAGTCTTAAATATAGGACGAAACGGCCGTCCAGTTCTTTCTGTAGAGGTTTCAGACTCGATTAATCACTTAAATATAATTATCAAATTCTTCTAATAATTTCAAATATATATATATATATGTAAAGGTTAATGGTCAGTTGAATCTGACCAGAAACCAGTAGTATTAAAAAGTGCTCAATTCGTGTGAGAAAAATATATAGTAAAATAAAAATAATATGTAGGGCTTTTAATTTAAAAATGCAGGATGTAATTTAAAATACGCGACCACAGTTTCGACCTGGCGGTCTCTTCGGGCGATACTTTTCAAATGACCACTTTAACGCTTTATTAAAAAAAAAAACAACAAAAAAACAACAAAAAAAACACGAAGTGCGCTTCATAATTATCTTTTAAAACAAAATACCAGCCTCGTGATGATTGAAAGTCAGGTCATTGAGTGTAATGGGAAGGAAGGTAAGAAGAAGGTTGAAAAAAGTATTGTAATGAACGGGAATGCAAGTGTATTGTGTGTGCATATATACTCTTCGGTAAATATAATCGAGTTCTCTCAGTCACTGTGTGTTTATCTAAAAATAAATACGCTTAAATTCACCTTCATGCCTGCCATCCTCCAACGGCTCAGTGGTAGAATCCCCCACTGACGCCAATTCAGTCGGGTTTCGATCCTAGCTAGAGGCAACCGGACGTCTAGGAACACTGATGAGCTGTGATACAGCGAAACAGTCTGTCTGTAGATGACACACACACACACACACACATATATATATAAATATATATATAATATCTGGATAAAATAAATGAAACAAAATTGGGTGTTTTTTTATGAAAGTATTTATTTCTGTGTTTTTGTATATATTTATTTATTTAATATTTCAGACCACCTAGGTCTTTCCTCAGAAATCAAATGAGATACTGTGTTTGTGTGTTTGTTTACAGCGTTTGTCGTGAAGCGTGCATGTCACGTGATGTGCAATGCAACTTTGTTTGAATTTTTGGCGGAAGACTGATGATAGTGTCTTAAATTTTGTTTTAAAGGTTTTTTGACCATAACTCAAGAAATATTTCTTAAAATATTTTTAACTGTTAAAATATTTATTTAATTTATTTAAAATATCCACGTGTTTGTTTACCCCTAGTTTATACGTGGCCTTTCACTATGCTATATATATATATATATATATATATATATATATATATATATATATATATATATATATATATATATATATATATATATATATATATATATATATACCAGAGACAGTTCATACTTTGTCTAATGTTTCCCCTACTGACGCCAATTCAGTTATGTTTCGATCCTAACTAGAGGTAACCGGACGTCTACCTACACTGATGAGCTGTGATACAGCGAAACAGTCTGTCTGTGGATGACAATATATATATATATATATATATATATATATATATATATATATATATATATATATATATATATATATACCAGAGACAGTTCATACTTTTGAACTAATTTTTCCCCCACTGACGCCAATTCAGTCGGGTTTCGATCCTAGCTAGCGGCAACCAGACGTATAGTCACACTGATGAGCTGTGATACAGCGAAACTGTCTGTCTGTGGATGACAATATATATATATACATATATATATATATATATATATATATATATATATATATATATATATATATATATATATATATATATATATACCAGAGGCAGCTCATACTTTGTCTAATGTTACCGTAGTTCACCATGAAAATGTTTGCGTCCAGGTTCTAATTCCGTTTAAGTCATTTTCTTTTCTCTCCAGTGATGGATTTGTTTTTAGTTTATATTTCAGTTTTATTATTATATATTTTTCGTTGTCGCTGATCAGACATAATTCCTTACAGCTTTTACAAATTAGAATTCGTATTATTTAACTAAAAAAAAAAAATCGGTTTTCAGAAGGGAAAATATTCATTTCTTTCGAAACATTAAATTTTCTAAATATTCCCAAATTCTCCAAGGCAATAAAAACGAAACGTCTATTTTGCAGACGATAATTTGCTAAGACTTAATGACACATCAAATGTTTAAATTGATTGTAGAAACAATACTTGGGAGGAACTAAAATAATTGTCTTTTTGCAGATGAATGCAACGACCAAGTAATGGAATTGGTTCTCGTATTTAACAATTTTAAGAAGAGAACGTCGACTAAAAAACAACAGATCACAGAGCAGAAACTGGTTATGCTTACCGTTATCTATCTATCTATCTATCTATCTATCTATCTCTCCATTTTTTTAAGCATTCCACCCCAAGCAAGGCGGGAAGCCAGTAGCACGCAAGGGGTTACAGAGAGTTGGAGCGAGAACAAATAGGAGTGATAGAGGAAAGGATAAAGAGAAGGTTAGGGGATAGATCAGGGCATTTGGTGACGTCGATTGATATTACATTTGAATAGTTGGAGATTATAGCTATCAGGAAAACAAGAAATGGGGAGGGAGTTTCCACAGGCGAGAAGTTCGAATCATATAACTATTGGAGTAGAAGAGACGGCTACATTTAACAGTTTCAACAGTGAAAGGGTGTGAGTGAGATACCAAGTTCAACGCTTAAATTCATGAAGTCTGGGAACCAGTGAAAGCAGCTCATCGGAGCAGTTACCGTGAAACCATTTGTAAAAAAAGACAGAGGGAAGTAACTGCACGTCTGTGAGAGAGCGACTGCAGACGAGATGACAGATCAGGGCCAATTACATAGCATATCCGTCTTTGGATTTTATCAAGGACCTTCAGACAAACAGAAGGGGCTCCAGACCATATATGGCAGCAATACTCCAGGCAAGGGCGATTGGTTGATTTGTAGATTTGAAGGATTGACTCCGGCGAGAAAAATTACCTGGCACGGCACAGGAAGCCGACTTTCCTTGCGGTGGACGAAGCTATTGACTCAATGTATTTGTTGCATTTAAGGTCAGCGGACAATGTGAGACCGAGCAGTCGCGAAGTGTTGCACTCGTGGAGTTGATTGGTTTGTTTTGCGGCATATCAACCTCAATGGGTCATTTAATGCCGAAAAAGAATTTTTATTTCTTGTAATATTTTTTCTTCAAGAATGTATAGCTGGTAACGTCTTTTTTCCTCAAAAATGTATAGCTGGTAATATTATTTTTTTCAAAAAACTTATAGTTTGTAATATTATTTTTCCAAAACATACAGCTGGTAATATTATTTTCCCAAAATGTATAGCTGGCAATATTATTTTTTTTCTCCCAAAAACGTATAGCTGGTAATATTATTTTCTCCAAAAATGTATAGCCGCTAAAATTTTTTTTTTAAATGTATAGCTGGTTATATTATTTTTTCAAAAAATGTATAGCTGGTAATTTTGTTCAAATATGTATAGCCGGCGACACTATTCTTTCAAAAAAAAATATAGCCGGTAATAGTTTTCCAAAATTGTACAGCTGGCAACATTATTTTTCCAAAAATGTATTATCAGAGGCCCTGCTGTTGGAAGTAGTTTATCGTCATACCCAGGACGCGGATGTAGTTTATCGTCATACCCAGAACGCGGATGTAGTTTATCGTCATACCCAGGTCGCGGATGTAGTTTATCGTCATACCCAGGACGCGGATGTAGTTTATCGTCATACCCAGGACGCGGATGTAGTTTATCGTCATACCCAGGTCGCGGATGTAGTTTATCGTCATACACAGGACGCGGATGTAGTTTATCGTCATACCCAGGACGCGGATGTAGTTTATCGTCATACCCAGAACGCGGATGTAGTTTATCGTCATACCCAGGTCGCGGATGTAGTTTATCGTCATACCCAGGACGCGGATGTAGTTTATCGTCATACCCAGGACGCGGATGTAGTTTATCGTCATACCCAGGTCGCGGATGTAGTTTATCGTCATACCCAGGACGCGGATGTAGTTTATCGTCATACCCAGGACGCGGATGTAGTTTATCGTCATACCCAGGACGCGGATGTAGTTTATCGTCATACCCAGGACGTGGCCACACCTTGGAAGTTAACTATTTGTCCATAGCTGAGACCCTAACAGGTGCTACCACCCCGGGTCAGGGTGGACCTGGGAACACCAGCAATTAAGAGGTGGTTCCACGCTCCTCAAAACCTCCTGATAAGAGGCCTTGCTGTTGGATGTTGTTTATCGTCCTGCCCAGGACTCGGATGCAGTTTAACGTCATACCCAGGACGATCGTGGTGTTGAGCGTCAGACATTCTAATGGAAAGCAGGAATGGTTCTCTCTGGTGAGTAATAGAGAGCAGTTTTGTTTTTGAGGCGTTAAAGTTAACCAGCCAATTCCTGCCCCAGTCCACAACCGATTGGATCTCCTTTTCGATACAAACGGCCAGGTTAGTTTTGTCGGCGATACTAGATTTGTTTTTCAGGCTGGAGTAAATAGTAGTGTCGTCCGCATAGATGCCTACTTGGGAACCTATGTTTACGTCTCTATACCGATCGATCTCAATCGATTTATATATATTGTGGGTGATGAGGTTGTTTTGTTTTGTTATGCACGTTGGCGTTCACCAAAATGTTGTGGAGGTTCACTCACATCATTGCAGCAGAAATTAGCTTGTGTTCCCGGGGGATAAAGGCGTTCTTGACAGGAAATAAAACGTACACAAATAACACAAAAAACATGGTAAATTGTATGTTAATTTCATGTAATTTATTTATATTTTTTGTGTGTATTGTTTGTATTTTTTAGTTTACAATCGTTTTATGGTACATGTGTTAAAAGGGAGAAGTTACTCCATTTTATTACACGCCATCTTACAGTGAGAATTTGGTCACGTGTTGCCGGTAATAAGGTTTCTTGTGAAGAGATTGAATGTAACGTCTTTTGGAGGAATCCCCGTATTTCCGTCAGGGATATTTTTGTAATATTTATTTAATTTATCTTATACAACATTTTTGTTATCATTTTATTTCATTTTATTTGTAATTTTCATCATCATCATCATCATTATTATTATTATTATTATTATTATTATTATTATTATTATTATTAATATTATTTGTGTATATTATGTTTCTTGCTTTGTATCTTGTAGAGTTGGATCCAAACTATAGTCCTTCGGTCCTATACAAGAAATGCCATTTAAGTGATAGAACTTTTCTTAGTATATGTGATGTTCCTAATAGGGCGTAAAAATTTAGTAAAATTTGTCATTCCTTTTCTCACAAGACCCAGAGCTCCGATTATTATTATTATTATTATTATTATTATTATTATTATTATTATTATTATTTATATCATATTCATATCTACGTAAGCTTCTTTTAAGGTAAGCAATATTAAGATAACTAACCGAATAAACATCACAGAGACAGATAATTGTTGTAATATAGAAGATATCATCTATCTATCTATCTATCTATCTATCTATGTCAGTCTTTTTCTTTCTTTCTTTTTATCTATCTATCTATCTATCTATCTATCTATCTCAGTATGTTCATTATCTATCTATCTATCTTTCTATCTATGCCCGCCTTTCGAACTGGTGCAATGGTTAGCAATCCTGACTTGCTAGATCAATTAAGACTGAAAAGTGAGTTCGATCCTTACTGGGTGCCCTGTACTTTCGGTCTTGTTTTATATCTTAGCCACGCTTAGAAAAACATTTTGTGTATTTTGACATAGTGTAATTGTTAGCAAGTTTGTTTCGAATTAAGAATGAATAGTAAGTTCATTCATCAATGGATGTCACATACTTTCGGTCCTGTTCCACGTTTATGCTATGCTTAGGAAAATTCCTGTATTCACATCTATCTGTCGATCTATCTGGGCACTTTGGTGTGATATAATGATTAGCAAGCTTGCCTTGCTCGATTAATCACGACTGCGAAGTGAGTTCGACTCTCATTAGGTGTTCCATACTTTCAGACTTGTATAATATTTAAGCTTTTCTTACAAAATCGCTATCTCCATATTAGGGTCCAAATGTTTAGAATAGGCCATTTTGCAGAAGAACTTAGAACAGGAAAATGGTGTTCGCTATTCGCCTCTTCGATTTCACTTTTTTGCGCCGATAATCTATTTGAAGTTAGACTATTTGAAGATTGACTATTTGAAGATATAAAGTACTAATATTTAACCATTACAATCCGCCTAATGAGCAATAGAGCAGAACTCATCATCTGATATAGCGAAGAAAACGGCGACTTACCTTGTCAAACCAAGCGACAGCGCGTCGCGTGTATCCTACGACGGAAAAGAAAATTACTTACCCAAAAAACAGGACACGTATTCCGCATGATATGCTGAAGACGGAATATTTAGGTGAAAAACAAGTACGTCGCCGGAGTCTCTATAAAACTACTTTGATATGCAAATTACTTGGCGTCCTCTCCCAGCTGTCGACGAATGGAAAAATGCTCGGCCGATGAAAACAGTTGGTGCTCTCGAAACGAGAGCCAGACTCGTGTATTTTGACTATCGCGTTCGCCGGATAGTGAGGTTATTTTTCTGACTGGTTACGTGCATGGTGATTTGCGAGATAGTACCTGCGACTCGAGTTTTCGGCATTTCATTCTTCCCCCGATATTCGAGTCTGAACTTACAGTGTTTGTTCTCTGCAGTGTGTAATTAATCCGCGACAAACACTTCCGTTGCTTTCAGAACGCTTACATCTGAATCCTGATGAATAGAGCACGCAGCAGAATCAGACCGGAGATAGGACAAGAACAGTGCGGGTTCATCAAAGTCAGCAGAACAAGACATTTATACCCAGAATACCATAAAAATGAACAATACAATTACAGAAGGTCGTGTACACGTTTTATAGGCCACTTTTTCGATAAGGTACGCCACCAAAGATCTGTTAAACTGATCTGGCTTCTCGTCTGCAGTCTCTCCCTCACAGACGCGCCGTCGCCTTTCTCTGTCTCTTTTACAAATACTTCCATTGTAATTGCTCCGATGAGCTGCTTTCGCTGGTTCCCAGGCTACATGAATGCAAGCGTCCTACGAGGCTGGCATCCCGTTCCCACCCTTTCACTGTTAAAACTGTTAAATGTAGACGTCTCATCTACTCCAATAGCTTCATATCTCGCACATGTGGAACTCCCTTCCTTATTCCTGTTTCCCTGACAACTATAATCTCCAATCGGCGTCAATCGGCATCTCCAGTTGCCTTGATCTATCCACTATCCTTCTCCACATCCTTTCCTCTAACACTCCTATCTGCTCTCGCTCCAAATCTTCTGTAACCCTTGCCTTGATCTATCCACTATCCTGCTCCACATCCTTTCCTCTATCACTCCTATCTGCTCTCGCTCCAAATCCTCTGTAACCCCTTGCCTTGATCTATCCACTATCCTTCTCCACATCCTTTCCTCTAACACTCCTATCTGCTCTCACTCCAAATATTCTGTAACCCTTGCCTTGATCTATCCACTATCCTGCTCCACATCCTTTCCTCTATCACTCCTATCTGCTCTCGCTCCAAATCTTCTGTAACCCCTTGCCTTGATCTATCCACTATCCTTCTCCACATCCTTTCCTCTATCACTCCTATCTGCTCTCACTCCAAATCCTCTGTAACCCCTTACCTTGATCTATCCACTATCCTTCTCCACATCCTTTCCTCTATCACTCATATCTGCTCTCGCTCCAAATCTTCTGTAACCCCCTGCCTTGATCTATCCACTATCCTTCTCCACATCCTTTCCTCTATCACTCCTATCTGCTCTCGCTCCAAATCTTCTGTAACCCCTTGCCTTGATCTATCCACTATCCTTCTCCACATCCTTTCCTCTATCACTCCTATCTGCTCTCGCTCCAAATCTTCTGTAACACCTTGCCTTGATCTATCCACTATCCTTCTCCACATCCTTTCCTCTATCACTCCTATCTGCTCTCGCTTCAAATCCTCTGTAACCCCTTGCGTGCTAGTGGCTTCCAGCCTTGCGTGGGGTGAAAAGCTTAAAAAAATATTCGGGAAAGATATTAGAATAAGCTGTAACCTAGACTGACAATAAAACGCCTGCATACGGATAAAAAATTTCAGCAGCTGCCCAAAAATAGAAAAGGGGGTGTTTTCTAACCGGATGTATTCAAGCTATACAGCGAGGCAATTCTGAGAGAATTAGAAGTCCTACCATCATCCATTGTTGGTGGCAACATTTACAAAATAACCTATACATATAGCCAGAGAAAGCTAGATTCCTGCCTATTGAGAGGCTGAAATGGAAGACTGGGGTATGAACTCGTGTCGTCGATTTTAATTTTTTGGTACCGATAGTTTATTTGAAGACTGACACTGATATAACGGGCCAGTATTTACCTATCGCAATCAGCCTAATGAGCCATATAACATAACTCATCGGCTGAATTCTAAAGAACAGAGCCCGCAGCAGCATCGGCCCTGAGAAGGGACAAGAACAGTACGGGTTCGTCAAAGACACCAGAACATGCGTCCAGCAGGTGCACATTCTGAGAGAATTAGAAGTCCTAACGGGATTCATTATTTGGGACAATATTAACAAAATAATATGTGCAGATGACACAGATTTTTTATATTATACACGGAAAGGAAATCTGCAGAAGCTGCTACAGATGGAAGAAAAAGAAAGTGATGGGAAAGGAAAAAGAAAGGGCAAAATATAAACTGAAAGAAGAGAGAATGCATGGTTATCAGCAAAAGGATGAGTCAAAATGCAAATTACGAACGGGGATATTAAAATCTAACGTCTGTCTATATGTCTGAGATGAGGTATTATGTACTTTATTTACATTATTCGGACTATTGTCCTCATCTTTGTCGCCATATTTATTACAAAGTTTCGGCCCTTCAGTATCTGTCTATAATTCTGAGATGTGGTATTATGTACACTATTTACATTATTCGGACTATTGTCCTCATCTTTATCGCCATATTTATTACAACGTTTCGGCCTTTCAGTATCTGTCTATAATTCTGAGATGTGGTATTATGTACACTATTTACATTATTCAGACTATTGTCCTCATCTTTGTCGCTATATTTATTACAACGTTTCGGCCCTTCAGTATCTGTCTATATTTCTGAGTTGTGGTATTATGTACATTATTTACATTATTCGGTCTATTGTCCTCATCTATGTCGCCATATTTATTACAACGTTTCGGACATTGTACGCTCCGGTCTTCTTCATGTGCTTGGGATGTCGAACTGAAACCTTTATTTCGCTCGTGCGTACAACAAATAAATCTCTATCTATAAAAGGCCGGATGTGTGTGTGTGTGTGTGTGTGTGTGTGTGTGTGTGTGTAACGAATGCACGGCCGCAGTTTTCGACGGATTTGCACCACAGTTTAAATTGCAAATGCTCCATGTTAATGGTAAGGCCAACAACGACTTTGCATTTCCCAACTCCCATCGATAGTGGAAATAATCGATATTTTCATGCTTCTGCGGCAATTTTCATGTAGTTTGCGGCCATTTTCTACTGGCCAGAGTGAGAGCCAACAGCTGACTGACACGAATGTTAACAAGCATGCTAGCATGCAAAAAAATCCATAGCTGCATTCGTCACAAGTGGGAAAAATTTAAATCTGCATGGCACTTTACTCCAATTGGCTCATTCGCTTGTTTAAACTCAACGTTGATTCTGATTCCGCAGAACTGGGTTGGGTGTGAAAAAGTATTTGTTGTTAACATTATTTTTTGTTTCGGTTTTTCCAGTTACGAGTCCTTTTTTAAAGCTGATCGTTTTGTGTTCATTTTGTTTAGTTCTTTTTTCGTAACAGATTTAATGTTTAGTATAGAGCTTAGAAAAAATTCGCAGTGTGAGATAGGCAAGAAGTAAGGCATGTAGCAACATCAGCACGGCAAAGAGCACTCCTTTAAAGGCAAGGAAGGGCAAAAATATTTAAAGTCAAGTGATAGCGATTGCTTTATGAGTCGTACGATTTTTGAATCAAGCACGGGCAACGCCGGGCCATTATGCTAGTATGGCGATAAAGATGACGACAATAGTCCGAATAATGTAAATAAAATCAAACGTCTACAGAAATTTAAATGTCTGGAAGTGTTGTAACAGAGAAAGGAATGTATGACATTGAGATGTGAAAGCGCACTGGGATGGTCAAAGATGCGCGCCAAGAAGCTAAGCAGAGTAATAAGAGACGGAAAAACTTCGTTAGAAACAAAGAAAGAGTATTGAACATTTACATCATATCTAGCCTCTTATATGTCAGCGAATGCTGGACAATCTCCTCAAAGATGAAGAAGAGATTTGAAGCAAAAGAAAAGTGGGTCTACAGAAAAACGGTGAGGATACCATTTAAAGAAAATGGAAAACAAAAAGAATTTTTTTTTACATCACAAAGAGGCAGTTGAAATTTCTTGTGCATGTAATGAGAAAAGAAGGCTTGGAAAATTTGATACTCACAGGACAGATTGAAGGAAAGAGGGACAGAGGAAAGCAGCGCGTAACATTCTTGATGGGCTTGGGTAAATGGATGGTAGAATTGAGTTTGGGAGAAATAGTAAAAAGACAAAAATTATTAAGAGTTACAATAGACAGGAAGACGTGGAGGGCTATGATTGCTTACTCCCTGAAGGGACACGACACATAAGAATATTTGGCAGTCTCCAAACCAAGTAAAAGCATATAGAATAAAAAAATGTTATAGAATCAACGAACAATTAACCAAAATCTCCGGACAATTGTATCACAGGTTAACAGCAAATAGTAACTAGATTTGAAATGTGATCTCGAAAACCCTTTTCTAAAATGTGTGTTTGACTCATTTACAGTTCATACTTTTTCTTTTACACTGGTTTTCACCTTGTACAAGGGCCGCGGACAACTAGATTTGCGGACATGTGTGCAGATAACGGTTAACCCCAGACTAGAGAAAGGTTAAGATTGTACTGGACGGGGTAGCTACCTGTTAGGAGTCGGTTCCACAAGGCAGTGGTTCGTTTGGTTTAGTTTGGTTTATTTTGTTTTACGGCATATCAATCTCAGTGGGTTATTTAATGCCGACAAAATTTTCATTATTAGTAATATATTTTCCCCCAAAAAATCTATTTGTGGTAATATAAATATAAATATATATATATATATATATATATATATATATATATATATATATATATATATATAGAGAGAGAGAGAGAGAGAGAGAGAGAGAGAGAGAGAGAGAGACAGTGTACACTTAAAAGGCTATAAAAAGACAAACTTTCTCTCTCTCACTCTCTCTCTCTCTCTATATATATATGTATATATATATATATATATACATATATATATATATATACATATATATATATATATATATATATATAGGGAGAGAGAGAGAGAGTGAGTGAGAGAGAGAGAGTGTGTTTGCCTTTTTGTAGACTTTTAAGAGCGCACTCTATAAGCGTTTTTGGCGAAACCAAGTGGGGTAACCCACAACCTTTATTGTACTGCTTTTACACTTAATAGAAAAAGTTACCTTCTGGTCTTTGATTACGATGTCGGGGTGAATCCTTGTTCTGTCTGTGTGTATTGTAAATTTGGTTTGGTTTGTTTTACGGCATATCCACCTCAATGGGTTATTTAATGCCGACACAATTTATTTTATTGCTGGTAATATTTTGTTTTGTCAAAAATCTGATGCTGGTATCATCTTTCTTTCCAAATTGTATTGCTGGTAACAATTTTTTTCAAAAAAGTTTTGCTGGTAATAGTTAACTATTTGCCCCATATCTGGGACCCTAACAGGTGCTACCACCCTGGGTCGGGTGGACCTGGGAACACCAGCAATTAAGAGGTGGTTCCACGCTCCTCAAAACCTCCTTATCAGAGGCCTTGCTGCTGGACGCAGTTTATCGTCTTACCCAGGACGCGGATGTCGTTTACCGTCTTACCCAGGACGCGGATGTCGTTTATCGTCTTACCCAGGACGCGGATGTAGGTTAACGTCTTAGCCAGGACGAGCAGTGGTTCGTGGGAATATTAAGCTTGCGTAGAACTTACATCTCACCAGTGAAATACGAACAGAATAAGAGTTGTACGCTACAATGTGCTTCGCATGGCGATTCTTGGCCGTGAAGGTCCAGACTGGTAGAACATTTTCCATGGAAATAGCAATAGAGTAGCGAACGGCTTGCGGCGTTTCTTCCGTGCGAAAGATGTTGTAGGGCGGAAAATAATCCGTTGCCTACAGAGACACAGACACGCTTTTAGATCTTACTAGACTACAGGTGGCTCTTCGGGTTACTGACGGTCCAGGTTATAAAACATTGGAGTTCATTTCAACATTCAACTGAAATGAAAGTCAATTTTATTTCAAATTTAGTTAAATAATTCAGTTCGCACGTGTCATCATTGGTTTGGTTTACAAGTTCATGTTTAACGCTTTACTGAGTGTTTACAGCATTTAATAGTGCTATGGTCCAATATCCTCGTCGCCACCGTTATGGTCCAAGGTTAGGACCAAGGAAGAACAACACGAACATAAGAGTAGAAATAACAAAGATATATTAAACAGAATAATAATACAAGATGTTGAAGGGGTTAGTATGACTGTCAGTCTGGTTTGGAGTGAACTACTATTGGCTCGAATCGATACCGTCTCCTCCCTCTTGAGAGGCGCAGTATTTATAGTGTCAGGAAGAGTTCACTGTTGTTATAGGTAATGTTCCATAACAAACAGGAATATAACTTCTGGGATAAAGTTCAACTTTAAATCAGATTAACATAAAAATATTTCTAATATGCCAAAAAATATTTTTAAACATTCAAAATATTGTTTGAAGAAACATTAAATATAAATAATTACTCTACAAACAACTAGACGAAACAGCAAATCGGGATCTCTTTGTGTCTGTCTTTAACTTAAAAATATTTTAATTAAAAAAATGTCTGTTTGAAGAAGGTTAAATTAAAAATACTTACTATATAAACAACTCATATTTTTTAAATCTTATTCCCTTAAAATATTTTTTAAAGCAGATTAACTTAAATTTTTTTTCAAATTTAAAATATTGTTTGTTTAAAGAAATCTGAAATATAAATTATTTCTCTACAAACAACTGGACGAAACAGCAAAGTGGGATTTCTTTGTGTCTGTCTTTTAACTTAAAAAAATTTTAATTAAAAAAGTTGTCTGTTTGAAGAAAGTTAAAAATACTTACTGTATAAACAACTCATATTTTTAAATTTTATTCACTTAAATCCGATTAACTTAAATCATTATGCGGGGGACGGACGCACCACACAACCACGCACACAATGACAGACTTTTAGTATTATATAGATTGAGAATGGAAAGTGAAGACTAGACAGCTTCTGCTCATATGCAGTGCCAATGCCCTAATTTTTGTCCTGAACCAGCTCTTGTAAAGAGAGAAGATAGCAGGAGGAGTCCGGTACCTACTGGATCGGTAGAGGGAGCCGACCATTTTTCCCACATCTTTAGCAATGGATCGTACGTAAGAGATTCATTTGCGGTCTGGGTCCAGTTTAAGCCCCAATAGGCTCTAATTCAGAATTGCTTTTTTCGTTTTTTAATTCTTTATATTTATTTATGATTATTTTTTTTACTGTACAGAAAACGTCTTGCAATGCCTTTACCCAATAACAATATCAAAGTAATGGTAGAGGCCATAAACTCTTCTGAAATGGGTTTGCAATTTTAAAGCTAACATCATCTGCAAATCATTAGAAAAGTGAACAAATGTAAAAGTGAAAAGAAATAAAGCAAGGAAAGAAATCACACAGTTTCTGACTTGGGGGTTTTCAGAAATATCTTTGAAAGGTGCCGCTATTTGGAAAGATGGATTCCTTTGAGAGCACCAAAAGTTTCCTTAATCTCCGACTGAATATAATGAAGAAGTTTTATCACAAACTTCTGTTATTTGACGGATGAAATTGCATGCAAGGGTAGAGGAGTCATTCCTTACAGCATCCTGTCTGACAATGAACAGCTTGATTACAAATCGACCTACGCGGCTGTCAAGAAATCTGTAACAGTTTATAGAAATACGTAAAAGAATTTCATTATTTATATCATTTACATTATTCGGATTGTTATCCTCATCTTCATTGCCACATTCACAACGTTTTGGTCGTTGTACTCTCCGGCCTTCTGTAGGTGATTGGAATTTCAAACGGAACCTTTTATTTCGGCCACCGCGGTAGCCTGGTATTGAACTCACAACACTTTGGGTCTAGTCACTGGATCTAACCAACATCTTTATCCAGTGGATAAAGACGTTGGTTAGATGTGTCCCCGAGATTCATACTCTCATAACCTACCATTCCTTCGACCATAAAATAATCCCATTCAGTAAGCCTCTAAGAAAAGCGGCATTGGATGAAAAAATAGAGTAAAAATTACTTGTTAAAATGGTTAACATAAAAAGGGGAAGTAACTCATATCTTTTTACGACCTCATCTGAAAGAACGTATTTTTAACTGACTTTTGAAAATTAGAACCCTATAATTAGCCGGTTATTTTTTTGTTTCTTTTTAATTATCGAAAGGGGAAATGAAGAAAAAAAATAGTTTGCATGTACTTTTCAGTTTTCATTTGAAGTGAAATCCTTTTCAATAAGCAATAAGCGATATTTTATCGCCAATCTATCGACGCCCTAGGTATGACGGTAAACTAAATCCGACAGTAAGGGCTTTGATCGGGAAGCCTTGAGGAGCGTAGAAACACCTCTTAATTGCTGTAGCTCTCATATCCACCCAGGTGTTAGCACCTGTTAGGGTCCCAACTATGGGCAAGTAGTTAACCGCAAACTGGGGTCAAAACAACTATGATAGTATAAAAATTACATTTTTTATAGTAAAGATCCATTATTGTAAAAGAAATACTTAATGATACCAAGAAAATTGAATTTCGGCCTTAAATGACCCATGAGATGTTGATATGCCGCTAAGCAAACTAACAAACAGAAAAAGCAAAACTATCGAGTATTTTGAATAACGTGTCGAATCTTGTCACAAGTTTCGAATCTGCTATTCAGAAGACAATCTGCACTTGTTTCGAAATCTCTTCGGCGATTCGTTAGGCCGCAGATCAGGATTTTATTGTCTTTCGAATACTGGAATCGGTGAAGTTTCTGTCATGAAAGTAACGGGTATTTTTTTTTTAATTTTACGCATTGTAGACGAGATTAAAACGAAGAGATTTATGATCGGGCAATGACAGGCGTCCGCTACGGAAAACTTTAAAAAAAAAAATACATCTAGAGAAATGGCGGGGAGAAATTCTTATACGGTTCAAGAGTTTCTCTGATTATTTTTTTTTATGTGTCCCGTAAACATAATATCTTTGTCTTTCTCTTTCTTTGTGGCATCATTTTTTTTCTATTTTATGAACAGCTAGAAGATAAATATTCATCAATGTTTGGAAATATGCGCTTTTATGGAAAAATGGATATAAATTAAGATTTGCCGTCCACTCAAGCACACACATATACACACTAATATTTCCTCTCTCTCTCTCCACACACAGACAGCCAGTGAGATTTTGGAGTTCTCTAAAGGCCACTATAATTGAATCTTTTATCTAGAAATTCATTGATAAGTGTCCATATGCCTACATCACTTTCCGTATTGTTGAAACTTGGCGCATGGTTCGTTCTACTTCGTCGCCATTGTTGAAACTTGACTAATTCATGGAATGATAATGCAAACACAAAATGTAGTTAGAATAAAATGTATCGGAACAAGAAATTATACACAATATTAACATATAGTCTTTTGTATATTCCTGGGAAGACCGTTCCTGGAGAATGGGTTGACTAAGTCGCAGTCGGGCAGAGTCTCTAGTTGGATCTCTGTATTCCCCTCCTGTCTTCCGGTACCAACCATATTTATATAGTCGGTACTCCACTATGCAAATTAGGTGGATCCTACCACAACACGTATATATATATATAAAATCAGCCCTCTCTCTCTCTCTCTCTCTCTCTCTCTCTCTATATATATATATATATATATATATATATATACATACATATATATGTATATATATATATGTATATATATATATTATAATTATTTTGTAAAAATGTGATTCCTTCGCTACATAAGAGTTCTCATGTTTCAAAAACAGGCTCCAAAAACTTTAATATAATTATTAAAATTAAATTGAATCAAAGGATCAAGCTCTGTTTCATCCTCAAGCGAAATCTTTGGAATAATTAATCTACTGGATAATAAGTAATCTAATTCGCTTGTGGATTAAACAGAGCTTGATACTTTAATTCAATTTAATTTTTAATAATTATATTGAAGTTTTCGGCTCCTGTTTTTGAAACATGAGAACTATTATGTAACGAAGGAATCATATTTTTTTAAATAATTATAATATATATATATATATATATGATTTTATATATATATATACGGAAAGTGGTGTAGGTATATAGATACTTATCAATGAATTTCTCGATATAAGATTCAATTATAGTGGCTTATTTTTAGCATAATCCGTTCATATTCACGGATACTTTTCCGTGTATTTCATCGTTGAAACTGTTAGATGTAGACGTCTCTTCTACTCCAATAGCTTCATGTCTCGCACATCTCGCCTATGGAACACCCTTCCCTATTACTGTTTCCCTGACAAATACAATCTCCAACGGTTTAAGTGTAGCGTCAATCGACATCTCCAGTTGCCTTGATCTATCCACTTGCCTTCCCCACATCCTTTCATCTTTCATTCCTATCTGCTCTCCTCCAAATCTTCTGTAACCCCCTTGCCTTGATCAACCCTCCGTCTTTCTCTTTCTCCACATCCTCTCCTTTACCACTCCTATCTGCTCTTCCTCCAACCCTTCTGTAACCCCATGCGTGATAGTGGCCTCCAGCCTTGCTTGGGGTGATACGCTTAAAAAAAAAAAAATTACAATCAAATGATGCAAAAAATGCACTGTAACAGTGACAATTTTATGATATATATATATATATATATATATATATATATATATATATATATATATATATATATAGTTTTAATGTATGCTACATTTGTAGATAAAAGTTATCAATATCAAGGATAGAGCATATATAAATATAAGGATAAAAAGTGAACGGAGGATGATAAAAAGAAGATCGGCGATCAAGGCAACAGATGTCGATTGACGTTATATTTAAATTTTGGTAGTTATAGTTATCAGGGCAGCAATGAGAGAAACTGCTGGAGTAGAAGAGGCGTTTACATTTAAATGTTTCGACAGTAAAAGAGTTGAACCAGATGCCAATCTAGTAGCACGTTTAAATTCCTGCTGTTGGGGAACCAGTGAAAGTAGCTCGTCAGATCAGTTGCCACGAAAATATTTGTAGAAAAGACAGAGGGAAGCCACATTAAGTCTGTCAGTGGCAGGAGTCGAGACCCAAGTCAGGGCTGATTGCATTGCATAACATTCTTTATATATATATATATATATATATATATATATATATATATATATATATATATATACACATGTGTGTGTGTGTGTATTGTATGAATCGTCTTCAAAAACCGAGAGCAAGATCTAAAAGGCCAGCCAATCTAACAGTGATCTCATCTCCCAATCCTCACTCTTGCTTCCTAAGCGGCCTCCGTTGTAAATCACTAAGTCTTAATTGCCACTTAAGATTATCGCACAATATTATTTCACAACTGAATCAATTAAGTTATCAGATTCTCATACGTCGAAAACGAGGGGAGAGTCCATTATATATATATATATACACACACACACACATATATATATATATATATATATTCTCTGTTCGTGTATTGCTTAATATATTGTGTAATTGTCATCTTTGATAATGGCTTATGTAAGCCGAAAGCTTAGATTGGATTAAAAATATGTATCAATATTGTGATTTTCTTTCATTGTTTAATGATAATGTTATTAAGCTTATCAGACAATATGAAAAGAACTTACATAAAATAGATAGACAACACTTGTCTATATTATTTAATGAAACATGTATGAATGTATATATACATATATATATATTAAAAAAGGGGCTCCTGTGTAAGCTTCTTTCTGGATTTTGGTAACTGTTTTTTTTTTTTTACTAGGTGTTTGTTTTGCATGTCGAAGATATTGTTAAATTTCATCGAATAATTCTGCAGATAAAACAAATGGAATAAAAAGACAATTGGAAAATATTTCTTAGTCATTGCCGTCGCGTTTCGTCATTCAACTTTATCAAGGGATAAATGAGAGAAAAAAAGTTACCAAGATCTAGAAAGAAGTTTACACAGGAGCGACGTTTTTTGAATTTCCGAAATTGATGGAACTACACAACTACGGTTTTATTTATCATCATTTGCCTTGATAAACTCGAATGACGAAACATGTCGGCAACGACTAAGTACCTTTTTCCAATTGTCTTTTTTATCCAATTTGTCTTATCTGCAGAATTATTCTGAGAGGTTTAACAATATTGTCGACATGACAAGCAAAAGAATACTTTAGAAAAAGAAGTTACCAATATCCAGAAAGAGGGTTACACAGCTGCATCTTTTTAAACAATTTTCAATTTGATTTAACTACACAATTTTTTTTATTATCCTATGACCTGTCGTAGGGTCATGGGATAAAAAAAAAAGTATGGGCTCCAGGTGTACTGCCAGCCGCAGTAGAAGTGTTCTTTCCTGGGCAAGGTAGCATGACGGAGCCCAAACCTCACTGGGCCGGTTTTGAATTCAGAACTTTTCCTTCCCGTACACCGGTTACCATCCAAGGCTATAGAACCCAGTCTGTTCTGCTATTTACCCATAGCTGGGGGGAGAAGAAGAGGATTCATACCTTTCCCAAGGGTAATAGTACGTAAATGAATGTAATGGGTCCAATTACTCTCCGATTCCTCCATTCGAGCCTCTATCCACCGTGTGTCCTTACACACACACACACACACACACACACACACACACACACATACACACACACACATAAACACACACACACACACACACAAACACACAAAAACACACACACAAACACACACACACACAAACACACACACAAAAAACACACACACACACAAACATACACACACAAACACACACACACACACACACAGACACACACACACAAACACACACACACAGACACACACAAACACACACACACATATATATATATATACATAAATAAATAAATAAAGAACAGGACACATTATATATATATATATATATATATATATATATATATATATATATATATATATAATATATAAAGAAATATAGTTTTAAGCTATGCTATATTTATGGGATAAAGTTGATATCAGAGATAGAGCGTATCTAAATATAAAAGTGAACGTTGAAGTCAACATTCAGAGGTGATAGACTGTTTCATGCCAAACGCAATCATCAGGACACATGTGTTGTGTTTTTTTTTCGACTATTAGTATATGCCGGTCAGTGGTGTATTGTGGGAATTCTATTCTAACGGTTATTTTTGCGAGAGTGGTTTATTTGTTTGTTTGTCTATTTGGAATATTTGCTTTTATATTGTTATATTTTTATTCATTCTTTTCTGCTTTCGATTTTTAAATTACATGGTAAAGATTTTGAGATGAGTTTTGATCGTTTATTTAGTAGTTTGTTTAGGCTCGGAAGGCAGTTATATTTATTTTTCGTCCAAGCAGTGTTTGCAAGTTTTGGATTGATTTTTGTCGCGTATTTTGACGGTTATTTTGGCGAGAGTAGCTTGTTAATTTGTTTATTATTCATTTTATTTATTTATTTGGATTAACTTGCTTTTGCGTATTTATTTTTATTTTATTTATTTTTATTCATTCTTTTCAGTTTTCGATTTTTGAGTAACGTAGTAAAAAGTTTTTTCGTGTCTGCATTTTGAGATGTGTTCTGATCGTTTGTTTTGGTCTGGGAAGGTAATTATAGCTGCCTGCAAATGTCTGGCCGACAAGTGCCTTACAGCTGACCTATCATTTGATGTAACGGTCACAGATCAGAAGAGTAAAGACGCGCTGGTGTCATTCAATACTACCAAAACAAAACTTGTAAGATTTGATCACCACCGGGCAAACCGGAATCCCGAATTAATGCTGTTGAGTGTTCTTACATTCAAAGAAGCTCCTTGGCTCACATGCTTACAGGGACTAAAGCTCACTTCTTTTAGCTGCCGTGTCTCTTGATGACTTAGGCGATCATGGTCCTCCACATCTTCCTGTCACTTTTAGCTCTTAATAAGTTTCTGCTCCTTTTTCGCTCAATCTGTCTTGTCAGTAACAGGTTTTTCGAAGCACTTCTTTCTCATTGCGTACCCCAGAAATTTTATCTGCCTCTTCCTTGTGTTAAGTATAGTTTTCCTTTTTGTTTCCATTTTCTCCAAGAATTTCCTCTTTCTATTTTATCATTTCCATTTTCTCCAGTCATTGTGTACAGACGAGGGAGTAATGGATAACGGCTCGGATTGAAGAATCGGAGAGCCGAGTTCGAATTCCAGTCGAATCCATTACATTCACTTACGTTCTAATGCCCTTGGGAAAGGTATGAATCCTCTTCTTCTCACCCCCGCCCAGCTAAGGGTAATTAGCAGGAGAGACCGGGTTCTATAGCCCTGGATGGCAACTGGTCTACCGCAGAAAGAAATGGCAACTTACTGCGGAAAAAACTCTGCCTCATCAGTCATGTATCAAAAGATACCTGCTCGCCTAAGCGTGTATCACGTATGTCGCATAACTGAAAAAAAATAGGGTATATTTCTTCTTCTTTTATGTGCCGTAAACATTCAGGACGTAGAGGATCATGGCCCTCGACATCTTCCTGTCCCTTTTTGTCTCTTTGTTATTCCACCCAAACACTGTTCTATCAACCATTTTCTCAAAACTCATCAGGTCTATTACGCGCTGCTTTCCTCTTTCCCTCTATCTGTCTTGTGAGTATGAGATTTTCCAAGCTCTCCTACCTCATGACGTGACCCCAAAATTTCATCTGCCCTTCCTATGTTAAGTATAAGTTTGCTTTTTGTTTCCATTTTCTCTAAATCCTCGTCCTAGTTCACATATTCCATCAATGGAATCCTCATCATCTTTCTGTAGAACCTCGTTTCTGTTGTTTCACGTGTCTTCTTCATCTTCGAGGAGATTGTCGAGCACTCGCTGCTAGACAGAAGGACGGATATCACCATACATTTTTCTCTGAGTCTAACGAAATTTTTCTGTCTCTTAATACTCTGCTTAGCTTTTGGAAAGCATCATTCTCCATCCCAATACGTATTCGAATCAACGTGCCGAACTTTCCGTCCTCTGTTAGAACACTTCCCAGTTTGATTTTACATCCCGGTTTGTAATTTGTATCTTGGAATCTTCCCTTTTCCGATAACCACGTACTCTGTTTTCTGTTAGTTTATTCATGTAATCGCAAAAGATGTTGGAAGAAAAAAAAATGGTAATTTCTTTGTATCAGTCCAGACAATACCAAACTGCGTCCAGTACTTCATGTTCTGGATGGCAAATAATTCCACATTGCCTCCGTGTTTGACAATGAGTAAGTTCATCTGAGGCAGCAGAATTATTACCCCGTAACATATTCTCCTCCATAGGATGTATTCCTGGGTATGACGATAAACTACATCTGGCAGCAAGGCTTCTGATTGGGAGATCGGAGCTTTTGAGGAGCGTGGAAACACCTCTTAATTACTGTTATTCGCAAGTTTACACTGTCCTGTAATGGACTGAATCTGTTAGGGTCCCACTATGGGCAATAATGACCCAACCCCGAACCAAAAAAAAAAAAAGACAAGATAAAAAAAAAGATTTTTATAGTAAAAATATTAGTAATACACTTTTACATATGAAAAATTACCAACAATACTTATTTATAGTAAAATTACCAACAATACACACATATTAAGTAATTGTCGCGGCTTCACCCAAATACAGAAAAATATCACCAAACAACCAACATTAAAGCAATTTCATGACATTAAGCCCTATGATATTCTAGAATTTATTAAAGAAATCAAACTGTTTTCCAAAATATAACAAAACTACAACATAAAACACACAAATCACCGTCTCTGGTAATTAGATCCACACAAAGCTGAGTATCATCTACCATGAATTCACTTACGAAAGCACAATAACAATATTTTTATTACACCTAAGCTCTCAAGAAAATTACATTTCGACATTAAATGACCCATAAGGAGTTGATGTGCCGTTAAACAGACACATCAGATCAATCAGTGTAACATTTAAAGATTACCTAAGATTACTAGCAAAGTAGATTAAACAAAGAGAGCAAATAATTTAGTGTTAATTAATTTAGTGTTTATTATGACTGAATTATTCAACTGATCAAGAAGATGCTTCGCTGAACACGAAAATATTGGTCTTTTCAATCCAGGGTTAACAGATATCTTTCCTACACGTCCTATAATACGCACGTTTTATTACCCCCGTCCTTAAAACAATCTTAATCAGTAATTCTCTACATTGAGTGTCTCTTAGGGCTTGCATTCGTGGAAGTAACAATAAAACAAAAACTAACAGCAAAACAAAAAAGAAGTTGGAAAATTAAAGTATGTAAAAGCGAAAAGAAAACGGGTGAAATCACTGTTTCTAACTTGGAGGTTTTCAGAATAAGCCTTTGAATGGTGCCCCCATTTGGGAAGATGGATTCCTTCGAGAAAACCGCAAACTGCGTTAATCTCAGACTGAATATAATGAGGAAGCTTTATCACCATCTTCTGTTATTTCACCGTTGAAATTGCATGCCAGGTGAAAACAATGGGTAGCGGCTCGGATTGAGAAATCGGAGTGCCGAGTTCGAATTCCAGTAGGGTTCGTTATATTCATTAAGGCGCAAAGAAAAAAATGGGATAGATATTAATCTATATCTCATTCTCTTCCATAGATATGGGTTAATTAGTCGGACTTGTATCAATAAATAACCATTATCTCCATAAAAATTGCTACTACCAAAAACTATTTTTTCTGGCTTTAAATAACCTACAAACGGTTGATAAACCGTAAAATATCAAATCAATCAATACATATCACATTTGTCTCAGAGAGGTGAGAAGTCATTCTATTCTATTGAAATATAGTATCATCAATATATGTTGATTATCCCCATAAGTTTCTTACAATCTAAAAAAACAATTCTGACTTTAAATAACCTGTAAAAGTTATAAAATCTATATATATCAATAATTAACTTAAAACAGAAAAAAATGAAAAAAATGTGGTGTCATCAATATATTCCATTCATTTTAACATTAACTTATGTCTTTTAATTTTAACATTATCATTTTAACATTATCATTTTAACATTATCATATTAACATTATCATTTTAGCATTATCATTTTAACATTATCATTTTAGCATTATCATATTAACATTATCATTTTAGCATTATCATTTTAACATTATCATTTTAGCATTATCATTTTAACATTATCGTTTTAGCATTATCATTTTAACATTATCATTTTAACATTATCATTTTAACATTATCATTTTAGCATTATCATTTTAGTATTATCATTTTAACATTATCATTTTAGCATTATCATTTTAACATTATCATTTTAACATTATCATTTTAGCATTATCGTTTTAGCATTATCATTTTAACATTATCATTTTAACATTATCATTTTAACATTATCATTTTAGCATTATCATTTTAGTATTATCATTTTAACATTATCATTTTAGCATTATCATTTTAACATTATCATTTTAACATTATCATTTTAGCATTATCGTTTTAGTATTATCATTTTAACATTATCATTTTAGCATTATCGTTTTAGCATTATCATTTTAACATTATCATTTTAGCATTATCATTTTAACATTATCATTTTAACATTAGCAGTGGGCAGTTTTATTCTTGGATAGATTGAAGTTATATATAGCGGCGGAGATGTTTACGGTAGAGGGTTGGATAGCAGCTCGGATGATTACGGTAGTATAATGGATAGTGGTTCGGATGGTTAACGTAGAGTAATGGAAAGCGGCTCGAATTGAGGAATCCCAAGAGTTTAACAGTGGCCCTGTTCACTGTGCCTCGTTGTAAAACCAGGTTGACCTTATATTTTCAAGTGTGGTGTTGAAACAGCGTCTTTTTTATGAAGGAGAGCTTGCGCATGTGTATATATTAGATTCAGCCGCAAACTGTCCCTTTGTATGTAAAAAGAAAGAAATTACCTGGCCGTGGTCCGAAATGACAGGTGAGGTACACATCTTCGAAAAAAAATCTCCCACAAAATCCTTAAAATCTTAAATTATTTTCTAGATTTTTAATAATCTGAGAAAGGTTGACACACCGTAAAAAACGAATCAATCAATTAATCAAATATTTGAAAGGTATAAATCCATATTTTCTCCCCACCACCTAGGGTTAATCAGTTGGGCTTCTATCAGGAAATAATTATCTCCAATAAATTGTTATAATCTAAAAAAAAATTGGTTTTAAATATTGCAGACGGCTGTAAACGTTCTCTTGATCTCTTATGTAGGAAATCACTTCAGATCATTGCTCTCCACAACTTCCTATCCATAGTGGCCCTTAGAGGTTTTTCTCCCTTTGCTAAGTCTCCTGCATCCCGTTCCGCTACCCATTCACACAAAATCTTCAGGTAATTTTTACACAAGTCCTCATTCCTGAATATAAGAGCATTTCTACAGTCATTTCCTAATTCTAAAATAATTCTGTTGCTATTTTCTTTAAGTCTTCCTTGTTGCATACTCGTTACGTGTAATTCTCAGTATCCTTCTGTAGAATCACATTTCTGTTGCAGTAATCTTCTCCTCATCTGTGGGAAGATCGCTAAGCATTCACTACCATATAAGAGGAAGGGTCTCAAAGAGCAATCCTGCAATCTTTTTTTTTTC
>OZ038518.1:4872480-4874980 GCA_964036315.1 Acanthosepion esculentum | reverse complement strand
ATTCTCTGGAATATAAATGTATAGAAACTAATGTGGTCACAAAATGAGGGATCAGTTTATATAGTGATAGTTATGCAGGATTTGTCCCCCACTTTATATCCACATTATAGTTTCTTGTTTGATAAGCCGTAGAAAAGGAATCAATCAATCAATGAAATACTGATTAGCTACACAGGCAAGTCTTAGATTTATTTACATTCTCTGGAATATAAATATATAGAAACTACCGTGGCCATAAAGTGAGAAATCAGTTTATATATTGATTTTAATACAGAATTGTTCCCCCACTTTATATCCACATTATAATTTCTTGTTTGTTGATAAGCCATAGAAAACGAATCAATCAATCAAATATTGATTAGCTATACAGGCAAGTCTCTTAGATTTATTTACATTCTCTGGAATATAAATGTATAGAAAATAATGTGGTCACAAAATGGGGGACCAGTTTATATATTGATCTTAATATAGAATTGGTCCCCCATTTTATATCCACATTATAATTTGTTGATAAGCCGTAGAAAAGGAATCAATCAGCCAATGAAATACTGATTAGCTACACAGGCATGTCTTTTAGATTTATCTACATTCCCTGGAATATAAATATGTAGAAACTACCTTGGCCACAAGGTGAGGGACCAGTTCATATATTGATTGTTATATAGAATTGATTCCCCACTTTATATACGCATCATAATTTCCGTGTTTGTTTATCATATTCTGATCATGTATGAAACTCCCTCGTCTCCCCCAGCTATTGACTAATTAGTAATTACTTGTATCACTAAACCATTATTACCTAAAAAAAGAATCTTGTAATCTCACAATATTTTCTGCTTTAAATAACCTACAAAGAGTTGATAAGTCGTAGAAAATAAATCAATCGGTGAATCAATGAATAGTACTGATAGAAAAACTATTTGCAAGGAGATTGTTTTGTTTTTTTGTTTATTTTTGTCTATTTTTTTGGATGAGGAGTTTGTTATTTTTAATTTATGGTTAATTTATTTCAATACTTGTCTGCAAAATTAAAAGAGTCTTGGGGATAAAACACCGATGGGCTTTTAAAATAGTTACATATTAATCCGGATAAAGCCATATTCCCCTAAAGGCAGATTATATAAATCTTTCTGCCCGTCAGCAATTTTCAGCCGTTATATTTTGAGGGTTGATAAATTTCTCTTGGCTTGCGTTGTTGCAATAGAACTAATATATACTTTATTTTAGGATATTACATCGAAAACGTCAAAATCGTTTCACAATTGCAGTCGTGTTTCTATCCGCATACAACGCATCTCATCAGGCGATTGCAAATTACTGGCGATAAACGATTTAATCAGATTTAAAAATTAAAATATACCTTTTTTTTTTTTACGAAAGAAGAAAGAAAGAAAAGAGGTTATAAGGTTTTGGGCCTTTGCTTAAATCAACCAATCAAATAAGACCTATGTTAAATTTAAACTAAGCAAGAAGCAAAAATTAAGAAATTATTTTACCTAAATGGGTCATGACCGGTAGGCTTGACAGCAATGACAGAAACAGACGACTCATAGGAGCGGATATGGATAGATATATGTTATACATAGAAAACTCTCCAAAAGTCTAACTTCATTTATTTTTTTGTTGAGATTTTAACATCTTTTCTCAATGTTTGGTCAATAAATATTATGTTATTATTGGAATTATTATTATTTTCGTTGGTTTTTATCTCTTGAATTTCATTCATATAGCTGCAACGTATATATATATATATATTAAAATATGTTTGCAACAGTACAAAAGCGTATTAAGGCATAAAAAACAAATTTTTTTATTAAAGGCCACGATAGATTTAAAATAAAAACACCAGTCAACCGGTTTCGTCCCCTCTCATCAGAACTGTTAACGGGGAATAGAAATTATGAAGAACAAGAAAGTCTGTAATGGATGACATAAATAAATGGGCAGGGAAGAGAAAATATATATATATATATATATATATATATATATATATATATATATATATATATATATATATATATATATATATATATATATATATTAAAAGTAATACCAACAAAGATGCTAGAGACACAGCACAGCAAGCCCAAGCAAACAGACTCTTTGAATAAAAATTTTAACGTTGGGTGATTCCATTCGGAATACGTATGGGTCGTCGATAGCAGATCATTTTATAAATAATCCTACTTGTGGGTTGGATTTCAGTGTGACCTGGTTTTCTGTTTTGGCCAGGGCACACTCAGTATTCCATCTTAAGGTGTTGGAGACGCTGTACATCAGGTCCAGTCGACCGGCTCTTTGTAAACAAAGAGACTGTTTGCTTGGGCTATATATATATATATATATATATATATATATATATATATATATATATATATATATATATATTCATTTAAGGATATTACATCAAAAACCTCTCAAAATACCTACATAATTGAAGTTGTGTTTCAATGTGCATACAACGCATCTGATCAGGTGATTGTAAATTACCGGCAAGTGA